>OY757929.1:42505351-42880351 GCA_963585895.1 Sepioteuthis lessoniana | reverse complement strand
TCAACCACTGTTGGTTATTCAATACTAAATTTATTTTCATACATATAAAGTTCTATTTCAACAATTCAGTTTAGCATGAGTATAGTTTAAATGACAAATACTTCTATTTACCACTCCGGACCTACTGAAGCCTCACCATCAGATTTTTAAGTGTCCTATCCAAGGCTCTTCTTAGGAGAGTCTTACTTTTCTACAGAAAAGCAGTCGGTTCATTCTACAGCCCCAGCCAAATGGATCAAATTTGCAGTTAGATAAAATTATCCTGTTACATAGCCATACATGAAATACGTGAAATGTACATAGAATGTTTATAACGCACATATAGATAACATAGGAATCTCGAAACACGAAAAACTTTACGACTTCTTTGTTCAAGTACGAAACTTTTTATTACCTTTTTGCGTTAAAAGGTTTTTCGACAAAAGGGAGATACACAATCTTTCTATGCTGACTTTTCCATCGCCCCCCAACCACCACCACCACGCGCCGCACCCACCGCAAAGCCTCGGCGAGCTCCGAAAGTCAACCGTCTTCTTTGGATTCTAAAACTCCACTCACTGACTTTTTTCAAATCCCAAAAATCCTCCGCGCACGCTTCCGGTGCATGACGTCATTCACATCCCCCGGTCATAATTCCTATCAGGGATTTTTATTTTGACATCTGTGAATGACACACCCAAGCCGCGCGCGCGTGAACACCTGCGCTGATGTTGCACCTAACTAACCCATGCGTTAAGCGAAAAGTTCTCAGCCTAACTAAACCGAAAGGCAAGATATATATAAACGAAATCCCTTGGCCATTATATCACAATCCCATAAATGAGATCCTAACAGATACTACCACTACGAGACATAATGGACCAGGGAGTAATGGCAATGATGCTTTATCTGAAACTCTCCAGATATCCAAAATTGAAGCCGCTCCATCCAGTATACATTAATATGATTAGCTATATCATACTGCAACATCATTTCCCGCCATTTGTTAAACTCGCCTCTCGAAGACAGTACCTTTTCCCAATCCTGAATGAAACTAGACAGTTAATTGTTTAGTGTGGAATTACCAAATGTACTGAACCCATAGGAAGATTTTGATGTTCCAGAAATAATGATACACTAATGAAGTAGAGATATAGATATATTATCTTAGCGGTCCATACTTTCAATATATGTAGTCTAATTGTGTATGGTACAGATATTTTGGCCCGTAAATTGCTTTTTTTGCAAAGAGGTAAGACACCCCTATGTGTGTCCTGCATATGACACTAAACAATCTGATAGTGAGGCTCCAGTAATGCAATAGGTATGCAAGAGGTATGCGTACTACTCCTTCATGCGTACTACTCCTTCATTTTCATCACTCCCAGCTCCACTGTGGCGCGGAGTGGTAGCACCTGATAGGGTGTTATTTGTCGCTGCCTCCCACCAGACACGACTTAACACAAGGTTAAAAGCCCGAAGGCCGATTAAAGTAGCACCTCATAGGGTTCTATCTATGGGCCAAATAGAACTGTTTGACATATAAACTGTAGTTCTTCTAAACTGAATTGTTTTGAATAGAACAGTTGATATTTAAACTGCACTTAAGCTAAATTAAACTGTTTGAAATATACCTGTTTTTACATTTAAATGTGTGTAAATAAAAAGCAAACAAACTGTACTTGTTTTAAACTAAACTGTTCGAAATTAAATAAAACCATTTAACTGTGTACAAAATCGTGCTAGGTTTTGTTCAAAAATGTTATCTACAAAATATGGTTAGAAATCATCTTGAATATCGTATATGATTTGGCATTAAGTGACCTACAATACTATAAAACCAAACCAAATGTACAGAATCTAGTCGTGCTGACAGCACGGCTTTCCCAATTAACCATCACTCCCGGCATGTCTTCCAAACGACATCCAGAGAACAAAAGAAAGTTGTATAAAGATCACCTTTCAAGTAGATAAAGTTATCTCTTTAAAATAGGGCTTTTACACGAGCTCGACATCTCTCCTGTAGCACCGATGACAAAGACGCAAATATTTCAAACTCTGGGCAGGTCCATGCAGTGAGAGTAATCTATAAGCTTTGATCAGTTGCGATACAATGTCAGATGTATCGGGGACTCAGCTACATTCAATCAGCACGGTAGGAAAATCAGATTTGTTGATGGATTCGATTTTAAGGCATTTCAATATGTCTGGGGTGATTTTGTTTTTGCCTTTGCCTTTGCCTTGAAGTTAGGGAATTGTCGACATTGTACTTTATATTCACAAACAAAAGCCCAGTCGGCTGAAGCTGTAGAATACAAAGACTGCATCTCTGCAGAGGGGTAAGACCACCCACTCAACGAGTGCCCTGGATATGACCCTGAACAATCTGATGCTGTCACGCTAATCATTGCAATCAATCCCAGGTTCATCTGGCTCCGAGGGGTGACACCTGATTGGTCAAATAGAACTGTTTTGACAATTTAAAATGAGTAAGAATAAATGACTGATATTTGATTGAGTTGTTAGAACTAGAACTGTCTGATTACTTAAGGGTGTGGTTGCAAATATCTGATGTTTAATTGAATTGTTAGTGAAACCATTTAAGTTTGAATTGTGCTGAACTGAATGTTAGTTAAACGATCAATTGCCCAGTAAGGTGTGGCTGTAGAATACACCGTCAGCACCTCTGCAGAGGGGTAAATGGGAAATGCGGAACACTGCTTCATTGCCATAGCTCCTAGGTCCACTCTGGCCCGGAGTGGTAGCACCTTATAGAACCCTATCTATGGGTAAATAAAACAAATCTGCGTACTTATGCTAAACTCAATCTCTTGAAACAACTCTTTTTGACTTTAAAACTCTACTACACTGAATTGAATTATTCGAAAGAGAACTGTTTTGACATTTAATTATTTGTGGTCAAAACAATACTTATACTAAATTGAATTGTTTGAATAAACTGAATAGCTTGAAATAGAAATGTTTTTGACTATTAAAATGTGTACTCAGACTAAACTGAATTGTTTGAAATTGAACTGATTTTTTGTATAAAAATGGATTTGCCATTAAAAAGTTAAAAAGGTTGATATGCCATAAAACTCGACCAACTAAAAAGATCAAGCAGTTTTATTATTATGTATATCTACAAAATGTTTACAAATCATGTATTTAATATTTGTAAAAGCAGGATAAGGCATTAGATAACCAACAATGTTTGATATGCCATAAAACCAAATCAAACAAAAGAGAAGGCGTAGAATGCCATTGGCTGGTTGTTGAGCACATGGAAATCTGATCTCTCTGATAAAGCAGGATTACTTCCAAGCGGTGACAGCATCAATGTTACTGTATGGATGCACTACATGGACTCTAACAAAACGCATTAAGCTAGAAGCGAATTTGAAAAGAATGCTACGTGCTCTTTATATGAAAGCAACACCCCACAAAACACAAGATGTAGGGCCACTTATCTCTCATCTCGCAAACCATCTTAGCAAGATGAACACGACCAACGAGCATTGCTGAAGGAGTGCGACGAACTCATAAGCAACGTTTTCTTAAGGATCCCTCAACAGTGACGCACCAGCAATAGTCGACCAGCAAGGGCTTATGTATGTCAACTTTGTGAGGACACCTGATGCAGTCTGTTGCATACATATATATACTGGATACATACCGACGCAATGATAACAGACGCATGATAAACGACGCAGGAACAAGACGCATGAAGGAAGGAAGACGCAGGAAGACTTCTTTACAATTATGTTTACCTCTCACTTTATTGCAAGGGTTCGAAAGGGTTGTTCAAAGGTTTGCATGTGAGAGGGTGCTGGAGACCGAACATAAACTTCATATTTTGACCCCACTGTTATGACCGTCACGTTGTGTCTTTCTTGTTCTCTTAGATTCTCAACCAGAGGTCTTGGGGTCCACTCCATCGGGACTTTTCCGAGGGCCCCCTCGGTCGGGTGTGGCTTTCCCTACCACATCTGGTCTCTAACTCTCTGGGAGTCTGTTGGCAACTGCTTTGGCACCCAACTCAACTCAATTATATAATAATTCAACGCCCACACGATCGCCCACTGGATCTTTGAAATCTAATGTTTAATCGTTATCAAGCGGAAATAACTGTCATGCAGTTCAGAGGTTACTCTCTTCCGGTCCATCACTGCAGTGGCACAATGGGACCTTCACCTTGTCCCATATCATAAGCCTTAATCTGCCCACGCGATCTCTTTCGATTACTGGCCATTGGAATGTGTCACTTCCTTCCGGTGTATCACCTTGGAATAGCATTTTTGGGCCGGGGCGTGGGTCAAAATATAACACAGTCTAGAAGACCTGTACAGAGCTATAGATGAGAGGCACCGATGGCGAGAGAGTTGGAATTTCTTGCTATCCTCGGGACTTAAAGATGATGTTATATTAAAATAGATTTTCAAAATAAGTACTTGATTACTCCATTCATTTTTTAGTTTCAAACGCTGAAATAAGTCTTAACGATAAACGTTAGCAGTACTTCTTTAGAGCAAGAATGGTATTAATTAATATTGATCTGAAAAATAGTAAAGTAAAAATAATGATTTTTTATTTTATTTCTAAAGGGTGTATGTACAGGGAGTACAAGAAATACAAACAGAAAACGTTTTATCGATAAATCTAAGTGTTATTCACTCGGATAAATAATTCTCTCTGAAAACATAGTTTTGCAGAGAATTCATGAAATTATTTGAAATATATTTGGCAACTTTCTTCTTGGGAATTTTTTTTTCTGTACTGACTCTATTTAATATTCAGTTTAAACATTTAAACGAAGATCGTAATATACCGAGTTGAGATCAAAGATTTTACACTTACCCTACGTAGACGGGTACTAAAGGTAGTACCTTATAGTTAACCGAATAACCATGTATCCGTATCCTGAAATGTCTATCATTTTGAGCTCGATTTCGTTACCCAACTTTAAGGAAAGGCAAGTCTTCTCTGAAAAGACTTTTAAAAACTTTGACCAAGGTATTTTCATTAACTAATATTTATTTTCAATGTCTAAAATAAAAAATTATGATGAAAGTAAAAAAGCGATGCTCAAATCAAAATATCCGCTTCGCTTTCTCACTTTTTTGCACTTTAAGACCACTTCTCTCCGACCGATCAGTAATCGATGTTGTATTGCTTACTCGTCTGTTATCAGTCGGCTGGGATTGTAGAATACTCAGACTGCATCTCTGCAGAGGAGTAAGACCCCCCCTCCCGCAATAAAAGTCCTGGATATCACATTAAACGACCTGATGGCAAGGTACTAACCTTCGAGATTCGAGTAATGTGGAGTACCTCTACATTGCCATTGCTTTAAGTCTACTCGGTCCCGGAGTGGAAGTAACTGATAGGATCATATCTATGGGTCAAATAGAACAAACTAAGTGAGTAAACAAATGACTGATAATAAATAATTGTGATTCTCATATAGTAATTAATGGAACTATTTAATTGTGTGCAAATAAAAGAGCTCGGGCTTCATTAAGGATGTTATCAACAAAATGTTTACAAATCACGTATATATCTAATGTATGTTAACAGGATTTGGCATTAAATTACTCAAAATGGTTGATATGCCATCAAACCAAAAACAAGCTATCTATTAGCTCATATCCCACAAGTACCACTCCTTTGCAAATATGACCAGTACCACTCCCAGACAAATGAAAACTACTTTCGCATGTGACACGAAACACACCCAACTCGGAGCCTCTTGTCGCATCCACATGTCTCTCTGCTCCGTCCACCTTTTGATCTTGGCAACAACAGGCAGCGGGTGGGCGTTTGCATCTGGTGATATTTTTTTTAAGAGCTTGTTTATCATCTATATGGTCATTACTTACTGTCTACCGATGTAGAGCCACCTCAAACATCACAAAATCTACATCCAACATTGTACCATTCATGGATGAATCATGGACGTCGCTTGCCGCAGAGCGTCGGTCCCAAACGGGTCTAAGCTCTTTAACTTAAGTCGGTGTGCCATCATTAAGGACAGGTTTCAGACTGATTATTTCCATTAACCGACCTAGTAGTAAATTCAAAGCTTCAACATTTCTGATGGGGTAGTTTAATCTACACCATGTCCTTAACTTTGTATGCCCCTAGCTCTGTTACTGATTCTGCAAATATCCATCGCTGGACGAATAACACCCAGATCGGAAAGGTACAATAGAAAAAAAGAAGGTTACATCTGAAATGTTTTTAATAGTTTGTAATATTTGCATTTTTAGTTTGAAGAGCTATGTATAAATCTAATGTTTAATTCAATATGAAGATTTAGTAAAAATATTAACTGTTTTTTTGTCGAATTAGGATTCACAACAAACCTATGGTTACACTTTTCTTTGTAAAGAGATAAATCCACAGAGGAAAAAATGGTAATTATATACTTGCAAAATCAATTTTTTCCCGGAATTCCGCAAAGAAATATTTCGGATGCAACTTTAAGAGAATAAAAAATTTGTTTTAGTCCGATTCTTCATCGCATATATGGACGCCAATGACCTATTTAAAATGATAGAAGATATATACATATGTACATATTACATTACATGGTATAGTCTGTGACCCTGGGTTTCATGCAAACTGCAATCGTCAGACAGAGGGAAGTTCTTTAAAAAAATATTAATATGGTTATTTTTTTGTTCGAAATGTGGGGTTTATTTGTGGGTGCCGAACTTAGGCAAACACACAGATAACCCCCATTTTTTTTTTTCGAACAAAAAATTAACCATATTAATCGGGGATTTTGTTTAAAGATCTTCCCTCTGTCCAACGATTGCTGATAGCATGAAACCCCTGGGTCACAGGCTGTATCATGTAACATAATATTTTTTTTATACAATGTGTTTTATTTTATATATCTCGTTTGGTGGGCGTGTATTTACTAAACAACTCTGCCAGAAGGTAGGATATGACACAAGCTCACTATTTAAACGGTGGACAGTTGGTTCGAATATAGTTTTTCTTCTTCTCTACCAGTCTCCTTAGGAAAGCTAAAGTGACCATTTTGCCTAACTATATACTCCTTGCTGAAGGTATTATTTTATAGTTATTTGAAACCATTCAGAAAACGATGACATCGGACGTCTGGATCAATAGAATTACTAATGTTAAATAGCAATATTGAAGCCTTATGAATATGAGCAAACGAATGGTTTATATTGAATGGGATTATTGGTGTTTGGTGTGAATAGTAAAAACCATTTAATTTTATGTAAACAAATGAGTTCTAAAAACTCGTTTAAAAATAAAGCAGCCAAGTCTGCTTGAGCTGTAGAATACACTGACTGCATCTCTGGTTTCTGGTAGAGCTGAAGTTAAATATAATCTAATCTTTAGATAAACATACTTAACAGATTTTCGGTTGATGTTTATTGCAACAAGCAGTCGCAATTAAAAAGATCAATAAAAAATATTATTGAAATGAATTTAATTAGCTGCCAATTAATTGTGACGGAGTCGTAATTGTTTTTTTTTTTTTTGTTTTTTTATTACTTTTTTTCTTTGTTAACAAATTAGAATTAAGCTTTTCCGTTATGCACATCTATTTGGACCGACTATATCCCCTGCAGAGCGGGGGTAGGTGCCCCTCCAAAAAATAATGGTGTCTTGGGTATGAAACTAATCTCGTGGCAACACTCAAGTTCTGGGGGTTATAGCGTACATCTTCATTGCCATTACCCTCATGCCCACTCTACCCCGGAGGGTGCCATATATGTACCAGAAAATAAATAGTATTTGATAGGAATACTTAATGAAATATATCTAAATTATTTGTATTTAGTATTGTTACTTGAAACGGAAGAATAAAAATTATCATTAGTTATTTGAAATCATATATATATGCAAACTTCTTCGTCGTCGTTTTTTACATCAGTTTTAGCTGATGGTCTTTCACTGAAGTTTGAGTGACAACAAGTCTCCAGGAGTCTTCTCAGTATTCTGGCCGTTCTCAATAATGTTGTCGTTTGAATGGTCTTCACTTCTCCGCCAACTTCCAAGTCCTACGGTCCCTTTAGTAATCATTTAGTTACTGTACCAAAAGCACCAATCACAATTGATATAATTGTCACCGCCATGTTTCAATTTTTTTTTCAATTCCCTAGCAAGGTCTAGGTACTTATCCTTCTTTTCATATTCTTTCAGTTTTTATCTGTGGTCAGCCGGAACAGCAAAGTCCACAATTTTGCAAATATTCTTTTGTTGATTATTATTGCCTGTTCCAGACAATGTAGCTAAGATTTGTCTTGGGTAGGTGTATTTACCAGTAAGCTGTAAATATGGCCGTCATTCAGTTTGTTGGTTGCAAGAGATAAAGGTGAATTACAGAAAAATAGAATAAAATAAACAAAGGATTTGGCTCACTGAAGAATTTGATTTTACTGATCACATCTATAATGTTGCCCTTGTGCCTTAACAAGCAACGTATAAAGTAAAAGCTGTCGACCGCAGTCGAGGGCAACCCAAAGGTTCCCTTTGTAAGGGAAGGCGCTACTCTTCTCCCTTATAATGCTGAGTGTTAAGCAAGGCGGCATCAAGTACCATTTTTGAGTCTTTGGTATGATTCGACCTGGGATTAAACCCCGGTCTCCCGGACTATTAGCGAACACTTTACACATTAGGCTAATGGTTCGGTATGCGACGATAATCAAACTGACTCTCACGTATATATATATCTAAACTCGAACATTTACCCAGTCGGCTGCAGCTGTAGAATACACCGACTGCTTCTCTGCAGAGGGGTAAGACCCCCCCAACGAGTGTCCTGAATATGACACTAAACAATCTGATGGTGAGGTTCCAGCAGTGCTGGAGCTTTGGGGAATGCGGAGTACCCCTTCATTGCCATCGCTCCCAGGTCCACTCTGGCCCGGAGTGGTAGCACCTGATAAGGGTCCTATCTATGGGTTAAATAGAACAAAACCGTGCTTCTTTCACTATACTGATTTTGCATTTAAACAGCGTATTTATGCTAAACTGAATTGTTTAAAATAGAACTGTTTTGACATTGGAACTGCGTACTAGTACTGAACTGAATTGCTCGAAATAGAACTGTTTTTGACATCTAAACTGTGTACTTATGCTGAACTGAATTATTTGAAATAAAACTGTCTGACATTTAAATCTGTGTATTGCCCAGTCAGCTGGGGCTGTAGAATACACTGACTGCACCTCTGCAGAGGGGTAACCCCCCCCCTAACGAGTGTCCTGTATATGACACTAAACAATCTGATGATGAGGTTCCAGCAGTGCTGGAGTTTTGGGGAATGTGGAGTACCCCTTCATTGCCATCGCTCCCCGGTCTACTCTGGCCCGGGGTGGTAGCACCTGATGGGGCCATATCTATGGGTTAAATAGAACTAACAGCATACTTATGCTAAAATGAATTGAGTAAGCTGAATAGCTTGAAATATATAAAAGTTTTTGACAATTAAACCGTACTTACACTTAAACTGCGTGCTTATGCTTAACTGAATTATTTGAAATAGAACTGTTTTTCGACATGAAAACTGTATTTACACTTAACTGAATTATTACATATAACTGCTTAAATAGTTTGAAATGGAAATGTTTTTGACAAACTGTGTACTTATGCTAAACTGAACTGTTTTCAATAGAACAGATTATTTACATAAAAATGGATTTGGCGTTAAATAACCTACAAAGGTTGATATGCCATAAAACCAACCAAACCAAACCAAACCAAACTAAACTCGAACATGTGTATTTACGTTTCGAATCCTAAACGAAGTAAATCCTAAAATTTGACGCCAAAATATAAGTATCACTTCTTTTTCTTGTCTCCCTCGCGAAGGACTTAAATATATGCAATATCTACACCAGTAATAACTATGCATCACTTTCTCGCCACCATCCCTCAGGACTTTCGTACTTATTAGTTCGTTGTAAGTCATTCATCTTTCAACTTTTTAACACGGTTTCCGGGCATGTACAAGGTGGGGTCTGGAGTATCGCTGTGCTTGTATGACAACCTGGAAGGCTTACTTTTCTAGATGCAATCTTAGATAAATATAGCCAACAATTTTTACATCTATTGGTTGTCGAAATTCAATCTCGCAGATTTTTTCCGTTTTCTTTCGGTTTTTCCCTTGGGCTATTCTTCCGAAAGTAACCGCCCCAAACGATTTCAAATTTACCAAAGTATTTCCACGCCTCTATCTACATAACATACAGTTTTGCTGTTTCGCAGACTACCTCAGCTTTTTTAAGTGTATAGCTATACATATCTTCGGTTGAGTGATATAAACTGCTGTGAGTAATTGAAGTTCAAATCCTAATTAGAACTCAATGAATGAATTTAATATGTATAATTTTGTTTGAAGTTGAATGTCTAATTAACAGGATTTGATTCTTTGACGTAGAATACTTTGAAGGCTTAAGTGTCCTTACATATGCTACCAGATACACGATCGTCTTGTTTTTTGTTGTTGTTTTTTAATCATTATCGTTATTAAAGTCACTTATATTACAGCCCAATATACACAGACGAAAAAAGGTAACACCCTAACTGTTTCAGTTTGAGATTAAAAATACAACTAATATAGGTATACTGCAAATGATGGATACTTACCCCTATTATATGCGTAGGGTAATATATTTAGTATCAAAAAGATGATTTTATGAAAGCTTTGAATAATTATTCGTATTTTAAAATACGGTCTGTTATTGTGTATTTGATTTTTTTTTTTTTTGTATATGTGTGCATGTGTTTTTGTGGGGGTGTCTTTGTGGGTTGGGATTCGAATGTCTCTCTTATTTTTTCTTATTATGGTGTTTTCGCATGTTATCATATTTACCAACCCCTCCACTCGAGCAGGATGTGACACAAGGTCAATTTTTAAGCGGAGTTTAACAGGTTTGAGTTCAGAGTTTTCCTTCTCCTAGACTAGTAGCCTCACCAAGGCTGAAGAACCTAGTCTGTCCTACCATTTACCCATAGCTGGAGGGAGAATAATTGGATTCATACCTTTCCCAAGGGTATTAGTGCTATGTGAAATGCAATCAGTCTCGTCCAGGATTTGAACTCGTGTCACCGAATCCATTTCCTGCGAGGATAACCATTACACCACGAGCACCGTGTTTTCGCATGTTATAGTCTTTAATTATCTATTTATTACGGATTACTAACCACTTTTTACTTGTTTTAATCACCCTTCGGTATCGCGTGGTGGCTACGAGTTGCCCCTGAGATTTCAGAATCCTAAAAATAAAACTTCGAAATAATATATTTCGAATGAATATTCGCAATGACGATACAGACTTTGAAGGTTTGTAATAAAAGCAATTAAAAAGATTATTATAATCGTTTTAGACCGGTGAACTTTTGAATAGTACTGCCTCTTTTCTGTGGCTTGACATCTGGCCACGACTATAAGTGAGGAGAAGAAAAAAAAACACCTGCTTCTGGTAACGATCACCAAGAGAATGAGTAAACGTTGTGACACTGACATTCGTTTACAGTGAGGTAAACGATTAGAAATAAGCCATAAAAATCTAGTCACAGCCGGAGATGTATTTTGTGTGAGTGAATCCAATGATTACTGAAATATAAAACTGATTTGAAAGTGCCGTTCAACCTTTTTTTATATTCACTTAGCAATCTTCGTCCTTCCATCTCTGCAGATATCGGCGTTTTAACAGAAGTTTCCTTATCTTGATGCTGGACTTGAAAGAGTGCTTTTAGAAACCACAAATACCCTGAGAGCTTTAAAAGTATTACTGGGTAGTAAAGAAGAAATTCCGACTAAAAATAAACATTTGATCAAATAATAAAACCGTATTTGAATAGGAGGTAATGCATGAGAGTACGGTTGTAATATTTTTTGGCGGGGATGCTTTAATTTTTCTTTTTTTTTTTTCGTTTTGTTTTTTTATTCTATCTTTTTTATTCTATCTTTTTATTCATTTTTTTATGTAAATATGAACATACAATGAACGATATTTCATTAACCTCTAATCACCCTTTCGGCTGGGAGAGCAGAGTTGGTCGACTACATCTTTACTGGGGGACAAGAACCCACCCTCACAAAACGAGTGTTCTGGATATGATACTCAACCATCTGATGGGTTATAGTTCTGGAGCTTTGTTAACGTGGAGTACCCCTTCATTACTTTCACTCCGAACTCCACTCAGACCCAGAGTGGTTGTAACTGTTAGCATCCTATCTATGGGTTGCCCAGTCGGCTGGGGCTGTAGAATGCCCCGACTGTTTCTCTGCAAAGGGGTAAGACACCCCCAACGAGTGTCCTGTATATGATACAAAACAATCTGATGGTGAGGTTCCAGTAATGCTGGAGCTTTGGGGAATGTGGACTACCCCTTTATTGCTATTGTTCCCAGGTCTACTCTGACCCGGAATGGTAGCACCTGATAAGGTTCCTATGCATGGGTTATATAGATAAAGCATGATTCCATCACTTTATTGATTTTTGCATTTAAATTGCGTATTTATGCTAAACTGAATTATTTTAAATGGGACTGTTTTTTGACATTGAAACTGTACTTGCACTTAATTGAAGTGTTTTATATAGAACTGTTTTGATATCTGTGTGCAAACAAAATCTGTACTTATACTAAACTGATTTAGCTGAATTAGAAGTGTTTGAATAAACTGAATAGCTTTAAATAGAAATGTTTTTGACAATTAAACAGTGTACTCATTGAAATAGAACTGATTATTTATATAAAAATGGATTTGACGTAAAATAACCAACAAAGGTTGATATGCCATAAAACCCAACCAACCAATCTATGGGTACCATAAATTTTCCGACAATATGGATGCACTACATGGACGCTAACAAAACGGCTGGAGAAGAAACTAGATGGCAATTACACAAGAATGCTGCGTGCAATCCTGAACAAGTCCTGGCAGCAACACCCCACAAGACACCAACTGTACGGCCACCTGCCCCCTATCACGAAAACTATTCAAGTTAGGCGAACCAGACATGCAGGACATTGCTGGAGAAGCAGAGATGAACTCATAAGAGATGTACTCTTATGGATCCCCACACATGGCCGTGCAAAAGCAGGACGACCAGCACGAACGTACATTCAGCAGCTATGTGAGGATACAGGTTGTTGTCCTGAAGACCTACCTAGGGCGATGAGCGATAGGGAGGAGTGGCGAGAGAGGGTCAGGGATATCCGTGCTGCCAGCACGATATGATGATGATGATGATGAAGAATTAAATATTTTTAATATAAGCATAAAATGTAAATATATTCGACATTGATCATCCTGATAAATACAAGTAGAAAATTTAATGAGCAACACAAGTCGGCATAATTAATGAAGAAGAATAATAAATTCTTAAAAGCTTACAATTTTTATGGTATCTATCTATCTATCTATCTATCGTTTACTAGCATTTCCTTTTTAAACGATTCAATTTAGCATGTCATTTTTTCGCACACGGTTAAACTGCCAAACAGTTATATTTGACCGATAGATAGGACCTTTACAGTTGCTACAACTCCGGGTCAGAGATGATTTTGGAGCAATAGCATTAAAGGGGTACTTCATTCTTCAACGCTCCGGCATTACTGGAGTCTCATCATTATTTAGGTTTGGTTGGTTTGGTTTCTTTGTTTAATGGCATATCAACCTTTGTAGGTTATTTAATGCCAAAGCTATTCTCCTAGAAGAACAGAAGTGGTACTATTTAACCCATAGCTGGAAGGATAAGGGGGTTCATACCTTTCCCAAGGGTATTTGCCCGAAAGTGAACGTAATAGTCATTATTTAGGGTCACATCCAAAACACTGGTTGGGGGAGAGTCTCTCGCCTCAGAAGTTATGCAGTAATTGTATCCTACAGCCCTAGCCGACAGGGCTATAATAAGTAAAGTTGGCGGCCGTTGTCGAGGGTGACTAGAAGGCTTCCTTTTCAATAGCTACTACACCGAGGCGCAGGAGAGGGCATTAATCCATTCCCAGGATTGCTCCACTTTACCTTCGAGACGTACCTTATATTGCTGAGTGTTAAGCAAGGAGGTATCAAGTACCATTTTAAAAGTCTTTGGTATGACGCGACCTGGGATTAAATCCAGGTTTCCCGGACAATTGGCAACACCCACTTGTCCAATGAGCCAGAACCACCTTAAACTATCTAAATCAAGGTTGGATAAAGTATGAGATAATTGATTTTTTTCTAAACAAAAGAACTTGCCAATGAGAAAACCAAGACATGATAAAAAAGGTTTTGATGGATAATCATTACAATTTTTATGCCTTCTTGGGTGTCTTTGCTGTTTATCTACCAACATCACCTTTAAAATAAAAAAAAGAAATCATTGCAGAGCCAGATGGTTGGCACTGTAGAATACACCGACTTCATCTCTGAAGAGGGATAAGAGACCACCACCCACCCAACCAGTGTCCTGGATATGACACGAAATGATGTTGAGACTCTAGTAACGCGGCCGCTTTGAAGAATGCGCAGTATCCATTCATTGCCATCACTCCCAGGTCCACACTGGCCCAGAGTGGAAGCAGCTGATCGGGTTCTATTTGTGGGTAAAATAGAATCGTTTGTAAGCCCTGAGCAAAGAAATGACTTATGCTAAATTGATCATTATAAATAGAAATGTTTGATCATTTAACTTTATGTAAACAATTTGTCCATGATCAATTGAATAGTTAATTTTAAATAGGAATACTTGAAACTATTTAACTGCGTGCAAAGCAATAAGTAATGTTGAATAAAATAATTAGTGTTAAATAGCAGTATTTATGGTAACTTCACCGACTGCAAACAAATGATTAATATTGAATAAAGTCATTAGAGTTAGATAACAATACTTGAAACCATTTAACTGTGTGCAAAAATTGAGCTCAGATTCATTTAAAAATGTTATCAATAAAATGTTTGCAAATCCTATGTATTCACTGTATATCTATCTATAAAGAAGATTTGGCATTAAATAACCTACAATAATTGATATCCCATAGAACCAAACCAACCAATCGTTGCACAGAATATAAAACTTATTCATACAATATCTCTATACTGATCAAATTCAATAAAGTATTCCGATAGTTTGCAAAAAATTTTTAACTTTTTTAAAACCTTATTTCTGAAATCTTTCAGTATCAAAATTTTCCACATTATTGCCTTTTTTCGACGGGTAATTATTTGACAAAAATATTTTACTCCATTCGAAAAAAGTCCGATTATTCAGTAGACTTAAGTTTGGAAATCAGTCTTGACAGTGAATTTCCAGTTCAAGGAGAAATATCAAAAAGTATCTACCGTGATTAGAAATTCGATTAATCATTTTTGGCCCTGTTGGCTGCGTCTGCAGAATACACCGACTACTTCTCTGCAGAGAGGTAAGCCTCCTCTACAGAGTCTCTGTATATGATACTAAGCACTCTGATAGTGAGACTCGAGTAATGCTGAGCTTTAGAGAATGCAGAGCACGCCTTTATTACCATCGCTTCCAGGTCAACTCTGGCCTGGAACGGTAGCACCAGATAGGGTCTTATCAATTGGTCAAATAGAACTAAACTGTATACACAAGCTCAACTGAATTGTTTCAAATATAACTATTTTTACATTTAAACTGCGTACATATGCTAAACTGAATTGCTTGAAGTAGAATTGTTTAATGTATAAAAATAAATTTGGAATTAGATAACAATGGTGGATATGGCATAAAACCAAACAAAACTAATTATTTCAAGTTCTCACTATATTACCTCTCACTGGACATTGGTATAATGGTTAGAATGTTCGCCAATGACCCGGGTTCAATCCCAGATCAATTCATACCAAAGACTTAAAAAATGGTACTTGATGTCTCCTTGTTTAACACTCAGCATTATAAGGCACAGATCAGGGGTAAAGTGGAGCAATCCAGGGAAAGGAGTTGCACCCTCCCCTACACCTTCCTGTAATAGCTATCGAAAAGGGAGACTTGGGCTCACCCTCGACTACGGTGGCTTACTTTACTTCTAATTATTTCTAGTAAAGCAATTAATTTGAATGATTTTTAACCGCATGACAATATGTCTACTTTTTTTTCTGTCAGGAGGTTAGGGAAACGCGTTCATTATACAGTTTATATTTACATTTTCCTGTATTTATCATAAGAGGTTTTTTTTTCACATAGCTAAATCGACTATTCCTATCTGTTTTATAAAAATCTATACACAATTATTTTGTTTCATTATTCTTATGTATACCGTTGCATTGGCCTAATTAGCAGTGTGTTTGCCAATGGTCCGGGAGACCGGTGTTCAATCCCAGGTCGAGTCATACCAAAGACTCAAAAAATGGTAATTGATACCACCTTGCTTAGCATTCAGCACTATAAGGTATAGATCAAGGGTAAAGTGGAGCATTCTTTGAAATGGAGTAGAGCCCTCCCCTACACCTCTGTATTTGCGATTGAAAAGGAGCTTTCGGGTCACCCTCGACTAAGGTCGACTATTCTTATGTAATATTAATAATTGTACCGTTTTATGAATTTATTTTATTTAATAATAGTGAAGGTTTTTTTTTTCATGGTTAAGTAACTAATAAGAATGATAATCATAATTAAACAACTATAGCTAGAAGTATTAATTCAAAAAAGTTAATTATATGGGATCATTCCTATGGAATAGTATTTTAAGCAGATTTATTTAGGTTGTTGATAGTGTCGTAGAGCCGTGATACAACTATACGTATACATATATATGCGGAAACATAATCAACAATAATGACGAACAAACAAACTTCTTTTGAAAAATATACATCTCACACTTTATTCGAAAGGGTTGTGTGTGAGAGGTGAGTTGGAGACAGAACAGACTGACCCCAAGTTCCTCTGGTCAAAGCAGCACTTCTTTCTCATTCTGCTGGGCTGCTCAACCGGGGTCCTGAGGGCCCAAGCCCTCTGTCTCGAGCTGGTTCTCACTGCCTCGAACTCCAACAAACTGACTCCAACTAACTCGAACTGTCTGCGGCACCGGGTTATATAATTGTTTGACATAAACCTGCTTCTTGTGGGCGTCGCATCTGCACCGAATTCAAACCCGTCCACAGGTCAAGGCAATAACTTGATGTCTTCGAACGGATGCACCTCTTCCTTGATTGACGGCTGGGTCGAAGGTCAATATATTACAAGAGGACCCTAAAAGTCGAGGAGTACTTGGGAGTAATGGAGCCTCACCATCAGATGTAGTTCAATATCATACTCAAGACCTTCCGTTTTAGGAGACCGGGTCTTTCCCTCTGGTGGGAATAGACTCTGCGTATTCTACGGCTCGCCCACAGTGTTGACTAAATAGGGAAACATAAGGAGAGAAACACATTTTCTGTTAATAGCATCTCTAAATAATGTTATAAGAACTATTTATGTCAAAGTAAAATTTGATAATTAGTAAAAGAATTACAAGTTTAGGTTATTTGGTGATAGAGGAAACTGCTTATCATATAATAAGCTACTGTAACAAACTGACACAAAAGGAATTGAATAGTATGCATGACTGGGTGGGAAAGGTGATCAACTGACAATTGTGCAAGATATTAAAGTTTGACAAGACTGATAAATGGTATACACACCAAGCGGAATCTGTCAAAGAAAATAAGACAGATAAAATTCTCTTGGACTTGGAAATACAAATAGATCATCAAAAATCGGCTAGAAGACCAAATCTAGTATTAATTAATCATTTTCATCATCATGTCGTGCGGCTAGCACGGATATCCCTGACCCTCTCTCCCCACTTCTCCCTATCATTCATCGCCTCTGGCAGGTCTTCAGGGTTACATCCCGTATCATCACATAGCTGCTGTATGTATGTTCATGCTGGCCGTCCTGCTATTGATTGGCCATATGCGGGGGTCCACAGGAGTACATCACTTACGATCTCGTCCTTGCTTCTCCAACAGTGTCTGGCATGTCTGGTTTCTCTAGCTTGTGTAGTTTTCGTTATAGGTGGTAGGTGACCGTATATCGGTCAGGAAATAGAAAAATTTTATTCTAATAAAATATTATAATATATGAAAGAGAAACGAAATCAAATAAGACACATCAAAAGAGATTACTAATTTTGAATTTATCTAAATTGATTTCTATATAAAATTATAGATAGGATTGATTTTAATTCGTTAGAAAATAAAACGATAAAATTAGAAATCAGTGACACCTAGAAATTATCAATTGAACCCGGTTTTCTTAGAACCAATATACAAATAATTTCCACCATATTGCAAGTAAACCTTTATTCCTAAATCATACGTAACACATATTGTAGCATTGTTGTCACTTTCTCCCGGTTTACCGGTGGGGGCATTATTATATAGATCGCCTGGTCCCAGGAGATCTTTCTCCCAGGCCATACCTATCTAACAGGACGGAGTTTATCGATTGATGCTTGAGGCTCCTCTAAATGGAAATGCCGACGGGTATAAGCATTTTTGTAATAACCACACATGAATCTCGATTCGTCCTTGGCTACCCACTAAAAAAATGAACTTTTTTCAAATCCTGATTTGGTGGGAAGTCTGTTAAAACCCCATTTAATAATATCGGCTTTTTTTAAATGGTAAATCTAACTCGGCTAGATTTTAATCGATATATTTAATAAATAAGATGCCAAATGAGAATGAATCTATTTTTGTATTCATTGAGTATACTATGTAAATACTAAGGGAATAGGAATATCAGTAGTGATGTGTATAGGAATTTATCGTGTGGTGTTCATTGAGACAACCACCGGCATTTCCCTATAATGCCTTAGGCTATCTTATTAGTGACCTAACACAGAATATTTCAGTAAGAAGAAAAACAGTAAGTCAGTTTAGACTAAAATAACATGTATTTCATATATACATATATTTACACATAATTATAAAGCATGAGTTAGACGAACCAGACATGCAGGACACTGCTGGAGAAGCAGGGATGAACTCATAAGAGATGTACTCTTATGGACCCCCACACATGGCCGTGCAAAAGCAGGACGACCAGCACGAACATACATTCAGCAGCTATGTGAGGATACGGGATGTTGTCCTGAAGACCTACCTAGGGCGATGAACGATAGGGAGGAGTGGCGAGAGAGGGTCAGGGATATCCGTGCTACCAGCACGATATGATGATGATGATGATAAAGCATGAAAAATATCCGAAACCATTAAGAGGTTACAAACACTGTTTCAACGAACAAAAGTGCTAAATTACTGCAGTTAAATACTTAGGTTATCCTGGTGTCGGGATAATTCTCAGAAGATAATGTACCCATTACACGTCCTTCTCGAAAAGCGGAGACGAAAGACAAGGGTTCTTCTCCGACTGATGTTTGCTGTCAAAAAAAAAAAGGGTAGAACCAACCACTGGAAATGTTGGTCACGTGATTGTTGGAAGCCTGTAAATCCCCCAAAAGGGAGACAATTATGTTTTGTTCATCCAACTAGTGGTTTTAGTCACGAACAAAATTTCCATTATCATAATAAAAAATGTCATCATAGATTTTTACCGTTCCTATGGTCCATAGAATGAAAACAAAAGAAACCCAAAAGATAGACCAGTACTTGGATCTCGCCGGAGAGCTGAAAAGGTTGTGGAATATGATACCAGTCCTAATTGAGGCCCTTGGTACTATTTAGCCAACCCCTCCGCTCGGGTAGGATATGACACAAGGTCAATTTTTAAGCGGAGTTTAGCAGGTTTGAGTTCAGAGTCTTCCTTCTCCTAGACTAGTTGCCTAACCAAGGCTGTAGAACCTAGTCTGTCCTACTATTTACCCCTTGCTGGAGGGAGAATAATTGGATTCATACCTTCCCCAAGGGTATTAGTGCTATGCGAAATGCAGTCAGTCTCGTCCAGGATTTGAACTCGTGTCGCCGTGTCTCATTTCCTACGACGATAACGACTACACCACGGGCATCTCCTAAAATTGAGGCCCTTGGTAGAGTGCCGTAGAACCTGGTAAAGAAACACTATGAATATGAAATTAAAAGAATCGAAGCTATCCAGACCACAGCTCCACTAAAATAAGCTAGAATACTTTGTCCTTAAGATCTGATGAAATTTGCTGTTCCTCGAAAACCAGCGATAACTAGTGTAGTTAATGCTCTTGAAAAAGTCCTCAAAAGGCTTGGTAAAGAGACTGCAGAAATTGGAGATCAGAGGAAGAATGTAATCCACATCACTGTAAAGATCAACAAGAATATTAGGTCTGTGGGGTTTGAAGGCTTTGAAGGTCAGGGACTAAGGGCAAGGTTGTGTTGCCGTAGATATGACTCCATATTTTGGTCATATTATTTTACCCCACGTTGACTGGCTGGCGCAATGCCTTGCGCAAAGAAAGTCTCAAAAGAAATATACAAAAAGAAAATATAGAAATAGATAAGAGACGAAAACATTTCTTCTATACTTTCCTTTATTTACTGGGTGAAGGGACTAACCGACGCTACGTTCCAAGACGTAAACGTGGTGCCCAAAACACCAGACAGCAAAATGGTCTTGCTGGTTCGACGGACACTGCCTGAAAGAGAAAGATGATATGGTCTCCTTTTTCAAGAGGAATGCCTTTTTTTTGCTTTTACGCATGCGTCATCTCCTTTGGGAGTTTCTTCAAATTTAATAGTTTTCCTTTTACCTATTTATTTTTTAAAAATTCAATTTTGTATTTATTTATTCGTTCCCTACAGGTCTTGGAGACCTGAAGAGAGTTGCAGTCACTCGGAATTCAGTGAAAAAGAACATCAGTTGAAACGGGTATCAAAAATAAGGATTATGATAATAATTTTAAAAAATAGAACTTCAACAACGCGAAACAGAGAAAATCAAAATCTTGATTTAACATTTCATTATGATTTTTATCATTAGATCTGTCTAAATCTATTGGGATTTATAGCCACCTATCACGCTCAAATATCTGACTTGTAGTAGTGTCCCCTAGCTTGAAGTAACGAACTCAGATAGTTTAGCGCTTTCTTCTAAAAGCCATAAATAAAACCATATACTCTATTAGGAAAACTCTTGACCTGATTTGGTCACGGATTCCCTTTCTTTTTATTCCTTGCCAAGTTCGGAACCACTTCGTTCTTTTGTTTTTTGTTTGTTTGTCTTTTTTACATTTTGAAATCTGATTTTTGTTCTTCCCTTGGATATCTTCCAAAAATAAATAACAGAAGAAAAAAAGGCTGTCTTGGTCACACTTTTTAACTGACACTGACCACTACCTCCACCACCAACTACTTCGGACCTTAATTTACTGTACCCAGCAACAACCTTATCCCATTAAATCCTTCATTTCATATCCATTTCCAATCTCCATTAGGCCATTGCCATCCGTCAAATTCCCGCTATTTCTAAGCCTTTAATCTATTGCCTTTGCACTGGTCGTCGTCCAATTTCAAGACAATACGTCATTGTGATCGACGTTGAAATCGAATTCGCAAAAATAAAGATGAACTACTGAGCATGTGCCAACTGCCGTATGGATAAACCTGACATGAAAGAAAAAATCTACAAAAATCCATTGAAGCGAAGGGAGGTGGCTCTTTTTATATCTTTTTGTTAGTAAAAACTTATGCCCTACCAAGAAAATGGAATTATCTTTGTCTAAGAAAACTAGACCTTGCAGATTACTTAGGAGCATCTTAAACACCACCAGGTAATATTTCGTAGTTTTTTTCTAGAACTAGAATATTTCTAAAATAATGTTAAAAAACTGATTATGAAAAAAAAATGTCCTGATTCAATATTTAGCAATATGTCCTCTCTCACACCTCATTTTGTAACCCCTCTTTCTCCTATTCTTTTATTCCCCACCTCTCTCTCTCTCTCTCTTTCCTATCGTTTATCCCCCCTCTCTCTCCCATTCTTTTCTTCTCCCTCTCTCTCTTTCCCATTCTTTTCACCCCCTCTCTCTTTCCCATTCTTTTCACCCCCTCTCTCTCCTTACATTCTTTTCTTCCCCCTCTCTCTTTCCCATTCTTTTCTTCCCCCCACTCTCTCTTTTCCCATTCTTTTCTTCCCCCCCGCTCTCTTTTCCCATTCTTTTTCCCCCCACTCTCTCTCCTCCCATTCTTTTCTTCCCCCTCTCTCTCTCCTCCCATAATTTTCTTCCCCCCCTCTCTCTCCTCCCATTCTTTTCCTCTTCCCCCTCTCCCCTCCTCCCATTCTTTTCCTCTTCCCCCTCTCCCTCTCTCCTCCCATTCTTTTCCTCTTCCCCCTCTCTCTCCTTCCATTCTTTTTCTCTTCCCCTCTCCCTCTCTCCTCTCATTCTTTCCTCTTCCCCCCTCTCTATCCTCTCATTCTTTTCCTCCCCCTCTGTCTCTCTCCTCTCATTCTTTTCCTCTTCCCCCCCTCTGTCTCTCTCCTCTCATTCTTTTCCTCTTCCCCTCTTCTCTCTCTCTCCTCTCATTCTTTTCCTCTTCCCCTCTTCTCTCTCTCTCCTCTCATTCTTTTCCTCTTCCCCTTTTCTCTCTCTCTCTCTTCTCTCATCCTTTTCCTCTTCCCCTCTTCTCTCTCTCTCTCCTCTCATTCTTTTCCTCTTCCCCTTTTCTCTCGATCTCTCTCTTCTCTCATTCTTTTTTCTCTCTCCATTTTCATATTGTTTTTTCTTTCCATCACTTTATTCTTTCTTTTCTCTCACAACTTCTTCCCCTAAATAGTATACCACACATAATCAGTTTAACGAGTTGGAGACTATGATTTGACAAATAAGGACAAATTGGACGCAGATACTTGAGCTAGTGTCACCATTCTCTTCATTTACATCAAGTGTCCGTTTTCCTGCGAGATGGCGCTTTCTTAAGGTCTGAATCTCAAAGACAAGTCTTGCTACCACCACCTTTTCTGAATACTTTATACTATATATCTGTACAAATTATTTCAGTGAAGAATAGTCCTTTGAGCTTTAACTATTTACTAACGATTATTTTTATTTCTTGAAACCATAAAATAATTTGAAAATTATCTATGTTACGAGGTGTATACGATAAGTTTCCAGACTTTTTTCGTATGGGCATTTAAAATTGTCGGAGACTCTTAAAAATTCAGTGTTTTTGCAATACATCTCATGAGATGACTGACCAATTTTTATGATTTCAGTTTCAAATGAACAGCTACAGCAGCAATTGGAATACACCCTACTAAAGCCTGATTGTCATAACTGGTGAATTTCAAAAATGCAATCTGACACTTTAGAAGAACGATATGCATTAAAATTGTGTTTTAAACTTGGAAAAAATGCCACAGAAACGTATGGAATGCGTCACACTGCTTTTCGACCATCTTGCATGAATCGAGCATCAGTTTTTGAGTGGTATAAGAGATTCAAGGAAAGCAGAGAATCTATGAGGGATGATGAGAGGTGTGTGAGGAGTAAGGAAGTCAATACACCGGAGTTGATTGGCCAAAGGGTGAGGCTTTGGGTTACTATGTTGAGGTTTTAAGGGAGTTCACGAAGAGATTCCTTGGGATGTGGCCAGCACTCTTCAAATTGGGTCAGTGGCATTTCCACCAGGACAATACGCCAGTCCACAACTCCATCCTTGTCACAGACTATTTGACCAAGATCATATTTACCAACCCTTCCGCTCGGGCAGGATATGACACAAGGTCAATTTTTAAGCGGAGTTTAGCAGGTTTCAATTCAGAGTTTTCCTTCTCCTAGACTAGTTGCCTTACCAAGGCTTTGAAGACCCTAGTCTGCCCTACTATTTACCCATAGCTGGAGGGAGAATAATTGGATTCATACCTTTCCCACGGGTATTAGTGCTATGTGGAATGCAATCAGTCAGGTCCAGGATTTGAACTCGTGTCGCCGTGTCCATATCCTGCGACGATAACCATTACACCACGGGCACCGACTATTTGACCAAGATGGGCATCAAGACAGTTCCACACCTCCTTATAGTCCAGACCTTGCTCCCTGTGACTTTTGGTTATTCCCTAAGCTCAGAGGCTGTCGTTATGAGACAATTGAGGAGATGAAAGAGGCTGTGACGAAGGTCATTGACACGCTCACACATACGAAAACGGTCTGGAAACTTATCGTATGCACCTCGTATGTATGTGTGAAGAATTAGGTTTCTTTCTTAGCAGCATAGCAACCTTAGTGGATTAACTAATACAAAAACCCATGTGGAGAGGAACAGTAGTGATAATACTAAATTCACTGCAGAGAGGGATAAAAGAGATCACATCTTTACCGATAGTATTATTCTGAAAATGAAAGTATAGCACAAGTTAATTTCGAATTCGCTATTATGTCACAGTCCAGTTAATTACCCATAACGTCACTCTCTGTATGAAGAAATTATATTGTAGATGAGGTAAAAAATAGACTTTAGGGCTATGAGATATATTTTGATTATATTTTCTAACTTTCAGGATAGATAAAAAAAAAAGACAATGTCTGTAATTAACGAGAGTTACAGGGTGGAAAAAGAACTTGCGTATTATGTAAACAAGGGAGGTAGCTACTTATCAATAGAAAACGGTACCGTCACCATAGAAAACTAATGTGTTATTTGACAAAATGAAGCTTTAATCCTATCCAAGCAAAAATTCAAGGCAAAACAAATGGGGAAATTTAATAATACCGAAAATAATCATTAACAATATGAATAAAATAAATCAAGAGAAAGTCTGATTCAGTTTATATATAATGTACCAACCTCTCCGCAAGGTCAACTTTCAATCATTTTAACAGGTATCAATTCAGAGTATTCCTTTTCTTTGACTATTTGCCTAAACAAGGCTAAAGAACTCAGTCTGTCCTGCTATTCAACCATAGCTAGAGGGAAAATAATTTGATTCATACCTTTACCAAAGGTATTAGTTGTGTATGAAATGCAATCAGCCTCGTCCAGGTTTTGAACTCGTGTCCATTTCCTACGAAGATAACCATTACACCACGGGCACCTCCTCCTCCTCCTCCTCCTCCTAACACTAATATATATAGTTGGGCAGGCTGAGTTCATTGGCTCTTGGTTAGGTAACCAGTCTAGGAGAAGGAAAACTCTGAATTTAAACCTGTTTAAAAATAGACCTTGCATCACATCCATCAACAGTGGAGGGGTTGAGATATATATATGCGTGTGTGTGTACATTTTTCAATAGCGTATACATGGTCAACTGCAACTCTAAACTGTCAGTTTCAAGCTAAGCTCGTGGTCTGATGATCAGATTGGCCAGAAATTCACAGTCACTAACTGACGTTGACTCTGTGTTTACGCTATTCAAACTTAATAATAAATATGATGAAGTTGTGCTAATTGCTCTAATATCTCTTGACTTCCTCACCCCATTAATCTTTGTCGACCATCGTTACTGGCTGGTCCTCTAGACTGCATGCAGTGTCAGCACATAGCTCATAAAAGAATATCATTTTTGAGATCACCCTTACTGTTACATACCCAGATATGAATACGTGAAATAGACACATTCATACCGGTACGCAAAACGTTCATAATGTCCATAACGCACATAGATAACATAGGAATCTCGAAACACGAAAAACATTTACGAATTCTTAGTTCAGGTACGAAAGTTTTTATTACCTTTTGAGTTAAAAGATTTTTCGATATAAGGAAGAGAGATACACCTGACTTTTCCATCTGCCCCCCACCCGCCACAAGGCCACGGCGAGCAAGCGAAAGTCAAACTTCTTCATCCGAGCCAGGAACTCAACTAACTAACTTTTCTCAAATCTCCCAAAATCCTCCGCGCACGCTTCCGGCGCATGACGTCATTCACATTCCCTTGTCACACTTCTATCAGGGATTTTTATTGTGACATCTCTGAATGACACGTACGCTCCACGCACGCGCGTGAAAACCTGCGCTCATGTTTGCTCCTAACTAACCGATGCACTGAGCCGAAAGGTTCTCAGCCTAACTAAGCCCAGAAGCAAGATATATAAAACGAAATCCCTCGGCCATTATATTACATTACTTCTCCAGCAATGCCCAGCGATTCTGGTTCGTTTTACTTGGATGGTTCAAAAGATTAGAAGTGGCCGTACAGCTGCTCTTTTATAGAGAGTCCCTTCCAGAATTTGTTCAGCACAAATCATCAAGCTTTTTCTCCTTGCTTTTTGTTAGCATCCAGGTGGCACATCTTACAGTAGTACTGACACAACCACTGCTTGAAAGAAATCATCAAATTGGATTACCCCATGATCGATAACATGCTAATAGCAGTCCACGCCTTCTCAATAAGTATGTTTAATATCGCTTTTAGTAGATGAGATATATCTGCCGCAGTACGTGAACCGATCTACTAATTTCATCGGCTTGCCGCTTAAGGTGAAGATGGCTCTTTCCGGTTTAAAGCAAAGAAATTGTTTTATTAGCGTTTACGTAAAGCCTAAGAACCACATCGCGGCATTCTTCCTGTTACTCGATTGTTATTTTTAGATAACGACTTTTAGCCAGCAGTATTCTAAAAGCGATTACCGTATTTGACGGCATATATGTCACAAGGATGTATGAGACACTCTCCAATTTCAGCAGAGCAAATCAAGGAAAAAAGACAACAATCAATATCAAACGTGATGAAATTAATATAATGCAATCAATAAAACTTAATATGCATCATAGCCTTTCGAATAATGACGAGTTATATGAAAGTTACTCGAAAGTTTAAGTTAATCATATTTACCAACCCCTCCGCTCGGGCAGGATATGACACAAGGTCATTTTTAAGCGGAGTTTAACAGCTTTGAATTCAGAGTTGTCCTTCTCCTAGACTAGTTGCCTCGCCAAGGCTGAAGAACCTAGTCTGCCCTACTATTTACCCATAGCTGGAGGGAGAATAATTGGATTCATACCTTTCCCAAGGGTATTAGTGCTATGTGGAATGCAATCAGTCAGGTCCAGGATTTGAACTCGTGTCGCCGTGTCCATATCCTGCGACAATAACCGTTATACCACGGGCACCTCCAACGAAAGTTTAAGTTGATAGTTGGCCGAAATTAGTAACTCCTATCATGAATTGTAAACCTACTTCTGACATATAAGACGCTGGGGAATTTTAAGACATTTTTATTTTTTAAAAATGCGCCTTACATGCCGTTAAATTCAGTAGCTTTTAACTTAAGAAAAGTCAAAGATCAACGAGAACAATTAATTTTAAGAGACTAATTAAAACTATACGAAGTAGGATTAGAAACTGTTGATATTAAAGTTTGATTGAATCTTTTATTTAACATGTTGTGTAGATTATTTAAACAGCTGTTCTAAAAGCTAAAACCGTTTATATCAAATAAATTTAATTAACCTCAAGATAATATTGAGATCTTGGCTGCGATTGGATAAGTCAATCAGGTGATCAAGTGGTTTTCGTATTTACGAAAATGATTTAAATTTAGTAAATCCAGTAGAATCTACGAATAAACCTGTGTGAAAATGGTGTACATATGTTTTTCATGTACAAAGGCCACCTCTCCGACCTAAGTTATATGTATGTATTTACAGACCCCTCCACATGGGCAGGATGTGCTACAAGATCAGCTTTTAAACGATGTTTAACAGGTCTGAACACGAACACTTCCCTCGAGTTATATGTAAGGGAAAGACTTCATAGATAAGATTTGTTTAAGTGTCCAAATAGCTACCTTAGAATTTATTTTTCCCAACAGCGCATGGTCTGCAACGAAAGAAACGAAATGGGCTGTGAAAAAAAAAAAAAGACATGGAAGTTAGATCATCTCTTTCGTCCGTTGATAAAAGGCTATCAACATCGTGATTGAATATATAATCTTTTACTCGTACTGCAGTGCAAACTGTATAACAAAGAGATGATTTATCAACTGCTATCTGGTCTATTTCGTTCAAATTTAGAAAATTTAATACACCCCAGATCGACTTCTCCTCTCTTAAAGAAATGGCATTAAAAGAAATATGCCAAAACGGCTTCACACCATGTAAGATATTAAAAGATTCTGGACTCTGGAAGATTCTTGGATTCTGGAAAACTCAAAAAGAGTAAGCCTAATGATCAGTAGTTGAATTCTTGTAAATGACCCTTTAATTCGATACTTTTTAATGCGATGTCAAATGAATGCCTCATCTTGATACATTTTGGCTTGGTTTCTTTTTGTTTTATGGCATATAAGCCTTTGTAGGTTATTTATTGCCAAAGCTATTCTCCTCGAAGAACAGTAATGGTACTATTTAACCCATAACTGGGAGGGGTTCATGCCTTTCCCAAGGGTATTTGTCCGAAAGTGAACGTAAAAGCGCGACTGGAGAACGAACTCGCTTATTACGATTCTGCAGTCCATCGCTTTAACCATTACACCTCGAAGACACCCCCCGGTACACTTTGGAACACCCTTGGTATATTTTTTCAATAATAATTACTTAACAAACGATTAATTCTCCCTAAAGTTCTAAGTTTTCGACTGAAAATGGAAAACGGAGCAGAAACAATATTGAAGGCGCACTTAGCGTGATTATCATCGTTGATAATGGAATCGGGATACCGAGTTCAAATCTTGCACGTGGTTGGTTGCATTGAATTCTCTGCTCATGCCTTTGGGAAATGTATGAATCTATCTGTTTTCCTCTCGGTTATAGGTAAACAATAATTTAGACTTGGTTCTATAACCTTCGTTGACAATCAGTCTAAAAAATGAATAGCTCGGAATTCAAACCAGCTATACTCCTCAGATAAATTTACCTCTTGTCGCATCCTACTGTTAGTGGACAGGGTTCAAAACTTTAAAAGCGGTATTGTCACATTTAT
This sequence comes from Sepioteuthis lessoniana, assembly GCA_963585895.1. Classification (NCBI taxonomy): domain Eukaryota; kingdom Metazoa; phylum Mollusca; class Cephalopoda; order Myopsida; family Loliginidae; genus Sepioteuthis; species Sepioteuthis lessoniana. The sequence continues at coordinate 42,851,602 of OY757929.1, read as the reverse complement.
TAAATGCAAGTCAATTTGTTTAAATTTTAAATCTAAACCGATTTTTTTTTTCTTTCTTTTTTATTTAATGGCATATCAACTTTCATGAGTAATTTAATGTCAAAACAATCCTCGCAGAAGGTAGGTAATGGTACTATTTAATCAATAGTTGGAGGGAAATGGGGACTTTACACCTTTCTCCATAGTTATTATTTTGAAAATGAACGCAATACCATGACTGGAGTTCGAACGCGTTTACTACGATGTCGCTCTCCAGTACAAGTCAGCCATTACACCATAAGGGCTCCCCAAAAATTGATTTTTAATTAGCATAGATATGCATATCAATTATTGCTCAGGATAAATAAGTGTTGAAACGGGATTCATTCTGATAATGCCATTAAAATTGTTTGAAAATACAAATACCGCATAAAACTGATAATATTTCGACTAAATATTAATAACATAAATATAAAAACATATGAAGTGGTATGGCTTATAAAACAGATTTCATAGGTAACTGTAGATGACAACTTCTTTACTATTCTATTCACAGAAAAATCCAAATTAATATTAACGATTGAATAAATATTATATTTATCAACTTATATAAGAAAGAACCTGACATTGCACGGAATTAAATATACTAAATCACATTATATACTAAATTCATTTCATTGGCTTCTTTTGCGAATGAGCCCTGTTTGATAATTTCAGAAGAAACATAATCAACAGGAGAGCTCACCATTGTCAATAAGCCATAACTTGGTTTGTAGAACTGATATTTTGACCTTAAAATCATGTCTGAATTCAATCACCATCAAACGAAAGTTTTGTTGGAAGCAACACTGGTGTTTGTAATATATATATATATATATATATATATATATATATATATATATATATATATTTGCATAGTGCTTGCTGACTGTCAGTTCTGCGCTTCTCCGATCATCAGAACAAGAACCCTTGGATTTCGCTGGTCACTTCCTCTTTTTTTTTCTTTTTTTTTGTACAATTGCTGTCAGTGTCCAGTAAAGCTTAGATCTACCTAAGTCTTATAACCGATATTGAACACTCTTTCTTTAAGATAAAACAAACCATACTACTATTTATCACACACACACATCTCTCTTTGTCTCCGGTTTTCTTTTCTTATTGACTGAAGGAGACCCTTACTTTGAAACCACTGGAGTAAAGAAATGATAATGTGGTTATAAGATCAGCCATCAGATAGATGTGGCCTTGTCTACGTGGGAACATCATCTTTTCTCTCAGAACTTACTTTCCTCAACAAATAGGGTCCTCTTATCTTTCTCAAGTCAGTCTTAATTTGGCTTCACTCTAATCAAAGACTACGATGAGAAGACAGTCTCCAGTATCATCATTTATCATTCTGTAGGGCAATTCATTTTGTAACAGTACGTAAGAACGAAGTATTAAAAAAAAAGTAAGGTGTTAGAAGGATGTCTGAAAAGTAATTGGAATGAAAAATTATGGGAAGGTTTGAGAAATAGGGTTTTAAAACGCTGGAGGGTTTCAGAAACTAAAAAAAGGTGAGAGGCAAAAAATATGAGAAAAATAAAAGGAGATGAAAGACTTAAAATTTACTGAAAAAAGGGAAGGGCTAAAGGAAAGAAGAAAAAAAAAAAAAGATTAAGAGTGAATGCGTGAAAGAACGGGAAAGAAATGCAAAGAAAGTATTTACGCATTTAAGAAAAAAAATCTGATAAAAAAGACCGAAGGCTGCCAAGAAAAAAGAAAAACATTCAACAAAATAGGAAGAGATGAAGAAATAAAAAGCATAAGATAACGCATGCAACCGTGTATAGGTCGATCGTTGATTTTTTTTTCACGCCATATCATCGGGAATTGTGGAGGTGCCCGTGGTGTAGTCGTTATCGTCGTAGGAAATGGACACGGCGACACGAGTTCAAACCCTGGACGAGACTGATTGCATTTCACATAGCACTAATACCCTGGGGAAAGGTATGAATCCAATTATTCTCCCTCCAGCTATGGGTAAATAGTAGTTCAGACTAGGTTCTTCAGCCTAGGTTCTAGGAGAAGGACAACTCTGAATTCAAACCTGTTAAACAATGCTTAATATCCTGCCCGAGCGGAGGGGTTGGTAAATAGTATCATCGGGGATTACGGGATGTCGACTGTATTCCCTACAGAGGGATCAAACCGCCCACACCAACTGTATCTTGAGTTAAGGCTCCAGTTCAAAAACTGTGCACAGTATGTTGTACCACTTCATTGCCATAACTCTCGAGTCCAATTTAACCCGGAACGGGTTTTCCCAATCGGTTGGGGACGTAGAATACACCGACTGCTTATCTGCAGATGAGTAAAACTCTCCCAACAAGTGACCTGTGGCAAAGTCGACTGGGGCAGTAGAATATACCAACTGCTTATCGGCAGAGGAGTAAGACTTCCCAAACAAATGTCCTGATTATGACACTAAACAATCTGATGGAGAGACTTCAGTAATGCAGGAGCTTTGGTGAACGCGAAGTACTCCTTCATTATCCACTCTAACCAGGAGTGGTAGCATCTGATAGGGTCATTTCTATGGGTTAAATTAAACTGTGAACTTATGCTAACCTGAATTGTTTGAGATGGCACTGTTTTGACATTTAAACTGCGTCCTTGATTTTTTTAAAGAATTGTTTATATGTAGAAACATGGATTTCACATTGAATAACTGTCAATGGTTGATATGCCATAAAATTATATGTCACCAAACTTGTCAGGCTCTCATTTATAGGTCAAACAGATCTTTTCAGACATAATTTGTATTAGATTGGAATACTTGAAACAATATAAATACTTGAAAAAACTGACTTGGTAATTAAATAACCCAATTAGAATCGATATGCCGTTAAACTAACCAACTTCTTTATTTTAGGATCAAGAAGACAGACTAAGTCATTTGCTTTTTAAACTGTTTATTTCTAGTCTTGTCCATTCAGAGGTTGTCCCCATGGCGTAGGAGCTAACGTGATCGAATGCAACTTCGCAGTAAGCGAGTTTGAACTCCAGTCGCGCTATTACGTTCACTTTTGGACTAATATTCTTGGGAAAGGTATGAACCCCTTCATCCCCCTTCAGCTATGGGTTGAATAGTTCCGCTATCGTTCTTCTACAAAGATGGCTTTGGTATTAAATAACACGTGAAGTTTGATTATGCTTGTAAACAAAGAAACCAAACCTATCTATAGAAAATTTCGATTCATTGAACGAAGCTGTTTTACTTCCGTCAAAATTGTCTTCAAAATTCGAAGAATTGCTATAGCTCTCTAAATTTTCTTAGTTCTTCAAGTCACCGTTTTGTCTTCATAGCATCTCTCGGGGCAATGTGATGCTTCTGTGTTAAATGTTACCGATTGCAAGAAACAATCACTAACCTGACTTAGACACGCACACACACACACACTTGTGTATATATATATATATATATATATATATATATGATGATCATCATCATGTCGTGCCGCTAGCACGGATATCCCTGACCCTCTCTCGCCACTTCTCCCTATCATTCATCGCTTTTGTCAGGTTTTCAGGGCTACATCATGTATCCTCACATAGCTGTTGTATGTACGTTCGAGCTGGTCGTCCTGCTTTAGCCCGGCCATATGCGGGGGTCCATAGGAGTACATCACTTATGAGCTCGTCCTTGCTTCTTCAGCAGTGTCCTGTATGTCTGGTTCGTCTAGCTTGGATATTTTTCGTGATGGGAGGCAGGTGGCCGTATAGTTGGTGCCTTGTGGGGTGTTGCTGCCAGGACTTGTTCAATATTGCTCGCAACATTCTTGTGTAATTGCCGTCCAGCTTCTTCTCCAGCTGTTTAGTTAGCGTCCAAGTAGAGCATCAATATAACAGTATAGACACGACCGCTGCCTGGAAGAAACTGTGTTTCATTTTATCTGTCAGGTCTGATTTCCATATGATCGATAGCCTATCGATAGCTGTCCATGTCTTCGTTAGCCGTGTGTCGATGTCTTTTTCGGTTGATGAGACGCTGCTTCCTTGGTAGGTGACTTTGTCTACCAGTTTCAGAGAGGTTCCGTCTAATATATATATATATATATATATATATATATATATATATATATATCTTTCAATTATGTATGTATGCATATGTGTTTGTGCAAACATATAATTGTTTTAAAAAGAAAGTAAAATAAAAATTTATCTGATGATTGCATTCTAGTTGATGAAAGCCATAAAACGGATGAAATCATAATTTCTTATATATATAAATTTATTTATTATTTTCATTTTTCATCAAAGGAAAATTGTTTTTTTTTTGTTTTTTTTTAATTTTCAGAAAATACCTGATGATGGCTTAACAAGAAAAAAAACGAAATGTCATTTATATGTATAAAAAGAATATAACCCCTAAGCATTTTGTTTTTTCATAGTTTTGTATTTAGGCGCCGTGAAGCGTGTCTGTGTTGTGTAAAGGAATAAAAATACCTGGAGAAATTTAAGGAATAAAGAACAGGGGCTGATGATTCCAAAATAACAAAAGAAATAGGCGGAGAAAGATAAAAAATCAGTAGATGAAAAGGAAAAAAATGAATGTGAAGAAACAAAATTTGGGATGACAGACGATATGCATAAACAAAAGCAAAAAAAAAAAATCCTTTGTTACCGTAACAAACCTATCAATAGATATTCTTTTGAGACATCTATTATTTATTGTATCTTCAATCACCAGCGAGATTGTATCGTAAGAAAATACACATATAATTTCTCCTTTTGTTTACTCGATCCCATTAACAATCTCCCAACCAAGTGATGTCCTCCCAAAATGAATAATTATAAGCCTTGGATACAGATCTGACGGACAAATTAGCAGACAGATTCCTTTTTAATACTCTTAAATATCACAAGAACATTAAAGTATCTTCATCTGTCACAGTTAATCATTTTTCCTCCAACTCTATACGTTTGATTTGGGCTCACAAAAAATATACAAACTTGTCTGCAGGGTCCAGTCATCTTTGTTGTAAAAATTATTTCCGTTCAAAGAAAGGGTATGAATAGTCGCTATATAAAGCCTTTTATAACAAATATTGTCTGCTTTCAACTTTCTGGGCAGGAAATATCACTTGAAATCTCCAGATCAATATTTCCAGCCAAGTATTATTTTACAGTAAGTCTAATTATTTGAGTCCAATAAACATATATTTGCTGGGGATATATTCTTGACCCTAAAATAAGTTGGTTAGTTTAATGGCATATTGATTCTAAGCGTTTTCTTTATTTGTTTTGGTTTCTTTGTTTAATGGCATACCGGCTTTGGCATTAAATAACCTGCAATTCTCCTAGAAGAACAGTAGTGGTACTATTTAACCCATAGCTGGGAGGATAAGGGGGTTCATACCTTTCTCAAGGGTATTTGCCCGGAAGTCAACGTAATAGCACGACTGGAGTACGAACTCGCTTACAACGATTCCGCAGTCCATCGCTTTAAGCATTGCACCACGAGGACACCCACCTTTTTGTTTATTTTTTAATGCTGTTATTGAATAACTCAAACAAACACGACTATTGGCCCAGTCACCTGGGGCTGTAGAATACACTGAGAGCCCCTCTTCAGAGGGGTAAGACCCCACCCCCAACGAGTGTCCTGATATGACACTATACAATCTTATGATAAGGCATAAATAACACGGGAGCTTTAGGGGACGCGGACTACCCCTTTATTGCCATCGCTCCCAGGTTCACTCTGACTCGGAGTGGTAGCCTTTAATAGATTCCTATCTGTGTGTCGAATAGAACTCAAACATTTAATCTGTGTGCAAATAAATGACTTATGCTAAATCGAATTGTTTGAAATGGAACTGTTTGATGATTGAACAATGTGTAAGCAACTAACTAGTGTTTAATTGAACTGTTCGTGTTCAAAAGCAATGCATGAAAACATCTAACTGTGCCCATCAAATGATTTGTAGTAAATAGAATTATTCGTATTATATAGAAATAAATTAAATCATCTGTGTGCGTAAAAAAAGATCTCAGGGTCGTTTAAACATGTTATCTACAAAATGTGTTTAGAAATCATATTTTATACATTTTATTTATATATATATAGGATTTGGGTTTATATAACCTACAATGGTTGATATGGCATAAAACCAAACCAAAGACGTATTTTGAGGTCAATTTTATAAAACTTGTGAGCTAAGCTACATAGTCCATAAAGAAGGCGAGCTGAGCCAAGAAAATATCATAGGTATTTATTCGGTCCAAATAAGACACAAGGTCAGTTCGATGTGGTGGGGAGTAACCCGCAAGAAGCGAACGTCCCTGAGATCGGAGCAAATATTTAGCCCCGGCAGATGATCCTTGGGTGCGGTTAATGCCCATTAGCTAAGCTGATAATTTTACAGCAACAGTACCAAGTGACTTGTACTAATGCCAAATAAGGGCAGAAAGATTGCGTACCAATCTTTAATGGCATATCGACCTTCGCGAGTTGTCTTATACCAAGGCCATCATTGCAGAAGAATAGTAGTTGTATTATTTAACCCTTAGCTAAGGGGATGAAGGTGTTTTATATATTTCCCAAGGGTATTATTGTGAAAGTACAGGATGACTGGAGGTCAAGCTAGCTTTTTACGATGTTGCAGTTCATCACGTTTACCCCTACGTCACAGGGATATACTCCCGAAGAATTGAAGAAAGTTGCCAGAGACAGACAAGATGATCATATTTACCCAACCCCTCCGCTCGGGCAGGATATGACACAAGGTCAATTTTTTAAGCGGAGTTTAACAGCTTTGATTTCAGAGTTTTCCTTCTCCTAGACTAGTTGCCTCCCCATGGCTGAAGAACCTAGCCTGTCCAACTATTTACCCATAGCTGGAGGGAGAATAATTGAATTCATACCTTTCCCAATGGTATTAGTGCTATGTGAAATGCAATCAGTCCAGGATTTGAACTCGTGTCGCCGTGTCCAATTCCTGTGACGATAACTATTACACCACGGGCAAGATGATAATGATGTACTTAAAGGAAACAAAAACTATTTCAGCCCCCGCCCGGGAACCGTGAGACGCAAACTGGTATGTTTTGAGGCAAAGAAAAAAAATTTCTGAATTGTTGCTCACTCCCAATGGTCAGAATGCTATTTTGCAAACCCCGAAATATAAGACGTTCCCTTCTCTCTGTCGATTAATATAGGACAGGTTGACCTTTTTCAAAAATCGACAACTATGGAGACTGTTTCAAGCGTCTACCACGAGAGTCCTCGTGGTTGAAACTTTGTTGTTGGTCACATAGCTGGGCATCAGGTCTCTACTAGATTAGTTTTCTTTCATCTTATGTTTGTTGTTTTATTTGTTGTTGCTGTTGATTTTTTTTTTTTTTAAATGTCGGGGGTCAAAACTGGTACTATTTACCAACCCCTCCGCTCGGGCAGGATATGACACAAGGTCAATTTTTAAGCGGAGTTTAACAGGTTTGAATTCAGAGTTTTCCTTCTCCTAGATTAGTTGCCTCACCAAGGCTGAAGAACCTAGTCCGTCCTACTATTTATCCATAGCTGGAGGGAGAATAAGCGGGTTCATACCTTTCCCAAGGGTATTTGCCCGAAAGTGAACGTAATAGCGCGACTGGAGTACGAACTCGCGTACTACGATTCCGCAGTTCATCGCTTTAACCATTACTTTTTATTTGAATTAATAGACGAAATCTTCCAATTATAAATAAGATACATTTTTAATTCTTTATTCTACTCTTGTACGCAAATCTTTATATTACTGCGTCGTTAACTTTGTCATCAGGACATCTTTATCCATAAGATGACTGGCTCATGTGAGTTACTCATAGAGTTTTCGTAGCCGATTAAGTCGTTAATCTTCGAACATTAAGCAACGTGAATCGTCTCCCTATTATTCATCGCCTCCAGCAGGTCTTCAGGGTTACATCCCGCATCATCACATAGCTGAATAGAAAAATAACTTTAAGAATAGCCAAAAATTTAGTTCTATTACATTAGTTTTACGCCACAGTTCAGTCGGCTAGGACTATAGAATATGCAAGCTTATTGTAAAAAAAAAAAATAAAATAAAATGAATATTTTTAAAAACTCAAATTATTTCAAAACGTTCACCATTATAAGGTTACATATTTGTATGAATCATTTTAAAGTAAGCTGAAAAAGAATAAAATAGAAATAAATCTTAAAATACAAGATTACTTTTTATTTGAATTAATAGACGAAATCTTCCAATTATAAATAAGATACATTTTTAATTCTTTATTCTACTCTTGTACGCAAATCTTTATATTACTGCGTCGTTAACTTTGTCGTCAGGACATCTTTATCCATAAGATGACTGGCTCATGTGAGTTACTCATAGAGTTTTCGTAGCCGATTCAGTAACTCTCGTGTCAAGGAAAGCCCATATAAAAATGTTCCGATTCGATGTTATTTGTCTAAATTTTAAACTTCATCGAAACCAAATTGTTTATAAATTTGTGTTTTCATATTTTCACGAGTTCTGGTCAGTTAATAACAGATTGGTAGTTTGTTTGGGTCTTATGGCATATCAAGTTTTTTAGGTTATTTAATGCCAAATACTTTTTTTTTTCAAATAAGCAATTCTATTTCAAACATTTCTATTTCAAGCTATTTAGTTTAGTCAAACAGTTCTAAAAAGTTGGTGACCGTAGTCGAGGGTGACCCGAAGGCTCCCTTTTCGATAGCTACTACACCAAGGTGTAGGGAAGGGCGCTACTCCTTTCCCTGGATTTCTCCACTTCACCCTTGATCCGTACCTTATAATGCTGAGCGTTAAGCAAAGAGGCATCAAGTACCATTTTTAAAGTGTTTGGTATGACTCGACCTGGGATTGAACCCAGAGTCTACTGGGCCATTGGCAAACCGTTCTAATTAAAACAATTCAGCTTAGTATAAGTATAGATTTTGTTTACACATAGTTAAACAGTTCTATTTCAAGTAGTTTAGTTTAGCATAAGTACGCATTTTAGTTCTTTTTGACCCAGATAGGACACTATCAGATGCAAACGTTCCGGGTCAGAGTGGACCTAGGAGCAATGGCAATGAAGGGGGACTCCGCATTCCCGAAAGCTCCAGTATCACTGGAACCCCACCATCAGATTGTTGAGTGTCATATCCAGGACCCTCATTGTGGAGGGTTCTTACCCCACTGCAGAGGCGCAGTCGGTGTATTCTACTGCCCCATCCAACTGGGCAAGGTAATAATTAAAATGTTGGGGAACAAAGTTGCAGAAGGAATGGTAAAGAGTTGTGTTATAAAATATTCCAATATTCCAAGAAACTCTATACCCTAACAGATAATCAAATATGAAAGCATAAAGTCTGTCGTAGAAAATGGTTGTGTGTGTGAGTAATATAACGCAAAATGGTTGCGTGTGTGATATCATCATCATCATCATCATGTCGTGCCGCCAGCACGGATATCCCTGAGCATCTCTCGCCACTTCTCCCTATCATTCATGGCCTCCAGCAGGTCTTCTGGGTTACATCCCGTGTCCTCACATAGCTGCTGTATGTGAGTTCGGGCTGGTCGTCCTGCTTTTGCTTGGCCATATGTGGGGGTCCATAGGAGTATGCCACTTACGAGCTCGTCCTTGCTTCTCCAGCAGTGTCCGGCGTGTCTGGCTCGTCTAACCTGTATAGTTTTCGTGATGGGAGGCAAGTGGCCGTACAGTTGGTGTCTCGTGGGGTGTTGTCGCCAGGACTTGTTCAATATTGCTCTCAACATTCTTTGTGATAAATATATCTAGTGTCTAGCCACACTGAAGAGTTCTGATAGAACGAAACAGTCTGTCTGTGGATGACAATATGTACGCTTCCCCATGGGGGGTTAGCACTTCGAAAGAATTAGGCACTCTGGTAGCCGATAGGGTATAAAAATGTAAACAAAACGGACGCTGCTGTTGTTGTTGCTTCATAATACCTTAAAAATTCCCTTATCCAAACGTGGTATGCTTGTTGGCTGAGCGGTCTGATACAAAGTCTAACGTAAAGTTGGACGGGTTTCGATCCCGGTTTCAAGCATCCTGCGTATCTAGCCACACTAAAGAGTTCTGATAGAACGAAACAGTCTGTATGTGGATGACTATATATATATATATATATATATATATAATATAAAAATTTCGGACATAACAGTTGCACAATAGAAAAATAACTTTAAGAATAGCCAAAAATTTAGTTCTATTACATTAGTTTTACGCCACAGTTCAGTCAGCTTGGACTATAGAATATGCAAGCTTATTGTAAAAAATAAAATAAAATGAATATTTTTAGAAACTCAAATTATTTCAAAACGTTCACCAGTATAACGTTACATATTTGTATGAATCATTTTAAAGTAAGCTGAAAAAGAATAAAATAGAAATAAATCTTAAAATACAAGATTACTTTTTATTTGAATTAATAGACGAAATCTTCCAATTATAAATAAGATACATTTTTAATTCTTTGCTTACTCCTTCCGCCCCCGATCTATCTCGCTGGTATTCCTCTTTTTGTCTGGTCATCGACAGAGATGTTCTGCTAGTATATATCAAATAATGATTCTGATAGTTCTTTAATTTTAATGAATATTGGTAAGTTTTTAATTAGAACGAATTTTAAGAAATTTCCGTTCTTGATTCTTGGTCATTTGCCAGCCCAGTAGGCAGGGGCTGTGGAATACACCGACTGCATCTCTGCAGAAGGTTAAGATCCACACTCCAATGAATGCCCTGATTATGACACTAAACAATCTTATGGTGCAGGTCCATTAATGCAAGAGCTTGGTTGAATGCACAGTAAAAGTTAAGTTGGTGACCGTAGTCGAGGGTGACTCGATAGCTTTTACACCAAGGTGCAAGAGAGGGCGCTACTCCTCTCCCTGGATTGCTCCACTTTACCCTTGATACGTACCTTATAATGCTGAGTGTTAAGCAAGGAAGCATCAACTATCATTTTTTTTAGTCTTTGGTATGACTCGACCTGGGACTGAACCCTGGTCTCCCGGGACATTAGTGAACACTCTAACAATCATGCCAATGTCTGGTAGTTCCACTCTGGCCCTGAGTGGTATCACCTGATTGGGTCCTATCAATGGGTCAAATAGAACTATTTGACATTTAAACTGAGGGCAAATAAATGACTTTGCTAAAATGACTTGTTAGAAATAGAGCTGTTTGATCATTTAAGTGTGTGTGTAAACAAATGCCTGATGCTCAATTGAATTGTAAGTAATACATAAATACTTGGAACCACTTAACTGTGCACAAACAAATGAGTACTGTTGGTGGGAATGATTAGTGTTAAATAGCAATACTTGTAACCACTTCACTGTGTAAAAACGATAGTAATACTATTGTGCAAAAAAATTAGTTGTAACTAGTTTAAAAATGGAAGTAACGACAAAAAATGTCTTTCATATCATGTAAATCAACTAAAATGTTTGCAAACAAAAGACTAATGCAAAATTGTGACTGTTAGGTACAATATTTGAAACCATTTATCTGTGCGTAAAATTTAAAAAAAAAACAATTAGCTCAGGCTCTTTTAAAAATTATCAACAAAACAGGTTTACAAATCATACATATTTAATATATATGAATGAACAGTGTAATATAATAGCCGAGGGATTTCGGTTCATGCCTTTGGGTTTAGTTTGACTGAGAACCTTTCGGCTCAGCACATGGGTTAGTTAGGCACAACCTTGATGTAGGTGGTAACGAATGAGCGCGCAGAGAGCGGACATTTCACTCAGAGATGTCACAATAGCCTGAGATGATGAAACGGGTGACAAAGTGCGAGTGACGTCACGCACAAAAAGCGCACGGAGGTTTTTGGGAATTTGAAGAAAGTTGAAAACTAAACGCCGAACGAGGAGGTTCGACTTTTGGGGCTCGCGAGACGAATTTGCGCGCCTTGGGTGCCGCACGAGATAGGGGCCAAATGAATAAGACGGCATTGTGTCTCTCCTCCTTATGTCGAAACCTTTAACTCAAAGTTAATAAAAAGGTTTCGCACCTGAACAAGAAGTCGTTACGTGTTTTCGAATTTCGAGATTCCTATGTTCTTTATATGTTCTATCGTTATGAACATTATATGTCTATTTCGCACATGGCGTTCATTGTGGCTATGTAACAGCAGGATTCGGCATTAGATAACCTATTATAGTTGATATGCCACAAAACCTATCTCGGTCATTTGATTTCTAGGCTGAACCAAGAACTTTTCAGTGATTCTACTTATTTAATAATTTATTGTAAAATATTGATTACTTTTGTGTCTGGCTACTGACTTGACTTTGGGAACTAAAGTTGTGCATGATTTACTTTGTGCATGAGATAGGGCTTATGATGGTAAAAATGTTATTTCTATCCAAATAAAGTGATGAAGAGAATTTTATATACAGTAAAAGTGTAAATGTGGTAGGATTCATGTCACAAAGCTGACTACATGTTGGCAATTCCTGCGTAAATACTGGAAAAGAACTTTACATATTTTTACAAAAAAGAAGAAATATTGCCTTTCAAAGGATCTTAGAAACTAATCATTTTTTTTCTTAGTTTAAAACTTTCATTTCTTTTTTTTTTCCTTCGAACTCAGTCGAGATTGTCAACTCTAAACCATAGGCTCTGTTTTCCCTCAACTTTTTCCAATATTATCAAAATATATATGGGACGTAAAATGAAAAAAAAACCCAAACAAACGCAAAAGCCCATAATCAGAAAATGAAAATTTAAAAAAAAATTTTTTTAAAGAAAATTAAGACCTATAGATTGTGTTTGGAGGTCAAATTTAAACTTTTCCTCACACAAAATGTTGGCTAGGTGGTATGAATCGATAAGTAAATGCAAACATATTAACAAACACCTTTTCAGTTTGTTAGCTCCGAATTGATGATAAAAAAAGATAGTCGGTTGTTTAGGGCATTACATTTTGCAATCGCTGACCACAGCTGCCAGGTCTCCAAATTAACATGTTTGATGCTTTTATGAAAAAAAAATCTATTTTTAGAAAAGAATCATTACGTGTCCAAATACAGAATACCTCATGAAACTGATCATTAAGCAAAAAAGGGCTCATCGATTTTAATAAGATATTAGGTTTTTCGCACGCGCCTGTGTATGTAAGCGTGTGATATATATATATATATATATATATATATATATATATAATCAAGTCGTGCAGACAGCACGTATTTCCCTGACTCTTTTTCCATTCAGCCATCGCTCAAAGCACGTGTTCCGAACTCCATCCAATGTACGAGCAGAGTTTATGTAAATAAGTTCTTGTTGCTCGGCCAAAACTGGTACGTCCATGTGTAGGGATCCATGCAAGAACTTGACTTATAAGTTCATCCTTGCTTCTCCAATAGTGTCCAGCATGTCTTGTTCGTCTCACTTGGATAGTTTTTCAGATCCGAGGTAAGTGTCCGTGCAGCTGTTTTTTCGTGGGATGTTGCTTTCAGAATTTGTTCCAGAGAGCCTGTAGCGTTGTTATGTAGTTCCCATCAAGCCTTTTCTGTCTGCGTTTTGTTATGGACCATGTGATGCATCCATACAATAGTACTGACACAGCCAAAATAATCTGAATATATATAGGATAAGATGAGTTATTGCTGTAGCTTGTTTTGTTATGATATTGATGCACCTGTTTATGAAGGAGTGAATAATACTTTTTATCGTTCAGGGTTTTTCGAACTATTGTCTTCATCTTAATTTTTATATTCACAACGTTTTGGCCGATATGTCCTCTGGTCGTCTTCAGGTGTTGGTCGAACGCGGGAGCTTAAATGGAACTAATAATGATATTCATTTCGAATGCAGTCACTCATAGTTTTTATTTTGAAATTACTTGCTTAGGTACATTTAAAGTGTTTTGCTCAAATAAAAACTCGTTATAAACTACTATATTTCTTGATGACGGGAAAACTCACGCAGCAGCTTGTCGAATAATGCTTTTAAGACAATGGACTCGGCGCGACGAGATCAAAATCAAGACGATCTTCCCAAGAATGGGAAACTGGGTTCTCTATACTGAGTAAGATAACCGGTCTTTTTACCTTCTCTTGTAGAATCTGGGTAACAGTGCAGCTCCATTTTTGTTATCGGCTGACAGTAAAATAAAGGACTAGCTCCACAAAAGCTTTCACTACATTAAACAAATCACCTGTGAGGGTAGTTCAACGACTTTTCACTTTTTCCTTAAAGTTCAACTGTTGCTACAGCATATTTGATACGTGCTGGATGAGAGAGAGAGAGAGAGAGAGAGAGAGAGAGAGAGAGAGAGTGTGTGTGTGTGTGCGCGTGTATTTATATACATATATACATATGTTTTATATATATATATATATATATATGTGTGTATGTGTGTGTTTAAAATGATGCATGTATATGAGTGTATGTGTTTATATATGATATATATGTATAAGTATGTACGTACGTATGAATGTATGTATATATATATATATATATATGTGTGTGTGTGTGTGTGTGTGTGTGTGTGTGTGTATGTATATATAATGTGGGGGTTCCTCAACTCTAAAACAACTGATTTCAAATATTTTTCCCACGGACCTATCAATATCAAAAACTGCATATTCGTATGCTCCCACATTTTTGTCGGCATTTCCAACCCCTCCAACCTCTAATCCGCCCGTTGAGTGATATCTCACACGAACATGGCTGTCGGCCATTTTCAATGCAGTTAGTTGAATTTCAGATTCTTTGTTCTTTCCTTTTATCTCCTAAAATCTGAAGTTACCAGTTTCGCTCGTCCGTCACATCGCCTAATAATCACCCCGTTATTGTTTTTATTATCTGCTACGGTGAGGCTGACTTGTTTACGTGTGTTGGCCAGTGAATACATATTCTCTCTCTCTCTCTCTCTCTCTCTTTTTTCCTTGATATGAACGACCCGGTCGGTCTCTACGTTGCTTTTTTTATATTTTTATTTTATTTATTATTGTCTGATCCTTGCAGGATTGATTCCAAAAATAATCTCCCAAACCATTCCATTTTTAATAGCATCATTTGCGCCCAGATAACATTCGCGCCCACATTCGACTGTTTTGTAACAGATTTAGACAATCTCCCCTTGAAAAAGAGAAAAAAAAAATTAGACTCCTTTCTTCATCAAACAGACATGTCAAATTGGTTTGCTAATGTTTACAGGTATTGTAAACTCGGTTTATTACCAAGATAAGGTATCAACATACTTATGTGTCGAATTAAAGAGTATGGCTTTGCGGAGAGGCTGAAATAAGCTCTCATTTCACGCTGGTGTAAGAGGCCGGTATTGGAGCTTTGGCAAAAATTCAGAATCCCGGACTCTGATGTCGCCATCTTCTTAGTGTTGTGTGAAGGAAGAAATATTAAGAAAAAAATAAACAGTGGATGAGTTGTACCGTGTTGAAGATTTTTGCATCCAGTAAAAGTAAATGTATCAAAATTGATTGTGGACAGGCGATATACGAGGATCATTAAATAAGTTTCCAGACTTTTTTTCCCGCGGGCACTTTTATTGAGAGTACACACATGAAATTCTAGTTCCATTCAAAGGAATCTCCTCCTGCTGCAATGCACTTATTGTACCGTTCCAACAACTTCTGGAAGGCCCCATGGAAGTCCTCTTGTGTGAGCGTGTCAATGACCTTCGTCACAGCTTCTTTCATCTCCTCATTTGTCTCATAACGACAGGCTCTGAGCTTAGGGAATAACCAAAAGTTACAGGGAGCAAGGTCTGAACTGTAATGGACTGGTGCATTGTCCTGGTGGAAATACCATTGACCCAATTTGAAGAGTGCTGGCCACTTCCCAAGGAATCTCTTCCTGAACTCCCTTAAAACCTCAACATGGTAACCCTAACCCTAACCCTTTGGCCAATCAACTCTGGTTTATTGACTTATTTACTCGTCCCACACCTCTCATCATACCTCACAGATTCCCTGCCTTCCTAGAATCTCATATGCCTCTCAAAAACTGATGCTTGATTCATGCAAGATGGTCGAAAAGCAGTCTAAAGCATTCTATAAGTTTATGTGGTATTTTTTCCAATTTTAAAACAGAATTTTATTGCATACCGTTCTTGTAAAGTCTCCTCACGTCCAGATTGCATTTTTGAAATTCACCAGCAGTGACAATCAGGCTTTAGTAGGGTGTATTCCAATTGCTTCTGTAGCTGTTCATTTGAATCTGAAATCATAAAAATTGGTCAGTTATCTCATAAGATGTATAGCAATAATATAGTGAATTTTCAAGGGTCTACTTCAAATTTGAATGTCTGTACAAAAAAAGTCTGGAAACTTATTGAAAGCACCACGTATATGGCCCACCCCAGTAGTCGCAACATAGAATAGGCTGTTTGTATCCCCCGCAGAGTGATAAACCCTTCCAAAAATCATGTCCTGGGTATGATCCTAAACTGGTGGTGTGCCTCCAGTTCTGGAGCTCTAGTGACAGTTAGGTATCCCATCACTGTCTTTATTTCCTTGTCCACTCTGACTCGGAGTCAAATATGGGTCAAATAAACCGGTTTAAAAAAAATTGCGATACATGAAAATTATTTTAAGGAGAAAAAAAATTGAACTTTTCCATAATATCCGCTGCGGAAATGCTAAGATTCAGAAATTTATCGTCATTTCATACGTAAATACATCATCAAGATAAGAGTAAATTTCTATTGCTTTTGTGGGTGTTTTTTTGTTTTGTTTTGTTTTTGTTGTTGTATTTTTTTTTGTTGATTTTTTTTTTTGCTTGTTTGTTGATAGGCTTTTTTCCTTTATTTATTTATTTATTTATTATTTTTGGGTTGGTTAGTTTTTATTTATTTATTTTTTGTTTTTAGATGAGTTACATAACTTTTTAGATTAAAATATATCGGCAGTCGACCATGTGTCGCCATCTTCAAAGTGGTAGGCATGGGGCAAGTTTAAGGAAATATAGAGAGTGGGTGAATTAAACTGAGCTAAAGACGTGTTTTTAATATGTAAATGACCAGAAAAAATGATGATGACTGCTGCATTTTTACTCTTATCTGTACAGTGAATATATTACATTCCAACAAAATTTTTGGTATGTCACTATTGGCATTTCCAAAGTAGGATATTCTGAACAAGTACCAAAGAGAAATGATAAACGATACATTAAACGGTATTTAGTCATATTATATTCATATAAACAAACTCTTATCTCTTGAAAGTTTCAAGTATAAATCATACTTCTGAGTGAAGTCATCTGGAGGTTGCAGGTTCAATCCCCAAACTGGTAAGACTAACAAGGAATACGTACTTTAACTTAACACTTGTACCCGGTCGTGGCTAACAGAATTGGAGCATTCAACCCCTGCGGTTCAAATAAAGGGTTCAGTTCGAGAGTCTGTGAAGACTGAGTTTGATATAGAACACCTGAAGAAGGCCGAAGGACATCTCGACCGAAACGTTGTGAGTATAACAATAGAGAATTGGTAAATAGTCCGAATATTCTAAGTAATGATAATTACTAAGCTTCATCTAAGAAATTTAGACATATATATATCATACGCATTGTATTGTGCTAGAAGACCCATACTTAGTGAAAAAAAATCTACAGATTAGTAGTAACTAAGCTGAATTTGTTGGTTCCTGTTTCCAGTGGAATGGTAGAATAGCAGGAGGGCAATGAATTGATGGGATAGCTTTTTCTTTCTTTTTTTTTCTTAAGTGAGAGGAGAAATAAATGGAATTCTTTTCTTATTTTTTTCTCAAATGGTATGATGGGATAGCTTCCTTTTTTTCTTTTTTTTTTTCTTTTTTGCAATTGAATAATAGAGTATGTCGTCTTTGAAATGGAATTATGTGATAGATTTTTTTTTGTTGATCTGAGGTGAAGAATATGTCAATTCTTTTTAGGTAATCGCCGCTTATGGCGCTTTACCTGTCAAAACAAAGCTTGAAAAATACAGATAATTATTGCTAATCTGCTATTGATACCAAGAAGACTAAAAGATCAAGATGGTGTTTCATTGAATCGACAGGAAATGTTTGCTTTCATTGCCATTACTTCAAGGTTAATACTAACCCGTAGTGGTAGTCAATGCTATGGGTAAAATAGATGATGAAAAACTAATCGTATTCAAGAGGACCGTGTGTAAAAAAAAATACTTTTGAAGAAAAGACGCCATGAGAATATAAACGTGAAAGTATAGTTTACATGAGTCTAACATATAAGCATGAAATAACCCTAGATGGGTTGAGCTGTCGTAAAACTCGATCAAACAATATCTATATCAATCTCCTGAATACTGCTTACTTTTGATGAATTTTTCTAGCAATGGGATATAAACCCATTTTACACACAATTACATCTAGTGGGTAGAGTGTTCGCCAATGGTCCGGGAGACCGGGGTTCAATCCCTGGTCACGTCATACCAAAGACTTTAAAAATGGTACTTGATACCTACTTGCTTAATATTCAGCATTATAAGGTACGTATCAAGGGTAAAGTGGAGTAATCCAGGGGAAGGTTTAGCGCCCCCTACACCTCGACGTAGTAGCTATTGAAAATGGAGCATTCTTGTCGCCCTCGACTATGGTCGCCAACTTTACTTTAAGTAGTCCTATCGAATATTAATAAATATACGGTTAAAGATAATAACTTCCAATTATTAGCAGTTGCTTTTGTCATAAAAGCCATGATCAATCTTTTTTTCTTTTCATTTCTAATATACATAAAATAACTTAATTTTCTTGATATTTTTTGTGTTAAATCCTAACGACTAGAAATCATTTCCTGATTTCTATGCATAGCATAAAACGACGGATATTCGAACAAAACGCATTACGTTTGCAGCAACGAATCATTAGTGCGTGCAGGGAATGAGTTGCTGGTCTTTCATCGATATTTATGAGTTGAAACTTTTACCTTTTGCTCAGCGTTGTTTTTTGGGGTGCGATCCAAATATTATCGCACTCTTACAAATAAAATCGATTATTGACCTTTCCTTTTCGACATAGGGAGAATAGGAGACTCTAAAATAGCTGTGTGTGATATATATATATATATATATATATATATATATATATATGTATGTATATATATATACTGTAACAATTATATATATATATATATATATATATATATATGATGTAACAATGAATATGGTGGATAAATATAGTAGTAATAAGAATGAATATACTTAGTCGAAAAAAAGAATTTTTTTTTTAATTAAGTTTATTCACTCTTGACCGGCCTGTTGGCTGAGTGGTTGAGTGTTAGCCAATGGCCCGGGAGACCGGGGTTCAATCTCATGTCGAGTCATACCAAAGACTTAAAAAGTGGTACTTGATACCGCCTTGGTTAGCACCCAGGATTATAAGGTACGTTTCAAGGGTAAAGTGGAGCAATCGAGGGAAAAGAGTAGCGCCCTTCCCTGAACTTCGGTAAAGTGGAGCAATCGAGGGAAAAGAGAAGCGCCCTTCCCTACACTTCGGTGTAGTAGCTATTGAAAAGGAAGCTTTCAGGTAGCTCTCGACAACGGTCGCCAACTTTACTTTTACTATATTCAACTTTTATTAATACTCTATTTATCCATCATATTCATTGTAACAATTTATCATCTTTCTCTGAGTCGATACAAGCGTTGTTTTGAGTATAATTCTAGTTTGATTTGACGAAAGAGAAAGGGAAAATATTGACCACGATTTTAACAAAATATTGGTTGACGATTCTAAACTAATTCTGAAAAATCTCAGAATGCCGATGCAAACTAAATCAACAGTGAGAGCAAATAGATATTATTTTCCAGAAATGATTTCACATTTTGATTTTAAGACGATGTATTGTAGTTTTGTGTATCGTGTCATTCATTTTATCTTTTGCTTTCCTTTGATCTTTTTTCAGTTTAGTTTTTTCGTTTCGTTTTTTTTTTTTCTTTTTGTTGTTGTTCGTGTGTATCTTGAAATGGTTTGTTGTTTCTTTTTCTTTGGTTTTGAGGGATTTTTTAAAGGGATTTTTCCTTTCTTTGACTTAGATTTTTTGCATTGTTTTCTGTTGTTTTTGATGTTTTGTTTTCTCTTAGATTTTTTTCTAATTGTCTATGACTTTGCGTATATCCTTTTATCCTCTTGTCTGTCTGTTTTGGAGTCTGAAAATTTGGAGTCTGAAAATTTGACTAAAAAAAAAACAAAACAGAAAATTGGTCCAAATATGATAAATGTCGATTACATAACTCAAATTTAAAATAACATATATGGCAAGATAAAAAGTACCTATGACCACTACCGGCTCGAAAATCCTCATAATCCAAATAAGAATCCCCTGCAGTGTTTTTCTTTACACTAGAATTGGATAAACTACAATATTGCTGTCGGTTAAAAGGAAACAATGTACTTAGTCATTTCCTACTGTAGTAGTTTCACTTTAGGAAAATTTGAAGGGGTAAAAACAGGTATCTAAACGAAATAACATCTCCATAATGTTAAGATAAGGATTCATTTATCCGTAACAAAAGCTGACTTTATTGTCTCGACTTGAATGATGTATCAGTCAGTTGATTCATTCTGCTTCTAAGAAAATATAACCTGTCTTCAGAGACCATGAAAATGTAGGATATTCTTCGATTGTTGTGAAAAACTATTTGAATCGGACTTATAATCTTTTTCTTCTTTGTGATCTATTTTTAGTGTAAATGAAATCTCAAGCCAACGTAAGTGCAAATAGAAATGCGACAGGAAATGCATTTTCTTTTCAAAAGTAAAAGGGACAAAATAAAGATCCTGATTAATGACAAGACTGTTCCTGGGGTCTATCAAGCTGCTTGTCGGCTTCAAACCTTGGTTCGGTTTCAGGTGTAAGTCTCCTCTCTTTTCAGTGTACAATAATTTACATTTCTATGTGAGTATATCATTTGATTCAGACCCATTTAAAAAAAAGCAGTTAGACTGATGATTTGAATTTGTTAAAATTGAAATGAAACGTGTGGACTTTTGAGCAATAAGTATGACATTGTATCTAGACGAACTAGTGTTGCTTCAAGATATCAGTGATAAGGAATTCCTGTTGGTGAGGCTCAGAATTCGATGACTGAATCCTCCATAAAGATGCAACAAAAAATGTGTTCTAGTTTTAACATTAAACTGCATCTGTTAGCGTAGCTCTAGTTATTGGGATGTGTGGAGTACTTCTTCATTGCCATTTCTCCCAGATTCACTCTACTCCAAATTGATAGTACCTGTAAGGGACTTATCAGTGGTGCTATTAAAATCACTAGTGGAATGAAACTCTTGGGGGGAGGCATGAACTCCAAAGTCTAGTTTCCTGGGTCTGTAGAATACACCGACAGCATCCCCCCCAACCAATATCCTGGATATGACACTAAACAATCTGATGGTCACATTCAAGCAATGCTTGAGTTTTGGGAAATGCTAATTATCTCTTCATTGCCATCACTCCCATGTCCACTCTGGCCTGGAATGGTTTCATCTGATAGTCCTCTTTTGTTTTACTCCCCTTAAAAGTTGAACTTTTCACCTTCTATCCGTGACGGAGTGATTAATTGAGCCAGTACACATATTTCTTTATTCTATCCAATGTTATTTAGATTCAACCATAAATTGAACCCTATTTTCTAAGCGTTAGGTTTGTTTATTTTTTGTTTCTGTTTTTTTTTGTTTTGTTTTTTTTTTCACGGATAAACGTCCTGGTATTTCATGGTTTAAAATAATACAAAAGTGTTGATATCGGATGTTAGCATTTGGTGAATGGTACGATCGATTTTTTGATACGATACCACAGAAGGATCGGAAAGAAATCGACAATTTTCTAAAGGAAAACACAAACAAACAAAAAATGACTAAAAACACGTCTCTAACTGCGTGCCAAAGCGTCAGCTTTGCATGCCTTCCCCTAGGACACACCGTCATATCTGGCGCAAATGTCGGTTTCGCATATTCATTTTGATTGTTCTGCTTGCTTTTTGGATTGTATTCAACTGATCCATTGACCTCTTCTCTTTCTTTCTCTTTTCTTTCTCTCTTTCTCTTTCTTCTGTCTCTTCTGATCTTTTTCTCTGTCTCTCTCACTCTCTTTGTTTCTTCTTCTCTATTTATATTTTCTTTTTTTTTCTTTCTTTCTTTTTATCCCGCTCGTTCACTCTCCCTCCTTCTTTCACTCTCATTTTTTCCTCTCTTTCGGTCGCCTTGTCTCTCTTTCTCTCTGTCTGTCTGTCTGTCTGTCTCTCTCTCTCTCTCTCTCTCTCTCTCTCGTTCTCTCTCTCAGGCGACTTTGCATGGTTAGCGGGCACTAGGAAGGGAAGAAGTCACGTGACTAAAATGGCTGCCAAGTAGTACATTTTGCCTGGGCAGAGGGTGATCTCGTGGTACCGAGTGAGGTAGTGGTGCTGGTGGGATGGAAACTCGATTAGTTTCAAGAGATGATAAAACAGAAAAAAAAAATAGTAAGAAAGAGGCCGACTGTTGCAAAGAGAATCGACCGACGACAAAAAGGAGAAAAATGGTTATGACTGGCTGGAGTCGGTGCATGGAATTTAATAGGATGAAGAGAGAAAAAAAGACTACGAAATGGCCCTTTGTTGTTTGGGGTAAAATAATTTGGTCACTGCCTGATTTGCTGCAAATTTCGCTACACAAAGAAATATATGCCTTAGTTTATCAGTGTCTGAGCATCTATAAAAATACAGAGTTCACGTATATATTACTGTCTATAGATTTGCCTTTACTTTTAATGCATATTAGTTTGAATAGCGTGAGCACATTCCACAGTGCTTGGCGACTGTTAATTTCTTGTCCATCAAACCAATCTCTCGTCTGATGATCGCATAGTCGAGAAACTAACTAATATTTAAAACCATACTAAATTTTGGTTGGAGTTTAATACCATATCAACCCTTGTTGGTTATTTAACGCCAAATCTTATACAAACGAGTTGTAAAGGAATAGTTTATTGGTAACTTGATTTTTAAACGAGTTGTTTGAACACGCAGGGATGATTGAATAACATTCAACTAACACAAATAATTCTCTTTAATATCACTCATTAGTTTCCGCACTGTTAAATGGTTTCAAGTATTGTTTTTTGTTTATTTGTAATTCAGTGCATACATACACTGGTAATTGATTGGAATACTTGATATCATATCCTACATTCGTATACGGTAGGAATACATGATATCACTTTTTTTTGCGTCGTGAATACATGTTAAGTAAGAGATATTTAATTCTGGAGAGAATACAGTACGCTGACTAAGGAAAGTTGTCTCCCTTTAGTCGAGGGTGACCTGAAGGCTCCTTTTTCAATAGCTACGACACCAAAGTGTAAGGAAGGGCGCTACTCATTTCCCTGGATTGCTCCACTTTACCCTTGATGCGTACCTTATATTGCTGAGTGTTAAGTAAGGAGGTATCAAGTACCATTTTTTTAGTCTTTGGTATGACTCGACCATAGTCGAACACTCTACTCACCAGCCCAAGGAGCTGACTAATATTGATCAATTTTTGATCGATTTATTGACAGTCTAGAGCAAGCATTGTTCTAAATAGTTCACAGACTAGTCCAACAAAGATCCTATCAAATATATCTCCAGCCCTCGCCGGGAAAGGTTGGATGTATATATGAGGATTTTGACTTATTCCGACCGAATACAAATAATTTACATACGAATCTATGGTTTTAAATCACTCTTTACAATAACTATGCTAAGAAAATGATCGAACAGTTCTATTTTATCAATAGATGGGACCCTAACAGGTACTATGCCCTCCCTTCATCTGAAAGAGTGCTCTGAAGATTGATCTGTTATGGGAAGTTTCTTATTTAAAAAAAATTTTTTTTTCTTTAAACCATTATTTTCTTTGGAATGGTGTGTATACTTTCTAAATGTTCCCTCTCTTAGAGTAGACCCAACCTTTCTAAGCCATCTGAAGGGATATAACTTCTGGAGCCCTTCCAGGATAAGAGACTATGAAACTTAAGCTTCTGTAGTTTCATTGGAGATTTGCACCTGGCAATACAACCGTGTGCAACTTGGTATTTCACTAGGAAGACATACCTTTCAGATTACCAACGCTGGATTCTGTGAACAAAAGATCAAAATGGCTACAAGAATGTTAACAATAAGAATACTTAATATCCTATCAGCCTCATCTTGCATTTGAACTCTGGTCACCGATTCAATTTTCTAGTAACGATAACCGTTGCGCTAAGCCTGCCTCTTTATGCAGTGCGTTTCATACCTTTGATTTTATCCTTACTTTATGCCTAATTAGTTCTAATGACACTAATTTTTATAATGATCTAGTTTCTCTTTAAAGATTTTTTTCTTCGAAGCCATACCCAGTTCAACTCCTGCACATTATTAAAAACGAAATATGTGTGTGTGTGTGTGTAATATAATTGCAGAGGGATTTCATTTTATATATCTTGCCTTTCGGTTTAGTTAGGCTGAGAACCTTTCGCTTAGCGCATGGGTTTGTTAGGTGCAACATTAACGCAGGTGTTCACGCGCGTGCGGAGAGGATGTGTCATTCAGAGATGTCAAAATAAAAATCCCAGATAGGAATTGTGACCAGGGTATTTGGGTGACGTCATGCACCGGAAGCGTGGGCTGAGATTTGAGGAAAGCAGTTAGTTGAGTTCCCGCCTCGGAAGAAGGTTGACTCTCAGAGCTGGGCGAGGCCAGACGACTTTGTACGCTACGGGCGCTGCGCGTTGGTTGGGTTGACAGCTGACGATGTAAAAGCAGTCAGCATAGAAAGATTGCGTCTCTCTCTCCTCATGTCGAATAACCTTTAACTTAAAGGGGAATAAAAGTTTCGTACCTGAACTAATTTCGTAAAGTTTCGTGTTTTTAGATTCCCTATGTCTATTTCACACGTCCGTATATTATGGATACGTAACATGTGCAGTACCTGCCCCAACTCAAAAAAAAAAAAAAAAAAAAAAAAAAAAAGGAAAAAAAATCCGATTAACGCAAACAAACAAAAGCCATACATTTGTAGTTTATCTCCAACTATTATGGTGTTTAGCTCCCACCATTCGGCTACGTTCAGATTTTAACATATTCTTCTGTTATTTAAATTATTCGTCGAATCTTTTCTGATTTAGGATCACAAGTCGTGAATCCAAGAATTCAAATGAAAATTCTAATTCCCAAATAAGTCTCCGACTTATAAATGCCGGTTAAGTCCAATCTTTGATTCACAGAAATATGAATATGGTGTAATGGTTAATGCCGGAGAAAATACACACAGCGACCGGAGTTCAAATCCTGAACGAGGTGCCCGTAGTGTAATTGTTATCATCGTAGGAACTGGACACGGCGATACGAGTTCAAATCCTGGACGAGGCTGATTGAATTTCACATAGCACTAACACCCTTGAGAAAGGTATGAATCCAATTATTCTCCCTCCAGCTATGAGTAAATAGTAGGGCAGACTACGTTCTTCAGCCTTGGGGAGGCAACTAGTCTAGAAGAAGGAAAACTCTGAAGACAAACCTGTTAAACTCCGCATAGAAATTGACCTTGTGTCATATCCTGCCCGAGCGGAGGGGTTGGTAAATAAGAATACCCCTAGGAATGGTGTAAATCCAACTACTCTACTTCCAGGTAGGAGTAAATAGTTGGGTCTACTGGGTTCTTTGACCTTAGTATGGCAGCCTGTAACATCCTGCTCCTGCGGAGGTGTTTGAGATATAGGTATATGTTTTTTCCTACCTCCATGACTATTGGTCGAATCGGCAGGGGCAGTAGTATACACCAACTGCATCTCTGAAGAGGGTTAAGACTATCGCAAAGAGTGTCCTGATATGACACTAAACAATCTGATGGTACGGTTGGAACTTTGAAGAATGCAGACTACCTCTTCATTGCCATCGTTTTCAGGTCCACTCTGGCCCAGAGTGGTAGCACTGATAGGGTCTTATCTATGGTTCAAATAGAAGTGTTTGACATTTAAAATGTATTTACGCTAAACTGAATTGCTTGAAGTAGAACTGTTATGAGATTTAAACTGCGTCCTCATTCTAAACTTTTTTTGAGAATAGAATTCTTTATATTTATAGAATGGATTTGGCATTAAATAACCTATAATGGTTGATATGCCATGAAGTAAGAAAACATTTATTTTAGGTTATATCCTGTTCTACGCATCATCAGCTGCACCAGTGTACGCTTACAGTACGGATTTATCTCTTATACATACATACATACATACAGTATATTAAGTGGTAAAATTATACATGTTTCATTCTTTGAATAATTTGTGTTTAAACTTGATAAAAATTGTCTTTGAATATTAACTTTCATGGAAGACAAGCTTGAAAAACTGGTATTCCTAAATCCATACTTTTCCCTTACAGTATACTTATGTAGTTCTAAAAACTGCAAAAATTCATTATTTAGAAATCATGTTGGACTGTCTATCTTGGCGTCACTCTATTAGAAGGAACTGTATTTTATGCACAAACAAAAGGACATTTGTAGCGTTTTTTGTTGTTTTGTTTTTGTTTTTGTTTTTTTTTCAAATCACCCCCCACCCAGGACCTTGATAACGTTTGAATAGGGGAGAAAAATGTGTACATCCAAATTGTTTTAAAGAACTCTCGGTCCACGTGTGCTGCTTTTTTTCTTTTCCTTTGCTCGAAAGCAGACATGGGCGGAGACATCATAAATTTAAAATAAGTTTTTGTTTTATTTATATATTTATTTTGCAAATAGATGCAAAGAATGAAAAAAGATGGTGTGCGTATGAAAATTATAAATCAAAAAGCCGACATTTTTCGTCGGGATGTCACAATTCCGACCCGGAGTCTCTAAATTTATGGAGGTGAGTTTGACGAAATGTCTCACACTTCGTGGCAACATAACAGACGCCTTTTTGATACATGTTAAAAATGCAAAGGTGAGATTTGATTTGGAGTTGTCTTGATTAAGTGCAAACTGGGGGCCTCTAACAACAAATCTTTATATATGAACCTTTTTAAAAGCGCTTACCGACACTTTTTTTTTTCTCAGAAAGATTACATCTTAGTTCAATTTTTGAAATTTTGATTTACCAAACCTTAAAGCAAACTTATTTTCTCATAGTTTTTTTTTTTACAAGAGTCACATTTGATTAACAACGTACGAGATTTCAGTCTTAAGTCCCCAGTTATTTTACGTAGGTTTCATAAACATTACAAGGAGAATCCCCGTGACGCAATGGTTAAAGAGTTGGACAGTGAAATCCCAGTTAGAATTCCAGATACTCTGTTACGTTCAATTTCGGACTAATACCCATAGGAGAAAGGTTGGAACACCCTTATCTCCACTCTTGGTTAAATACTACCACAACTGTTCTTCAAGAATGGATTTGTCATCAATTATCCCAAGAAGGTTGATATACTATTTAAATAAAGAAACCAAACTAGAACATAATAATGTTTCCTGCATTATTGACAGATTTATTAATATCAATTTCCATTTGTAACTACATACCGACTTGTAAGTCTAACATCAGTCACATTTTCAGTTCCTAATACATTAATACATTGGGAAACTAACTGGAATATATGACAAATACGGAGACATTACAAAGAAAATTATATGTGCTATCACTGGAGGAAAAACTATGGAATTACCACACTTAAAGGATGTTGACATTGTTGGGGTTTTTTTTGTGTCTGCGTGTTTTTCTTTTTGTTTTGTTTTTTGGTGGGGTGTTTTGTTTTGTTTTTGTTTTTCTTTGGCAGTAAATAAACAAATCACTGTGACACAATATAGTTTTCTTTGATAACTGAACATTTTCGGTTCATAAAATTCCCTTTAAACAAACTAGAATGAATTGATAGTTTAATTCCTTCTAAGCAACATAGAGAAAAATATTGAATAACCCAATCTTGAGATAATAATTATAGAATTGATGGATAAAAAGTGAGATTTAATTCCTAGTTGTTCTTGCTTGAGATTTAATTAGAACCTAAAATCCTTAAAGCATGTTTTTCGCTAATTTAAGGCAATATTCTTTATCAAAGTGGTTCCAAAGTTCTTTTTGCCCAGTCGGTTGTGGCTGTAGAAAACACCGACTGCATCTTTGCAGAGGGGTAAGATTCTCCCTACGAATGTCTTGGATATGACACTAAATAATCTGATGGTGTGGTTCCAGTAAAGCTGGAACTTTGGGGAATGCGGAGTACCCCTTTATTGCCGTTGCCCCAGGTCCACTCTGGCCCAGAGTGGTAGCACCTGATAAGGGTCCTATCTATGGGTTTAATAGAACTAACAGCATACTTATGCTAAACTGAATTGTTTGACCAAACTGAATAGCTTGAAATAGAAATGTTTTTGACAATTAAACTGTACTTACATTTAAGCCGCGTACTTATGCTAAACTGAATTATTTGAAATAGAACTGTTTTTTGATATTGTAACTGTATTTACACTAAACTGAATTGTTTAACATAGAACTGTTTTGACATTTAACTGTGTGTAAACAAAATCTGTTCTTATACTTAACTGAATTAGAACAGCCTGACTAAACGGAATTATTTGAAATAGAACTGATTATTCATATAAAAATGGATTTGGCGTTAAATAACCTGAAAAGGTTGATATGCCCTAAAACCCAACCAAAAGGTCACTATCTGATGCTGTCACGATTTTTCTTTTATAATATTGGTCACCACCTCAATGCTCTGTCACGTTCCATACATTTGTTTAGTACAACGAGACCATTTTGAATGGTTTCATGATTTCCCTTTTAAGTGGTTCTGAGATCACTATACAGTCCTGATGAAAAAAGAGTAGATTCTGATGTACCGATAATTTTGTTCGATTTAAAAAGAAAAAAGAAAAAAAGGGGAAGTGCCCGTGGTGTAATGGTTATCGTCATAGGAAATGAATACGGCGACACGAGTTCAAATCCTGGGCGAGACGGATTGCATTTTCACATTGCACTAATACCCTTGGGAAAGGTATGGATCCAATTATTCTCCCTCCAGCTATGGGTAAATAGTAGGGCAGACTACGTTCTTCAGCCTTGGGGAGGCAACTAGTCTAGGAGAAAGAAAACTCTGAATTCAAACCTGTTAAACTCTGCATAAAAATTGACCTTGTGTCATATCCTGCCCGAGCGGAGGTGTAGGGTAAATATGATAATTTTGTTCGATTTGTAAAGTAATGTTTTACTCTGTTTCAGCCTTTGTTCATTTTGAGGCCACTCATTTGACGTCAGATGGGTGATTTATAGAAAAAGTTTTGTCGTCTTGGATGGCATATAGAATTGTATGTTATTTTGGTCGGGTTTCTTCTGTAAGTGTAGTAGCTATAGAGAAAGGAAACTTCGAGTCACCCTCGACTAGGGTCGCCCACTCGTCTGTAAAATTTACGTACAGTTTTAATTTTTGGTCACTGAAAAGCACATGTTAGTCGTATTCCTTTACGAATAATGAATACAATTAGTACAATTGCCATTATTTATAAAGATTTGCTTAGATATGTCACTGAGGCCTTCGGTTTTCTAAAAAAAAATTGAACAGGTTCATTGTTGCTTCACTTTGGGGATCTTTGTAGGAACCGATGCTTTCAACGTGACTTGAACGTTAGCTGTTGTTAGGATTGTTAATTACCTTGTTATGTCATACATTTGTGTTGTATAGGATTACCTACCTCCCCCATAGGTCGTAAATGAATGGCTGCGTACATCTTATTAAAAAGGTGTCAGACTGAGAGGACGAGAACTAGTATGTATATGGCTGCCTAACAGGGATTCCCCAGACGCTAACTTTCCTCGGAAGGACATGGTTTATCCCCAAGCGCCTAAGGGCCTTTTTTTAGAGGTGTGCCAACGAGGCCCGAGCCATTTTTGGAAATTTCAAGCGTATCTAGGCAACGGCCCTACGTCCGGACACACCTAAAAAAGATTGTCATACTCGTCCAGTCGGTGGAACGTACGACAAATACTGAGTTAGTAGGTGTATGGATTACCTATCGAAAGAATATATTATTACTAAGTATTTGACGTTTCTCTTATTCGCTATTATTACATATCTCCTCCTTGCTCTTTGTGCGGGTAATTGACCACCATTACTACGGCACAAAAATTTAACAATTCTCGGAAACAATGTCGGCAAATATTTTACTGTACCGTTAATACAATTTGTTTTTTATTGTAATTTAAATTCTTTTCAGAATTTATATTTTTTCTTGTTAATTTTGGTGTATTTATTTATTTCACCCCTTTTTATTATGACGTTAGTGAGTGTCGTAAAAGTAGAGAGTAAAACTGATAGTGACGTTAATGAGTGTCGTAAAAGTCGAGAGTAGAACTGATAGTGACGTTGGTGAGAGTCGTAAAAGTCGAGAGTAAAACTGATAGTGACGTTGGTGAGTGTCGTAAAAGTCGAGAGTAGAACTGATAGTGACGTTAATGAGTGTCGTAAAAGTCGAGAGTAGAACTGATAGTGACGTTAATGAGTGTCGTAAAAGTCGAGAGTAGAACTGATAGTGACGTTAATGGGTGTCGTAAAAGTAGAGAGTAGAACTGATAGTGACGTTGGTGAGTGTCGTAAAAGTAGAGAGTAGAACTGATAGTGACGTTAATGAGTGTCGTAAAAGTAGAGAGTAGAACTGATAGTGACGTTAATGAGTGTCGTAAAAGTAGAGAGTAGAACTGATAGTGACGTTAATGAGTGTCGTAAAAGTAGAGAGTAGAACTGATAGTGACGTTAATGAGTGTCGTAAAAGTCGAGAGTAAAACTGATAGTGACGTTGGTGAGTGTCGTAAAAGTCGAGAGTAGAACTGATAGTGACGTTGGTGAGTGTCGTAAAAGTAGAGAGTAGAACTGATAGTGACGTTAATGAGTGTCGTAAAAGTCGAGAGTAAAACTGATAGTGACGTTGGTGAGTGTCGTAAAAGTAGAGAGTAAAACTGATAGTGACGTTGGTGAGTGTCGTAAAAGTCGAGAGTAAAACTGATAGTGACGTTGGTGAGTGTCGTAAAAGTAGAGAGTAGAACTGACAGAGAAAAAACAAAGAGGTATCATCCCAGAAAACTCGCTCTCGCCACTGCAATATATTATAGCTATTATGTCTCTGAACTGTTGGGTGTCTCAATATACATGAGACCCATGTGACTGCAAATAACTCTACTAATAATAATGTTGTCTTTTTTTGTTTCAGATTTGAAAATAGGATACTATAACAACTATTAATCTTCGATCAGAATACCTTAGACAAGAGAGGAAAACTGTTTTTCGTCACTACTTAGTTTTGAATGGTTTTGTCTCCAAATTTCTCAAAATAGATGCAACCCATTAATATGATAATGATTTATTACTGAGACAAGAAACACGAAAAAAGATTGCATGTCCTGGAAGCTGATATAATAACAATAAATATGTTGATTTGATGTCTCGAGCTGAAAGATGTGTTTTTTTACACGACGTGTCCCAAATGACCGCCATTGCTCTTGTCTCAATAATAAATCATTATTACATTAATGAGTTGCATCTATTTTGAGACACACAGTTCGTATTTAGGAAATGTACAGGGAGATTTATAAAATCACAAAATTACTCACCTCTATGGTTGATATAATGGTATTTGTAAAAATTTTTTTTTTTAAATAAGGACCCTGATATAAAATAATAAGAATATATAGTCAGGATATAGAAATGGAATTTTGCATTGAAAAATGTACCATGTTGATAAGGAAAAGAGGAAAAGCAAACTGAATTGAACTGACAAATCAAGAAAATATAAGGATGCTTGGAGAGATAAAAAAAACTATACGTGCTGGGAAATGTTGGAAGTGGACACCATCAAACAAGCGGATCAGGAAAGTGATTAAATACTTTAATATCATGAAAGGAAATTCAAATATATGAAGGTTTTTATCAAAAAATTCAGATTCTTATAGGGATTTTTTTTCAGTCATACGTAAGAGATTTAATTCATGACATGATTTTTGATAGCTAAGTGATATGACGGTTATCGATCTACTAAATGGAATTGATAACCCGAGTTCAAATCCTGATCGAGTTTTTTTTTTTTGCATTTCACTTTCCACTGATGTCTATAAGAAAGAAATTAATCAATCTCTTCATCCATTTACGTGTAAATAGTATGAAAGATATGGCTTTTCGAACTTAATAAGGAAACCAATCCAGGAAAAGGACTCTGAATTTAAACCAGTTTTACTTTGTTTTAAAATGACCGTGTGTCGCATCCTATCATTGAGAGGTTGGATAAATACAAAGAGCATTCCGTTTAGTTAGTCCTATCTAAATTATACTGATAATTATTCTATATCTATTGTCCCGTCAGCTAGAGCTCCTTCTCTGCAGAGAAGTAAGACCCCCTCCCAATCAGGATCTTGGATATGACACTAAGCAATCTTATGGCGAGGCTTCAATAATGCTGGAGCTTTAGGGAATGTTGAGTACCTCTTTATTTCCATTATTACCGAGTCCACTCTGTTCCATAGTGGTAGTACCTGATAAGGTCCTATCAATGGGTCAAATAGAACTAAAATGCGTATTTATACTAAACAGAATTGTTTGAAGTAGAACTGTTTTGACATTTAACTGTGTGGGCGAAAACTATACTTAATTGAATTGTTTGAATTAGAACAGATTGACTAAACTGAATAGCTTGAAATAGAATTGTTTTTGACAATTAAACTGTGTATTCATGCTAAACTGAATTGTTTGAAATATAACTGATTATTTGTGTAAAAATGAATTTGGATTAAATAACATAAAGGTTGATATGCCATAAAACCCAACCAACCAACCCCTCAGGCACGGAGCCGTAGCACCTGATAGGTTCCTACCTATGAGTCAAATAGAAATGAACTGTGAACATGCCAAATTGAATTGTTTGAAACGGAACTGTGTAGATGTATAAAATAGATTTGGCATTGAATAACCAATAATGGTTGATGTGCTATAAAGCCACACCATACAAATTTGTATCCACCATTTGAATAACTACTAATTAATTTAATTACTAGATAATCATTTTCTCTTCTCTTTCGGATTAAGACCTTTGGGAAAGGGAGCAAGCCCCGCTAACTCCCAAGCTATGTGTTGAATAGCAGCACCACTATCCAGCAACATCAGATTAGTGTCAAATAACAAGAGATGGAGTCCCCGTTGTTTAGAGGAAAACTTTCTGGACTGCATAGTTAGTATGTAAGAACTATTATCCAATCACTTTCATTTACGGTCTAATAACCATAAGAAAAGTTATTGACCCCCCCCACTTATTCCCTCAGTAATGGGTTAAATAGTCCCACTACTGTTCTTTCTATAAGGATGACTTTGGTATTAAATAACCCACGGAGATTTGTACCATATTCACAATTAACGCTATGCGCGAAATGGACATATAATGTTCATAACGATAGAACATAGGAATCTCGGAATTCGAAAACACGTAACGACTTCTTGTTCAGGTACGAAACCTTTTTATTAACTTTGAGTTAAAGGTTTCGACGTAAGGAGGAGAGACACAATCTTCTATGCTGTCTTATTCATTTGGCCCCCATCTCGAGCGGCCCCCATAGGGCGCAAGTTCGCCTCGCGCCTGCGAGCTCCAAAAGTCGATCCTTCTCGTTTGGCGACTAGTACCCAACTCTCTTTTCAAATTCTCACACAAACCTCCGCTCGCTTCCGGTGCGTGACGTCACCCGCACCCTGTCACGGCGTTTCGTCTCGGACTATTATGACATCTGAGTGACACCTCCATCCGCCCGCGCGCGCCCGCGTTAACACCTGCCTCAATGTTGCACCCAACTAACCCATGTGCTGAGCCGAAAGGTTCTCAGCCTAACTAAACTCAAAGGCATGAACCGAAATCCCTCGGCTATTCCATAACAGATTGATATGCCATTGAGACAAAGAAACCAAACTATTTTTTAAATTAACTCTGAATGATGCTCTGAGTGAGGTAGATTTAATTTTTCCCACGTAGTTTTGAAAATTTGATTCTCAACCTTTTTTAGTTACATCTCCCTGCAACATGGCTTCCTACTGATTGTTAAGGTTTTTCTCGTTGAAAGCTCTTTCTTCCCCACAAGTGACACTATTTTACCGTTTAAACCTTTCTATGTATCCAATTAGCTAAACTTGGTAGGTCTGCAAACATCTACATAGAACAAACAAACAAACGCTTCACACTTCCTAAAATAGATTTCTTCAGTAAATCAGCTGTCAGAAGACCCCTGGGATCGTAGAAT
Source organism: Sepioteuthis lessoniana (assembly GCA_963585895.1). NCBI lineage: Eukaryota > Metazoa > Mollusca > Cephalopoda > Myopsida > Loliginidae > Sepioteuthis > Sepioteuthis lessoniana. The sequence continues at coordinate 42,817,387 of OY757929.1, read as the reverse complement.
TAGAATTTGTCTGAGCGAATTTTGCTGCTACTTATATAATATTCCAAAGATTTTCCCTTCGAAATCACAATCACACAATCTCATAAGATAGAAACCTTTCAACGGCAAAGAAAATCTCACCTCAAACGTGACCAGACAGTATCGTTAACCTGTCGGTGTTATTTTGAACTAGCGTCGTAGATCATGGTGATGTGACATCCATGAGAGAAAACATTGATGTATTCTGAGATTTCAAAAGGAGTTATTGGACTGCTACAATATTCACGGTTTTAGTCAAAGGCTAAAGTTAGATTATTCATGTTGCGGGAGGACAGTTTCGAGCGGTGGGGGTCCCCATAGAATAGGGAAGAGACTGCGGCATCTTTGTAATCGAGTTCGAACTCCGGTTGTGCGATAGAATTTGTTATATACTGAACCTCGACTGAGCCGTCAATCAAGAGATGCACCTGTGTAAATAAGCCGAAGAGGAGCGGAAGCAGGCGTACGTTAAGAAAGAATATAAACTGGGTGCCTGCGGCTGTCAATCAGTTGAGGCAGGGATACCAAAGTGAGAACCAGCTTGCAGAGGGCTGGGCCTTCAGTGAGCCACGGTTGAACAACCCTAGCCAAGATGTGAAAGAAGTGCTGCTATGGTCAAGAGAAGAACTTGGGTTAATATAGTAGTCTATCCCTGTCTTCACTGATCTCTCGCACAACAGAATATCAACCTTTTGAAAAGTAAGTGAGAGATTTATATTTTTGTAAAGAAGTGTATTCGTTCGTTATTGAAGTCGTTCATTACCGGTTAATGATTTTTCCGCATATAAGTGAATATTTGTATATGCATACGTGTAATTGCATGTGGCTATACATTTACTCTTGGACTAATACTCTTGAAAAATATATGAACTTTCCTATCCATCAGCTTTGGGTTGAATATCACCACTACTATCCTTCTACAAGGATGTCTTTAGCATTATATTATATCCTATTTACCCAACCCCTCCGCTCGGGCAGGATATGACACAAGGTCAATTTCTATGCTGAGTTTAACAGGTCTAAATACAGAGTTTTCCTTCTCCTAGACTAGTTGCCTCCCCAAGGCTGAAGAACCTAGTCTGTCCTACTATTTACTCATAGCTGGAGGGAGAATATTTGGATTCATACCTTTCCCAAGGGTATTAGTGCTATGTGAAATACAATCAGTCTCGTCCAGGATTTGAACTCGAATCGCCGTGTCCATTTCCTACGACGATAACGATTACACCACGGGCACCTCCATTTTTAGCATTATATTATATACAAAGTTTGATATTCCATTAAACAAAGAAACCACACCAAAAGACTGTTTCAAGATTGATCTTAACCTTTGCCCTGAGAATTATAGATCTCACAATACATTGAAACACTCAACTACAAGACAACCCAGTCGGCTGCTGCTGTAAAATACACTAACTGTGTCTCCACAGAGGGGAAATACCCTGTCAACGAGTGTCCTGGATGTCCCAGTCGTCTGGGGCTGTAGAATACACCAACTGTGTCTCCGCATAGGGGTAAATCCCCGCCAACGAGTGTCTTGGATGACCTAGTCATCTGGGGCTGTTGAATACACTGCATATCTACAGCGGCGTAAAACCCCCTTCCGACGAGTGTTCTAGACATGACATTAAACAATTTGATGGGGAGGCTCCAGTAATGCTGGAGCTTTGGGGAATGCAGTGTACCTCTTCATTCCCCTCGCTACTAAGTCCTCTTTGCTTCGAAGTGGCAGCACCTGTTTGGATTCTATTTTTGGTCCAATAGAACTTTGATATTTAAACTGAGTGCAGTTAAATGACTTATGCTAAATTGGAGTGTTTGAAATTAAACTGTTCGATTATTCAAGTATGTGTAAACAAATGTCTGATATTTAATACATTTTTTAGTGATCCTATTTACCAACCCCTCCGCTCGGGCAAGATATGACACAAGGTCAATTTTTAAACGGAGTTTAACAGGCTTGAATTCAGAGTTTTCCTTCTCCTAGACTAGTCGCCTCACCAAGGCTGAAGAACCTAGTCTGTCCTACTATTTACCCATAGCTGGGGGGAGAATATTTGGATTCATACCTTTCCCAAGGTGCTATGTGAAAAAGGCAATCAGTCTCGTCCAGGATTTGAACTCGTGTCGCCGTGTCCACATCCTGCGACGGTAACCATTACACCACGGGCACCTCCATACATTTTTTAGTGATACATAGCCATACTTGGCGCGATTTAATTTTGTTGACAAATCATAAATCTAATATGTGTAAAAAGAGGATTTGACATAAAATAACTTAGAATGACTGATATGCCATAAAGTCAAACCAACCTACGAGAAAATATGTAAGTTAAGTATTTTTACTGTGTTTTTAAGGATTTCTTTCTAACCAAGGTAGTAGATATTTTCAATGTACTTTATTTTCTCGTCCTATAGACGAAGCGTTGAATATATTGACTTTATTCCTGAAGATAATAAGACGCCCACAAAAAAAGTGTTCTGGCTATAACAGCTAACTGCATTTGGCTTATAAACTATGGAAAGTGTGAAGTATACTGTCATTGCAGTTTTTCTCAGATCCACTCTTGTTTGGAGTGATAGTACCTGTTAATCTCTCTCGTCTGAATGTTAAATGGACCTGTTTGAATATTTTTGTATTAAATAGGAATACTTGATGCCACGAGATGCTCCTAGTGTAATGAATATAGTCTGAAGAAAAGAATACAGTAAATCGAAGCTGTTTACAATTCATATAGTGCTAATACCCTTGGGAAATGTATGAATCCAACTATTTCCCTCCGGCTATGCGATAATGGTAGAGCACACTGGGCTCTTTAACCTTAATGTAGCAACCAGTCTTGAATCAAAACTCTAAATTCAAACCTGTTCAACACCGTATAAAAAAACTCGACCCTGTGTCGCATCCTGCTTGAGAAGAGGGGTTAGGTAAATACGTATCTGATGCAATATATCGGTAAATTATTTGCATTAAAAATACTTACTTGAAGCTATATTTGTTTACTATGAATTATTATTTGTTACTTGAAACTATATAACTGTGTAAGTAAGCAATTATTAAAGAGAAATAATTACTCTAAACGTTATAATTATTAGTGTTTGATATGAATTCTTGAAACAATATAAGAGTCAGCAAATTATTTGTATTAGATAGGAATACTTGATATGACTTTGAGCAAAATCAAAATAGAAATCTCTTTAGAAATTACTACACAAAAAATGTAAATATGGACATCGAATGAATACAATTCCCTAAACTTTAGGCAAAAAATAAACCTAGAATGATTCACATGACGTTAAAGATATCCAATCAAAGGCCAAATCCTCTTCAAAGGACAGGATGTCACACAAGATCAATATTTAATAGACGAATAACTTTCCTTTTCTTTGACGGATTGCCTAAACAAGGCTAATGAACTTAGGCTATCCAACTATTTACCCATAGGTAGAAGAACAAATTAATTTATATCTTAGTGTTAAAAAATTAGTCCAGTTCCATAAAGCAATGTGCAAAAAACATCTCTTAAATTAATATATATAATGAACGAAATGCCCTAACGTCTAGGCATGAAATAATTCAAGACGGGATGACATGCTGTTAAAAAACTATCAACCAACCAACTTCTCTAAAGTCGGCCAATATCACCAATTGTCGATGCATGATATTTGGGACATCCTGTAAAGAAATAAAGCAAATGTGACTGAATCTTTTATCCCAGATCATGACTGTAAGTATTACATTAAAATAAAGCATATATACACAATAAACGAGCCCTTGTTTTGTGGCACCAAAGGGCGTTTGTCATATATTGTGTGTAATAAACAATCCCTAAATTTTGGCTTACCTACCTCCATATCAATTTTTCTTCTGCATCTAATCACATAGAAAAACATTCTAGCGTGTATTCATCGATTTAAAACTCCTGTTATACAATCATAACTAATGCAAAGTCTAGACTACCGTGTTTACTTGAATATTCCTTGGCTAGTCGGCTGTGGCTGTAGAATACACCGATTGCTTCTCTGTAGAGGAGTAAGATTCTCCCAACAAGTGGCACAGTCGGCCATGGCTGTAGAATACACCGATTGCTTCTCTGCAGAGGAGTAAGACTCCCCCAACGAGTGGTTCAATCAGCCATGGCTGTAGAATATATCGACTGCATCTCTGCAAAGGGATAAGGCTTCCCCCACGATTGTCCTAGATATGACAGTAAACAATCTGATGGTGAAGGTTCCAGTAATACTGAAGCGTTGGGGAATGCGGACAACCCCTTCATTACTATCATTAATAGGTCCACTCTGTACCGGAGAGGTAGCACCTGATAGGGTCTTATCTATAGGTCAAATAGAACTAAACTGCGTACTTATGTTAAACTGAACTGCTCTAAATGGAACTGTTCTTGACATTGAAACTGTACACTTAAGTTAAACTGATCTGTTTGAAATAGTTTAGTTCTATTTAAAAATAAATCTGTGTACTTATGCTAAACTGAATTGTTTGAAATTTAATTCGACGTTACATGAATCGAAAAGGGTGGATATACCGTAAAACAAAATCAACTGACCAATTTGGATATTCTCAAAATACTAAAACTCAACCACTGATGTAAAAAAAAGCATTAACATTAGTTGTTATATATGCCTATATTGCAGTTGTAATAAGTTGTAAACAATGCTACATAAAAATAAATGGTCTTAACGAGATATCTTTCGTTTAGGTATAGGCTGTGTGTGGACACTTCGGATTAAAGTCAAGGTTAACTCTGACGTTTCAAAAAAATATTTCATGCAAGGAACGACCTTTTGTTTTTTGCTTGAAAATCGGTCTTTTAGATTCGTTCATTACTCGATTCAATAGGTAATTGTTTGGCACATGACAGCAGAAATAACGCAACTTCTATTTGTTGAAGTATCTAGGGTTTGTTCTCGTGTTAAATAAAACGAATATTAATTAATCTGCTATTCCCAGATATCGAGAAACAACTTATTCCTTTATTTGCTGTCTGGGCTTCAGAGAGTGCGGTTGGGTTGTTATATGCTTGAAGGCTCAATTGCGTCCGACAAGGCGACATCGTTGGGTCATAGAAAGAACGCTGCAGCGTAAGATGTCGAGTAATTGGTTTGCCCAGAATCGCTTTTGTTTCTTTTTTTTCTTTTTTTTTGTCGAAATTCGGTGCGTGTCGCAATCAGACACGTGTATATTTATTTTCCCTAGCTTCTCTCATGACGCAGTGTTGCAGACTGGCGGCTGAGAAATTTCTGTGACAGTTGAGACACATTATTCTGATACGTCGTTGCAAAGGTAGAAAAGAATTTCTTCTCTGATTGAAAATGTCTCGAAATAGTTTGGTTTTGTTTATTTCCTTAATGGTATATGGTTTATTCAATGCCGAAATTTGATTTCTATATTTTCTATTGTATCCTTTTTAAAAGCTCTTTTTTTATTTGACTGCATCTCTGCACAGGGTAAGACTACCCCAATTAGTATCCTAGAGATGACACTAAACAATCTGATGGTGATGCTCCTGTAATGCTGAAGGTTTGGGGAATGCAGAGTACTCCTTTATTACCATCGCTTCAAGGCCCACTCTGGCCCGGAGTGGTAGCACCTGATAGGGTCCTATCTATGGATCAAATAAAACTAAACTGTGTATTTATGCTAAACTGAATAGTTTAAAATAGAACTGTTTGTGTAAAATTGGATTTGGCATTAAATAATCTACTATGGTTGATATGCCATAAAACCCAACCAAACCAAACCAAATCTCCCTAGGTGCTTCATAAACGCTACTTTGTGCCTATCCTTTTGTAAGCATTTAATAAAGAGGACTGGGGGTGAGGGTTACTATGTGTTAAAATACTCAGTCTTTGATCATCAATATATCTACTACCGTACATTTATTGTACTCCGTCTAAAAGTGACGCTGGTGTTGCAATATAATTTTTCGTTAATACAGGCTGTTTAAAAATATTTGATATCATTTGAGATGTACAGGGTCTTTTAGGAAAAATTTACATCATTTCGTAATCTACTAACTAAATCAATTCTTATTCATATGATCTCTAACAGAATGTGTATAAACAATTCATAATTTTATATTTAATGTTTAAATGCCTTTGCTATTCCAGTGAATGGCTTTCCTATACCTGGAAAAAATTAAACAGAATTAAACAAGTTATTAGATTGCCTAGAGGCAATGAGCTCTTTTGTCTAGTCGTTTTTTTAGGACCGGGACGTTCGTCCCCAGCAAACCTCTGAGGCATTGAACAAGATACTACAGAACAGTTAACATCATTCAATGCCGTAAGGTTTATTGTGTACGTACGGGGATGCTTAACAATTCTATGCAATTAACAACGAAGGAACTTGTCTCGAATATGTAAGTCTCTAAAACTTTATACCTCTTGGAAGCTTCACACACATTTCCCATAAAGGTCTTTTCTACAGGCACGCCTACCTTGATCCTTTTTATCTTTTTTTTTTTTTTTGCTATCTCTTTTCTATTTAGTTTTAGTCCAACAATAAAATTTGTCGAGTTGTACGTTTTGTTTTTATATCTATTCTTGACGTGAAACATGATTTCTCCTACTGTATCCCTAAGAAAGCGTTATCTCCGTTGTGGAATATAGACGCTACTCTTATCAGCCATTTCAACAAAATATCGAGTACAAACTTGAGACTCCCTAAATATTAAAAGAGCTGAATATATCGAACATAAAAGTCATTTCGAATCATAGCCCTCACAACGGAGCTAAAAATACGCTGAATGTATGATCTTATGAGGGATAAGACTCCCCACAAGGAAAAAGGGTTTATATGAAGTACCCTTTAATATCCATTACTCCCAGTTCTATTCTGACCGGGAAATAGTATTACCTCTTAGGATCCCATCGAATAGATATTTAAAAATTATAAGGTTTGTATAGCCATACTTGAAACCACTTTATTGCAAGTAAATTAGCATGATTGTATGGGATTCATTACTTGAATTCATATAATTGTGACTAACTTATTAGTATGCGATAGGAACATTCCATGGCAGATAACTGTGCAAATAATTTGTATTTCATAGGAATGCTAAAATCTACAGTTTAAACAAAAATGATTTCAGAGGAACTTTGAAAATATAAGTTAAGATCAAACATTTTCCGATTAAACAAATATCGGCATTAGTAAGTAAAGTTGGCGACCGTAGTCGAGGGCGACCAGAAGGCTCCCTTTTCAATAGCTACTACACCGAGGTGTAGGGGAGGACGCCACTCCTTTCCCTGAACTGCTCTACTTTACCCTTGATACGTACCTTATATTGCCGAGTGTTAAGCAAGGAGGTATCAAGTACCAATTTTAAAGTCTTTAGTATGACTCGACTTGGGATTGAACCCAGATCTTCTAGACCATTGGCGAACACTCTACCCACTAGGCCAATACCCCATATTTAATCATATTTACCAACCCCTCCACTCGGGCAGGATATGACACAAGGTCAATTTTTTAAGCGGAGTTTCACAGGTTTGAATTCAGTTTTCCTTCTCCAAGACTAGTTGCCTCACCAAGGCTGAAGAACCTAGTCTGCCCTACATAGCTGGAGGGAAAATATTTTGGATTCATACCTTTCCCAAGGGTATTAGTGCTATGTGAAATGCAATCAGTCAGGTCCTGGATTTGAACTCGTGTCGCCGTGTCCATATCCTGCGACGATAACCATTACACCACGGGCACCCCATATTTTATGCCCTATTAAGTTAAAAGTAAGAAAGTCAAAAGTAATAATTTATTTGTTTTTTTTATTAAATTTTTTTTTTTTAATTATTTGACTTTTGTGCTTCTTTATATATAATGACCTCTCTGCGTAACGGTTATGATCGGAGAAAATGAAATTGGTTATTGGTCAAACCCTGAACGAGACTATTTATTGCTCTTTGCATTTCTACTGATCAGAAAGGCGTTCATTTCTCTTCTCTCCCTATCTATTGGTAAAAAGTAGGGCAAAATAAGCTCATTAGTCTTAGTATGGCAACCTGTCAAGGAGAAGGAAAACTCCGAATTCAAATTCAATTTTTCTCCACTTGAATGATTACCTTGTGTCGCATCCTACCCATGGAAGTAAGTAAAGTTGGTTACCTTTTGTCGGGGGGTGGGGTGCAGAAGGCTCCCTTTTCAATAGCAACTACACTGAGGTGTAGGGGAGGGTGTTATTCCATTCCCTGGATTGCTCCACTTTACCCTTGATACGTACCTTAAAATTCTGAGTGTTTATCAAGGAGGGATCAAGTACCATTTTTTTGAGTCTTTGGTATGACTCGACACGGGATTGAACACCGGTCTCCCAGACCATTAGCGAACACTCTACTCATTAGACGAATAGTCCGGTTGGATAAATACATGCTTACACACACACACACCCACACACACATACACACACACACACACGCACACACACACATACACACACACACACGTACACACGTATATTCATATACAAACTAAATCTGATCGTAATCCATGAAAAAAAGAACATTATAGTTTTTCTTTTATTAGAGCAATATATTTTTCCCTTTTAATTAGCAACTTAATGACAATTCTCATTTAAGGTCAATTATAATCATCCAATTGTCAATGAAATGGCTATAACTATTAGATGTTAAAAGGGATTATTTACCGTTTCCAAAATTGAAGTACCAGTATTATCATTGATGGCTCATGCAAACGAGACATAAATTAGTTCTACGATCGTCTGGTTATATTGAATAATCTCTCGCTAATGTTCATGTAGACTGGTTTGGGATCAAACAAAGGAAACGAGAAAAAATGAGTATGATGAGTTAGTTGTGTGTTCTTCTTATTTTCTGCTCTATCTGGGTGTATGTTGCTCTCACTTTGAGCTGTGTGTCGGGATGTGTGGTGCTTTCACTTTGAGCTGTGTGTCTGGATGTGTTGCTCTCACTTTGAGCTGTGTTTCTGGATGTGTGCCCATCTCACTTTGAGCTGTGTGTCTGGATGTGTGCTGCTCTCACTTTGAGCTGTGTGTCTGGATGTGTGCCCATCTCACTTTGAGCTGCGTATCTGGATGTGTGCTGCTCTCACTTTGAGCTGTGTGTCTGGATGTGTGCCCATCTCACTTTGAGCTGTGTGTCTGGATGTGTGCTGCTCTCACTTTGAGCTGTGTGTCTGGATGTGTGCCCATCTCACTTTGAGCTGCGTATCTGGATGTGTGCTGCTCTCACTTTGAGCTGCGTATCTGGATGTGTGCTGCTCTCACTTTGAGCTGTGTGTCTGGATGTGTGCCCATCTCACTTTGAGCTGCGTATCTGGATGTGTGCTGCTCTCACTTTGAGCTGTGTGTCTGGGTGTGTGCTGCTCTCATTTTGAATTCTGTGAGTGTTCCGCTCACTTTGAGCATAGTGTCAGGATGTCTGTTGCTCTTACTTTGAACTCATTCAAGGTCAGTGTGTCTGTGTGTTGCTCTCTCTTTGAGCAGTGTGTTCCTGTGTGGTCCTCTCACTTTGAGCAGTGGATAAGGTTGTGTGTTGCTCTCGCTTTGAGTTCTGTTTGCGTGAGTGTCGCTCTCACTGTGAGCTCTGTCTACGTGTGTGTGTGTGTGTGTGTGTGTGTGTGTGTGTGTGTTGCTCTCACTTTGAGCTTTGTTTACATATGTCTGTGGGTGTGTTGCTCTCACTTTGAGCTTTGTTTACATGTGTGAACTCTTTATGTGTGTATGCTCCTCTCACTTTGAGCTGTGTATATACTTCACTCACTTTGAGCTGTATTTGTTTCTCACACTGAGCTCTGTGTGTGTGTGCTCCTTTCACTTTGAGCTCTTTCTTTCTGTCAACTCTTATTCTCAGTACTCTGTACTGTCTTTCACGTCTCTGTGTTACTCTCTCTCTCTCTCTCTCTCTCTCAGCTCTCTCTGTTTTTCTCTCTCTCTCCTAACTTTCAACCCTCGATCTTTGCCATCCTGTGTCTTCTTTTCTCTCTTACGCACAAACAGTGATAATCTTATGCACCCAAATAACGTGACATCCCTCTTCTTGCAAACACGTCTCTTCCATTACTATCACGATTTCAAATCCCCCAATCCCAACTCCTCCTCTCTATGAATGCCAGCTGTGTGCGCCAGAGGGCGCCTGTGTCTGAGTGCCCTCCAAACACCCACTTATAGTAATTAGCCACCGCGGAAGACACCTCCTGGCGGCCATTTATCGACCCATACTCCGGAGCCTGTAATATACGACAGTGTCGCCCCTGCTGATGTCCACCCCAGTTCCAAGTCCGGGGCCCATGCTACAGCCTCAAATACCAAGCCCTACCCCATATCTTTCCTATACTTACAGCCATGCTTGCCTCCCGTCTGTCGGCAAATCTACCTCCAATGACAAGGAATTTAGAACATTTTTGTCCAACGTCTCGTTGAAGCAATGTTTATCTGTCAATCTGAGATAATCAAGGTGGTACACTTTTACTTTATTATCTGTTTTTATTTTCATTTTTTTTTTACTTAGTTTTTTTTTTTTTTTAATCTTATTGGGTGCAACATAATTTTGACTTTTATCCTCAGCATCATTTTTGAGATGTTTCATCTTTAACTTATTTTCCTCAGTTATCTCCCTTTTGCCCCCTTTTCTCCTTTCTTTTTCTCCTATATATTCTTCCGCTTTTTCACATCATTATACACCATGGATTTTCGTTGCTCCTTTTTCTGTTTCTTCTCCCCTTTCTATTTCCTTTACTATCACCGTCACGTGCACTTTTACTCCTTCACTTTATACTCATCATTTTGTTTTACCTTTATATTTGATTCAGTTGTAGACTCCCCCACCTACACTAATATCTGACGATTTCTTCTTTACCAAAAAGACATTCGAAATTTTTATTTCCTATTCATTCCCATTACTTATTATTATTATTATTTTAAGTTTTTCTCTCTTCGTTTACGATATTAATCTGCCTTATATTTTTTGTTTTATTTTTATCGTGATTTTTTTAGATATAAATTTCTTATTTTTCTACATTTTTTTAGTCATTCCCGGCGGGTTTTTTTTCTTCTTTTTTTTAGTTTTTTTCTTTATATTAATCCTCACTTGTTTTTCATCCTTTGTATTTTATTTCGTTTTTTCTATCTTCATGTTTTCTCTGTCTCTCTCATATATATATATATATATATATATATATATATATATATAGTCATCAAAAGACAGACTGTTTCGTTGTATCACAACTCGTCAGTGTGGCTAGATACGTAGGACGCTTGAAGCTGAGATCGGAACCTGCCCAACTTTACGCTAGACTTAGTATCAGACGGCTCGGCTAACAAACGTACCACGTTTGGCTTGGGAATCATAAGGAATCATGCAGCAACAGCTGTAGCAGCATTCGTTTGTTTAAATTTTATACCTTACCGGATACCAAAGTGCTCAATTCGTTCGAAAAGCTTTGCATTACGCGAGCGGTAGCCATATATATATATATATATATATATATATATATATATATATATATATATATGCGCTGTGTATTTAACTCTCCTTTACTTTTATTGTTTATCTTTTTCCTTGTGTTTGTTTCCCTTTTTTTACTTCCGCTTTCTTAGAATTTCTATTTCGTTTGTATTTTTTTTCTCACTTTTTTCGTCTTTTCTTTCTTTGTCTATTGAATTTTCTTTCCTTCCAATTTCTCGGGATCTTTTTTTTTTTGTGTGTGTGTATGTCTGTGCTTTTTCTGAATATCTTAATTATTTTCATGGCTTGGTTTTCAACTGCTAAAATCTGAACTATCTTTTTTGTGTGGGTTATACAAACCCAGTAAGTTATTTAAACTTTTTTTTTTTTTACGTTCATGGAGTATTCTTACTAAGTCTATTCTTAGTGAAGCATAACGTCAATCTTTATTTTACCAATTTCCAAACAAATCGCCTTTTGACGAAGGTCTGTTTCAAATTTAATTCTTATTGATCACAACAACTGACTGATGACCCAGGGCACCTCGGGTAGTGTAATGGTTAGCAAGCTTGACTAGCAAACCTGCAAGAATGAGTTCGAGTCTCATTGGGAGCCCCATTCAATCGGCCTTGTGCTACATCGAAGCAAAGAGCTTCGTAAATTATAACTGACTGATGACCCAGTTGCCAAGGGCTGCAAAGTACACCGACTGCACTTCTATAACGGGTTAAGACTCCACCAACGAGAGTCCTGGATGTCACACTAAACAATCTGATGGTCCTATTTGCCAACCCCTCCGCTCGGGCAGGATATGACACAAGGTCAATTTTTAAGCGGAGTTTAACAGGTTTCAATGTAGAGTTTTCCTTCTCCTAGACTAGTCGCCTCACCAAGGCTGAAGAACCTAGTCTGTCCTACTATTTACCCATAGCTGGAGGGAGAATGATTGGATTTATACCTTTCCCAAGGGTATTAGTGCTATGTGAAATGCAATCAGTCTCGTCCAGGATTTGAACTCGTGTCACCGTGTCCATATCCTGCGACGGTAACCATTACACCACGGGCACCTCCAAAACAATCTGATGGTGAGGCTTCAGTAATGCTGGACCCCTTCATTGCCACTGCTCCCAGGTCAACTCTGGCCAGGAGTGGTTGCACCGAATAAGGTCCTATCTATGTGTCAAATCGACCAAAACTGTAATTAAACTAAACGAAATTGCTTGAAATAGAACAGTTTGGGCATTTAACTGTGTGTAAACAAAAACTGTACTCATGCTAAACTAAATTATTTGAAATAGAACAATCTGATCATTTAAATGAGAGTAAACAAATGACTGATGTTTAATTGAATTGTTTATGATACATAGCAATACTTGGAACCATTTATCTTTGTTCGCATGCTAAACTGAATAATTTGAAATAGAACTGTTTGATTATTTAACTATCTATAAACAAAAGACTGTACTTAGGCTAAACTGAATTGTTTGAAATTAAATGAAACCATTAAAATGTGGGCCAAAAAAAGAGCTCAGGCTTGTTTAAAAATGTCATCTTCAAAACGAGTTTAGAAATCATATATAATATGTATAAAAAAGATTTGGCATTAAATAACCTACAATGGTTGATATGCCATAAAACTAAACCAAACTTTTGATTGGACGTCTGGGAAATGATAGTTCCTGATAACAATTGTTGGTAATTTATTGTCCACAAAAATATCAGACTTGTCCAATAACAAGTGAGGGAGTTCCAGTTGAGTTGCGGCTAACGCGCTCGACATCGACATCGTAGTAAACATGTTCGATCTCCAGTGTTGTCACTTCGTTCACTTTCGGGGTAAAACCCTTGGGAAAGATATAAACTCTTTTATCTTCACAGCGATAGAGAAGAGTTGAATAGAACAAATATTGGAGTTCTACAAGGATGTCTTTAGTATTAAATAACCCACGAAGGTTGATATGCCATTAAAGAAAGAGCAAATCAATCTTCTGAAGAAGAAAAGTGTTTTTCCATCACGTTTGATATAATAAAAGACAGAAAGTTATAACATAGAAAAATGTCACGAAAGAACCAAATTGCAATATAATAACGACTGAATTATATTCTAACCATATTATATATTATATATTATTCTATATTATAAAGAATTCAACCATAGAGTAATTAAAGTATTATTCGGTGATCAAAGCGCTGCTCATATTAAAAACATAATTATATGACTTCATCAGATATTATCGATATTTGGACAATCAGTACCGAGCCGTATCTACACGCCAGAAACATTTTTATTCAAACATCTCTGATTTGTGTTGAGCTGCAGAAATAAAATAAATAAAACTAGGAAAATGATTGAAATGTGGAAGCAAAAGCTGTTTATTATAATAGAAGGATGTCTCTCGGATGAAATCATTAACTAAGCTAAGTTTAATCTGACACACGGCAACAAGCGAGGGCTACACAGTGACAAACTAATTAACACCCAAGAAATTACACCAAGTGAGTGAATCTTTCTTTTTATATGTATGTTTTTATCCAAAACGGCTTGTAGGTGGGGCTTAAAATACTCTGACTTTATTCCCCTGCAGAGTTCTAATAAGCCCCTAAAATGGGGTCTCTGGTACGACTGTAAACTAGATTTGATGAGGACCCAGTTTGGGAGATCCGTGGAGTGTGGAGACGCTTCTTCATTGCCATTACTCCACTGTGAATCGGAGTGATAGTATCTGTGAGAGTCCTATATGAGGGTTAAATCTGTTTTAAGGATTATTTGTATTCAGTTACAATACTTGATGCAATAACCGTCTCATTGGCCTAGGGGTTAGTGTGCGCCAATGGCCCGGTAGACCAGTGTTCAATCCCAGGTCGAGTCATATCAAAGACTAAAAAAATGGTACTTGATGCCGCTTTGCTTTACACTTAGCATTATAAGGTATGTATCAAGGGCGAAGTGGAGAAATTCAGGGAAAGGAGTAACGCTCTCCACTACAGTTCGGTGTAGTAGCTATTGAAAAAGGAACGACTATTTGTAGTAGGAATGCGTAATTGAATCCATAATTCTTTACTAAGAATTATTATTATTTTACTCCTTTGAGGGTTTTTCCCTCTAGCGTCAGCAGATAGTTTTGCACTGGTGTTTGATTGATTGCAAGTCTCTTCCAGTTACTTGGACTCTTCTCAATATTCTGGAGATCTTAATCATCCTGTCGTCCGGGTGGCCTCCACTAGTCCTTTGATATCTTAGTCCTCTAGTCCCTTTTCCAAGCCCTTGAAGGCCATTCCGAGAGCACCGATTACAATTGGTATCACCATCATCTTCATGTTAGATTTTTGGCCTTTGTTAGTTCTCAAGCAAGGTCGAGGTACTTATCGCTCTTTTCGCTTTCTTTTATTCTTAATCTGTCGACCACCGGTACGATAAAGTCTACTATTCGGCAAGTTCTATCTACCCCCTTTATTGTTGATTATCACTAGGTCTTGTCGTCTTGCCGAGATTAGGTGATTTATTTGTATTTCGGAACCCCAGAGAAATTTGTTCGTCCAATTCTTCAGGGTGGATTCTGGGGTTTGCATATAGTATTTGTTTGCATGGTCGAATTTCATTTTCTCCCAAATTTTCCAGTGGACCATCTTCTCCACCCAGTTGTGTCTAGTCTTATACTCTTTTCCCGCTTGTTTACTGCATTTGCTTATTATTATTATTAATATTATTATTATTATTTATGTAAAACGATTTTAAAATAGGTAGGTCCACGAAGAGATTTGTATTTTTTTGAATTTATTTATTTTGTTCTTAAATATCTGTATATTTCAAGCTTGTTTCTTTTGTCAGAGAACATATATGGCACAAGGCCTTTTTACTGGAGTACTCAATGATACTTGAACTCACTGATGTTTGCATTTTGAATGATTTTAAGTAGGTAATGGGTTTATATAGAGGTCATCTTCTCTTTTCCTTCGAGTGTGTTTACTTTTGTCTGCTTTACCTTTCTTTGATATTTGATTTGTTTTTGTCGTTGTGTGCGTGCATGCATGGAGTTGTTTAGGATTTCATTAACAGTTATTTTCCCCTGTGTGAGTGTTTCTTGGGATTTTTTGTCTATTTATGTGTGATAGTGTGGTTTAAAATTTACAGATAACTTTTTTCCTAAATGTTTTGTCGGTGTCATACAAACAGGTGACAAATAATTAATATAAATTGCATGAATATTAGTATTTGATAAGAATACTTAAAACCATACTACTGTTAGCAAATAATTTGTGCTAGATAGGAAGACTTGATATCATGTGAGCAAAATAACTCTCGTAAGAAATAACTACACAATGTAAATATGAACACTGTTCCCTTACCTTTTGGGATAAAATAAACCTTGAATGGTTGACAGGCTATCAAACACGTCCAATCAAAGTCCACATCCTCCTCAACGGAAATGATGTAACACAAGGTCAATTTTTTAATAAGCGGACAGTTAGTTTGAGTTGTGTGTTTTCCTTTACTTAGATTGGGTGCCTAAACAACACTAAAGAACTAAGCTATGCTTCTATTTACCCATAGATGGGAGGAGAAAAAATAGATTCCTGCCTTACACAGGGGCATTTACGTGGAATTGAATGTGTAATATAATAGCCGAGGGATTTCGGTTCATGCCGTTGAGTTTAGTTAGGCTGAGAACCTTTCGGCTCAGCACATGGGTTAGTTAGGTGCAAACTTGATGCAGGTGTTAACGCGTGCGCGTACGGGTGGACGTGTCACTCAGAGATGTCACTGTAGCCCGAGACGAAACGGGATGACAGGTTGCGAATGACGTCACGCACCGGAAGCGCGCGGAGATTTTTGGGAATTTGAAGAAAGTTAAGAGAGTTGAAACTAGACGCCGAACGAGGAGGTTCGACTTTTAGGGCTCGCTGAGGCGAGACGAATTTGCACGCCATGGGTGCCGCACGAGATAGGGGCCAGATGAAGAAGCCAGTATAAAAAGATTGTCTCTCTCCTTATGTCGAAACTTTTAACTCAAAAGTAATAAAAAGGTTTCGTACCTGAACAAAGAAGTCGTTACGTGTTTTCGAATTTCGAGATTCCTGTGTTCTACGTTATGTATATATGTTACCAACATTCGATGTCCGTTTTGCACATGGCCATATTCGCGTATCTGGCTATGTAACAAATGTAGACTACTTCGTCGAATATTTGAAATCTGGTCGCTGGTTCCATTTGCAACGACGATAGCTACTTTTCGGACAAATCTCTCGTTTTATCAATAAAAACTATCTTAGTGAGTAGATTAGAGTTGATAAACACTATCACAGCCAACGTGAATTATTAAAAAATAATCGCTTATTTTTAAGTGTTATTTAAAGAATAAGATTGAAAGGTATAATGAAAAGTTTCTTATTTCTAATCTTTTTCTTATAACCTGTTTTCTTATTTTGTATATATTGAAGACTGCTATTGTCATCTTGGATGCTATAATCTTTAACATTCTTCAGGTGTCTTTTTTTATCGTATTAGGTAACCTTTCGGGAATTTTGAACTTTATTTAAATCCGGTTCATGCCTTCAGAATATCTTTCAGCCGCCACTCTTTGACCTTTTCACCCAGATCCATGGCCGAGAAGTTTGTGACATAGTCAAATATCCAAACAGACAGACAACCACCAGGAGGTTGAGAGTTTAATATTTGGTCCTTGTTCACACAACGATGAACAAAAGCAAAAAGTGACTGAGGCGAGATACCCCCATAAAATGTATGGCTAAATGAAAACAGTCAGCTTTCATCCTTCAAACAGGGTTTTGTATGGAATTCTCTGAAGGTTGCCGAATCTTTGGTTGACTTGAAAGCACCTCTTCTGGTCTTCCTGTTTTTGAGACTAATGCAAAGGAAAGTTGTAACATCAGCAACGTCATCTTCGTGTGATCTTTTTCGAAGAATGTCAGCAACGCTAAGCTATTCAAAAGAAAAAGTAACCATAATCTGGTTCCAGATTTTACCAATCTTATCCATGTTTTCTTAGCATCACTTTTTTTACTGATACAAGTTTTACTCAAATCAGCTTCTTCCCGAGAACAGCTGAAATGTAAAACAAGATTCCCCGTGAGTGTTTTTAACAATATATGATGTTGGTTAGTTATTTTTTTTTACTGGCATGTATATTTTGTGTATATGATTTCACGGTAGATATAATTTTCATCATTTCCCCGTAACCGTCGCTTTCTAGAACCCTTTAAGATTGAGTTGGACGTTTTTTATCAGAGCAATTTGTAGAAAACGGTACGTCATCATATAGGTGCGAGAGAGTCCTGATCAGGTCAATCACCTGATCAGGACTCTCCGACGACCCGTCTAGACAACAAAAAAAGGCCAAAATAGTGTTGCAGGTTAGATGACCCTTTAATACCCGGCACAGTCTGCTCACGCTGCTGGATTCAATCCTCTGGCATTCAAAATTCCCACTCCTGGCAAACAGGTTGCCTCATTGGGGTGATTTTACCCTTCTACAGATACAATCTATATTCTACAGCGTCAGCCGTCTGATTCAAATAGCACATGAGCTTGGCTATTTAAGCCCAATACCAATAAGTACATTTTGCGAAATTTTACTTTCAGAGTTTCGAAAGATTTTGTCTCCTAATAAGTTGTGAAGCAAAATATTTTTCCTCTCTTGTCCAAGGTATTGGGATCGAGGATTAGTAATTGTTATACAATTTTCAAGTCTGAAACTAAAAAACACCACATTATTATTAGTAGAATTATTAGCAGTCACATGGGTCCCATGTTTATTTGTAGTATATTGACCTCCGTCCCAGCCAAACATGCCATTCCAAAGACAGCAGAAGTGCATATTCCGTTGGCGTGGTCGAGCTTGGCAGACAATATGGGACAGGGTTAAAATCCTACGGTACAAACTGATGCACCGGAAGGGAGTGACCTGTGATTTGCATGACAGTTATTTCCGCTCGATGACGATCAAACATGGCATTCCAAAGACGGCGGAAGTGCATATTCCGATGGCCAGTTATGGGAAAATATTGAGTGGGCGTTGAACTATTATAAAACTCGAAGACATGAAGTCAGTTAGTTGTGGGGATCAGACGAGTTGGAGATAAGATGCAGTAGAGAAAACCAGCGCCCAGAGAGTTTGGGCCCCAGGCCCCTGGTTGAGCAGCCCAGGAGAACGGGAAAGAAACGCTGATGGCCATAAGAGTGGGGGTCAATATGTTGCAGTTCTGTTCGGTCTCCAACTCCGTCTCACACACAACCCTTTCAAATAAAGTGAGAGGTATATTTTTCTAAGAACTGTGTCGCTCGTCTTTATCATTGCGTCTTTATTGTGTTGGAGGTGCCCGTGGAGTAATGGTTATCGTCATAGGAAATGGACCCGGAGACACGAGTTCAAATCCTGGACGAGACTGATTGCAGTTCACATAGCACTAATACCCATGGGAAAGGTATGAATCCAAATATTCTCCCTCCAGCTATGGGTAAATAGTAGAGCAGACTAGGTTCTTCAGCCTTGGTGAGGCAACTAGTCTAGGAGAAGGAAAACTCTACATTGAAACCTGTTAAATTCTGCTTAAAAATTTACCTTGTGTCATATCCTGTCCGAGCGGAGGGGTTGGTAAATAGTAAATAGGATTGTGTTGAGTATACAACATATTGAGGCACACTGTATGTCAACAGACCTTGGCTGCCAGAGTCACTCTTTTGTGCATCCACCTGTTAATATAAACATCTTCACAAATCGCCCATTCAACAGTCACTTTTTTTATTCGGTTCGCACATCGGATGACCATAATATCGTAATCCTTTGCTTAATATTGCACAATTTTACCAACTTTAGTGGGCATCTTAGTGTATTAAAAGTGATAAGGAAAAAATGGTAAGAATAGTCCATCAATTGTGAATAATAATTTCAGTATATACTTTCCTGGCACTCCAAGGCTCTCCTGACGTTTGAGTGGGCGGTTGAAAGTTAATCTCAGGATCTTTACTATAAAATGACTTCATGACTGGGTGAGAGTATGATAAATCCATATTTTATAGTTGTTTAACCCATACCTACCATGGCCTAATGAGTAGTGTTTACCAATGGTGCGGGATACCAGAGTTCAATCCCAGGTCGAGTCATACCAAAGACTCAGAAAATGGTACTTGATGCCGCTTTGCTTTTCACTCAGCTCTATAAGGTTCGTATCAAGGGTAAAGCGGAGCAATCTAGGGAATGGATTAACGCCCTCCACTACTGCTCGTTGTTGTAGCAGTTGAAAAAGGAGCCTTCGGGTCACCTTCGACTAAGGTCACCGACGTACTTTACCTACCATGTTACGCAGGTATCGAATGATCTCCCATATTTGTTGGTTGAAAACTAACCTCTGAAACTTTACGTGCTAGAAAATAAGAAAAATATAAGAATTATGAATAATACAATTACAATTTCTTTGATGACAGAGTCAAATTGTATCCGTGGAAAATATCGTTTTTGAGATTGGTTGGAAAGGGGTTTTTTTTATAATTTTTTGTAAATAACAAATGCTGGGAGATTTTCAGTTATCTTTTGTTTGCTATTTTGGACGTCTTTTTATCTCTTAGTGAAGAGCACAGTTGACAGGGACTGTTGACTTGAACGACTGCGTCTCTGCAGAAGCGTAAGACCCCCCCGCCACAACTTGTGATTTGGATATGTCAGTAAATTACATCTGATGCTCAGGCTCCTCGAGCTTTGAGGAAAGCGGAGCACCTCTTCATTCCAATTAATTTCACATCCACTCTGACCAAGAGAGGTGGGTGCCTGATAGGGTCATATATATGAATCAAATAGAACAGCTTGATCATTTATCTATCTGCAAACTAATTACTGATATTAAATTGAATTGCTAGTGTTACATAGCAATACTTAAAATCATTTAACTGTGTACAAACGAATGAGTAAAGTTGAAGAGTATGATCGCAATGGAATTGAAATACTTTAAACCATTTAACTGTGGGCAAAAATTGAAATATTGGTATTATATAGAAGTACTTAGAACCATTTGAATGTGTGCAATCAAATTATTAATTCTGAATATAATTTTTAATGTTTGAAATCATTTAACTGAGCAAAGAAATGAGCTGTAGCACTACTATTTGCCATTCGTCCAAAGAGTAGAGTGTTCACCAATGGTCTTGGAGACCGAGGTTCAACCCCAGTTCAAGTCATACCAAAACTCAAAAAATGGTACTTGATGCCACCTTGCTTAAAACTCAGCAATATAAGGTGAGGATTAAGGGTAAAGTGGAGCAATTACTGTCACCAATTTTACTTTATTTGTTTCCACATTTTATATATACATATATATTAGTAAAGTTGGTGACCGTAAGACTCCATATTCAATAGTTACAACACCGAGATGTGGGGGAGGGCGCTACTCCTTCCCCCGGATTGCTCCACTTTATCCTTGATGCGTACCTTATTATGTTGAGTGTTAAGCAATGAGGCATCAAGTACCATTTTTATAGTCTGTGGTATGACACGACCTGGGACTGAACTCTGGTCTCCCGGGCCATTAGGGAATACTCTATCCATTAGGATTTTGAATTAAATAACCTGCTAGGGTTGATATGCCATAAAACCCAACCAACCTCTTAGTGAATGATCTTTTAAGTGGAACTAAGAGCGCTGTTGTTTTTTTTTTAATTCATCATTTTACAATATTTTTTAGATATTTTTTTATTTTACATGTAAAGCAAACCATATCCGTTAGTAAGCAACCTTATCTGAAAGCAAATATGATCAAGATATTTCAGGAGATATATACAAAATATAAAGAAAATTTCTAAATCACCACTTTCGTAAGAAACAGTCGATGAGATGAAGAATCAAACAACTTTTTATGTAGAGACCTTCCACAGACATTTTTACGGAAAATAACATTGCAACATCTTGAAGGCCAATGTCTGTTTTGAACTCAATACAATAAATGCATGGTAGAAGGGTTGAATTTTTGTGGTTCTTATACTGACGCCCGCCATCAAATTCCCGCAAAAGCACAGGTGCAAAGTGCGCCTTGGGAGAACCTAAATTCCTATTTATTGATTATTGATCTGCTAGACAAGCTTGCTGAACATTAAAGTACAACGAGATTTCGACACGCACAAGAAATGTTTGCTTATCAATTAGTAAATTGATATTGACTTGAATACCTTCTTTCATATGCCGATTCATTTACGTAAATTGGACACTGGGAAAGAAAATAACAGGAAATGCACCTCGTACCTAAAGGGAACAGAACACAGGTGTTCCTGGTAGAAGTGCTGCGTAAATTACGTTAGTGGTATGCAAGAAACAGCTTAATCTCTTGAGTTGCGTTAGCGGCAGGCTGAAAGACATGTGACCACGAGAATTTGTGTGGGCGTCCAGGATATTATATAACTAGGAAGGTTTTTACCTAAACCAGAAGAGGGTTCAACGAAGATTCGTACCTTAGCCAATGTGTATGCAGCTCAGCCGTCTCCGACTCTCTTACTGTATCCGTCTGTACATATTGAGCAATAAAAAGAAAACAAAAGACGCTGTTTATATATTTTACATCAATGTTGTTGATTTTCTCTCCCATACAATAGTTACAGTAATTTTTCTTTTTTTTTGAAATAGATTTTTGAAACGGGTAATGTAATAATAGTTTGTGTGAAATGAGAATTGACTGCTCTACTACTCAAATGTTTTATGGAAGTTATGGAAATGAAGAGATCATCTACAACCTTCAAAGCGGCATAACTGGAGCCTCACCATCAGATGCAGTTTAGTGTCATACTCTGGACACTCTTTCAAATAACAGTAATAACACTAATTACATCGGAAGAAGTGTCGATCTAAATGTTTACTAATTACATGAAACTTGACAAAAACTACCTTAGATTGTGAATCCAAACAGCCCATTTTCTGACGTATAAAATCGTGGCCTTTCTTTGGCTCCAGACAGCTTTAATCTGAACCATATTTCTAAAATGTTTCCTCAATAGAGAGTGTTGCTATACATAAGTGTTATGATAGTTTACTGATATCGGAGATTATCGTAATAATGTTTAATATCCGTTGAAATAATATTTCTTGTTTAGCGAGTACGTAACTTGAAGGAGAGGAAGAGTAGAATGTAGTGGTACTGTCCGTACTACTTATGACGTCTGCAGCAAAGTGGAGACCGTCTCTTCAAGACGAAAATCTAAAAATAGATTCTTCGACTAGTGATACTGACATTTGGATAATGTCTTCAAGCAAATTCCATGTCTCCAATCTGTGTTTATTGATCGAAATAGCTTTCGCTCTAGCTTCTCTTCATACTGTGCATTTTCTTCCTCTCTCTCTCTCTCACTCACACACACACATATACACATATATTTACTATTCCTCTCACATATATTTACTAATCTTCTCTTTTTTGTCTGTCACTCTCTCTCTCTCTCTCTCTCTCACCTTGTCTCTCCTCTCTCACTCTCAGATATTCCTTCTCTCTCACACACTGTCTTTTTGTCACACTCTCATACCGTCACTCTTTATCCCTCTTAACATCTCTCACTCTTACTTTGATCACTCACACACTTAGCTGTCTCTCTCTCTCTGACCCTCTCACATTCCTTCTTTGTCTTTTCCTCTCAAACAGCCTTACTTATATCTCCCCCCACTCTCTCTCTCTCTCTCTCACGCTTTCTTTCAATATATCTCTTTCACATCTAATAGTATCTCCCTTTTTAAACGTCCAGTTTTACCTCCCTTTTTTCACACTGTTTTCATCTCTATCCCCCGCCTTGTTGCCCTATTTCACCTACCCTGTCTTTGTCTGTCTCTCTCGCATCCTATTTTCTCTCTTTTTCCAAACATTCTAATTGTCCCTCTCTCTCACACACAATTTTCCCTCTGTCTTTTTCATCTCTTTTTCTTACACTTACTTTGGTCCTCATTTCCCCTTTACTTTGTCCGTCTCTCTCACTCTTATTTTTCTCTTATCTCTCGCATACTCTCTCTCTCTCTCTCTCTATATATATATATATATATATATATATATGATCTTTCTGCGCACTCTGTTTTCTTCCGAGATTTACAACTCCTTCACTCTCTTTCTTACGTCCTCTCCAACTCTCACTCATCTTCGATCTCACTATCTGCCGTTCTCAAATGTCTTTGATACTTGTAATATGAAATTTGTCGAACAACCAAGAAATCGTATTGCTACAAAAATCCTCAAAAACAAAAACGAAACCGTTACATAAAAGACACTGAATATTATGGGGATCGACAGGCGAACCCTTCTTTGGGGAAAAATCGAGCAAGCACAGTCTTAACCGTCGAGATCAAAACAGTAATGGCAACTTTCTTTAACTAAAGACATTTTTGTCGATTCTTTCGAGATCTGAAACGTGGAAACTGTCCCTAGAGACAAATGTATTAACACGTTCTATGTTCGTTTTCCTCATGTCATTTCCCTTTTTCGATCCCCTTTCGACTGTCCGTCTGAAACCCAGCTTGGGGTGTCTAACCGCCTTTCTGTCCCTTGCGATTTACGGCCTGTTCCGGTCTGCAGTCTGTCTCTCTCATAAACAAAAGAAGCTGATAGTATCCACATGTTTTACGTTAAGAGGTCATTTTAATATGCTTCGACAGTCTTCGGAAATAAAGAATAGGCTGCAGACTTAATCTCGAAATCTCTTTTCTTTGGAAGCCTGTCTTATGAGGATGAGGCATTAACAATCTAAGTTGTTTTCTATTCTGTCTTTCTTAGGTTGTTTTAACTCCCTTTCTATATTTCTTGCCCTTACATATATTTTTCTTCGCCATCTTTCTTTCATTTTTTTCTTACTTTCTTTTTTTGCTTAATTTTTTTTCTTTTCAATCTTTCTCTCTTTGCTTTCTTCTTGCTCCCTTTACTTACTTACCTCCTTGCTTTCTTTCCTTGCTTGCTTTTTTTTGCTTCTTTGCTTCCTCTATTTGTTTTTGTATTTGCTTTCTTTGCTTCTTTGCTTGCTTTCTTTGCTTTTGTGTTCGTTTACTTTCTCGACTTCTTTGCTTGCTTTCTTTGCTGCCTTTGTTTGCTTCTTTGCTTCGGTCTTGGTTTCTTAGCTTTCTCATTTCTTTGCTTGTTAATTTTCTTTCTTTCTTTTTTGCTTTCTTTGGTTTCTCTCTCTCTCTCTCTCTCTCTCTCTCTCTCTCTCTCTCTCTCTCTCGGAGTTTTCTTTCCTTTTATTCCTTCCTTTCTTTCTTTATTTTGCTTGCTTTCTTTTCTTTCTTTGTTCGTTTTGCTTACCCACCTCTCTCTCTCTCTCTCTCTCTCTCTCTCTTGGAGTTTTCTTTCCTTTTATTCCTTCCTTTCTTTCTTTATTTTGCTTGTTTTCTTTTCTTTCTTTCTTTTGGCTTTCTCTCTCTTTCTCGCAAATCTGGATTTCTATCCTTCCCTCTTTTTTTTTTATTCCTTTTTTTTCTTTTTTTTTTTTTGCCCGTTTTACCTTCTTTCTCTTGTTTGTTGTTTTCTTTCTTTCACTTTCTTCTTTTTTTCTACATTCCCCTTTCTTTCCCAGATTGCCTTCTGTTTTCTTTCTTTTCTTCCATTCTTGTCTTCCTTTCTTCTTCAGGTTTCCTTCGTTCCTTTCACACGATCCTTTTTGATACGCTAGTTGTGTCACATTCTTGCACGATATAACAAATCTGTCAAAAAGTCAATAAGGCGGGAAACCACAACTCCGAAAATAATTACTTTCAATTACTCTTAAATAACCTTCACCATATCGACGGAAACGAAGCGTAGAATTATTTTATTGCCTTGTTTTATCTGTACAAATTTTCACTGTGCTAATTTTACACAGAATATATTCTTAAGTTGGCGATTCTCATAAGTACCAAACTCCCGCAATAAAATATTAATTATCACAATAGTTACTCCCCAAGCATTTTTGGCAGAAGGTCATTATCATGAACCACTTGGCTGGACTTGGCGTACTTATAGAGGCAATTCATATTATAAGTATTTATCAACCCCTCCGTCATCGGCAGGACATGACATAAGGTCAGTTTTTAAGCGGGGTTTAACAGGTTTGAATGCAGAGTTTTCCTTCTAGACTAATTGCCAAACCAACGGTAAAGGACTGTATGCCCCACTACTTACCCATAGCTGGAAGGAGAATAATTGGATTCATACCTTTCTCAAGTGTATTAATATTATGTAAAATCCAGTTCGTTTAGTCCAGGATTTGAACTCGTATTGCCGCGTCCATTTAGTATGACGATAACCATTACTCTACGAACACCTCCATAAACAATTCATATTGTAATGTCATAGCTGCTCTCACCATCAGCGATTTTGGAACCCGACTGTGGGACCGACAGCAAGAGGTCTTTTACAGAAATTCTTGTGAGGGTGGTCTCGAGAAAGATTTTTTTTCTTTTTTTGGGGTGGGTGGGGGGAACAGTTAGTTATTCACCGGTAATGGATAAGGAACAACATAAATTTCCTAACTAGTGAAACCTTCCCTTTTCACTAAATTGTTGGTAGGTGATTTTATTATTCAGCAATTTTTTTATTAATTCGAAAAAAATGCTTCAGGTCTTGATAAACTGAGTGTTATTTTTATTCTGTGACCACGTGTCTGACTTTTCGCTTTACCCGATGTGATCTCCTCTTCATCCCTACATTGTCTCCGGCAACTTTCATCGAGATTCTGCCAAGGCACATTATCATTTTTTCTTAACGGTTGACATTTACCTGACTTTGGTTGCATCTCGATTTGATGTTGTGGTTAACATGCTAATCTTGGGGGTTTAGATATGTAGAGACATTAATCTTCAAATAACTGATTAATTTTAACCGCGTGTCTAGATGTTAGATAAACGTATTTATTGTATATTCGTAAGAGCTCATTCTTTTTTCTTCTTTTTTCCTTATTTGCTCGATCAAATCGAATAATAATAATTCTAAACATATCTACTAGACCCATTGATGGGACCCGATCAGGTATTAGCACCCTACGTCAGAGTGGAAATGCATATTTCCAGAATTGGAGCCACAGCATCGGATGTAGTTTAATGTCCTACCTAGGACTACCCCTTTTTTGCGGGGTATCAATCTTCATTAATTTACCCTTGCTTGGGTCTTGTTCGGTACATAACTATATTCAATCAGTACTTTGTGTATCTCATCATGAAGAAATGGTTAACAATATAGTCTCATCACTTAAGAATATGCAGTTAATTGGTAATCTCATTTGTGACCTTTTTCCTGACTAAGTAAGGTTTATTTAATTCATTTGAGCCTGTTACCACAATAATAGCTAACCAGCTAACCTCGAAGAATAATACTACTGTTGGGAGTTTGATACTTAACCAGTTTTGCTCGCATCGAAAGTTAACTGATTGTAGCGGAATATGATCCATGTTTGAATGTAAACACTTGTGCTTCTGAAACATACAGAGCTAAATTCCAAAGTATTAATTGCGAGGATCACACGATGCTCTACGCTTTTCGCTTTGTGTCAGTCTTAATTAGTTAATATTTTCAAGTATCTAACTGATATACGATTTGAAAGTGATGTGAATGACAAGCCACATTTAACATAACTGTCAACCCCTCAAAATGAGAAATGTCGATCAGTTCATCAGCACAAATCAAGCCAATGAAAGGAGAACTACGTAGACAACATTTTCCTGGAGTGAGTGTATAAAAGATATAACAGAATAAAAAAAAAAGGGTCGCCTCCGCTGGTGTTAATTTTTAGGAACTCTGCTGTTGAACATGTGCGGGGGAAAAATAGTGCTTTGTCGCTAAAAACTTGGTCTTATCTAAAAGCACTATTATATTCCTTCTAGGAAAGGGATACGGAGACCCAAGTTCAAATCCTGGACGATCTAGTTTGCATTTCTCATAGGGCTGAGACTCTTGAGTAGGGTATGCACCGAACTCATCTCTCATAAACTGTGGATAAATAGTAGGGCAGAATGTGCTCTTTAAGCAAAGTATAGCTCCTAGAAGAAGGGAAATCAAATTGAAACCTGTTATACTCGACTTGAAAACTGACCCTGTGTCACTTTCTGCTTTGCGGGGGGATTGGTCAATTCATTATAATATTCTTTCTGTATTAGTTTCTGTTAAAGTAATAATGAAGCATTACTTTTGAGGCATCTTCTTTTAGTATTTATTAAACCATATTTACCCAAACCCTCTGCTCGGGCAGGATATGACAGAAGGTCAATTTTTAAGCGGAGTTTAACAGGTTTGGATTCAGAGTTTTTCTTCTAGACTAGTTGCCTCACCAAGTCTGAAGAACCAGTCTGCCCTACTATATACCCAAAGCTGGAGGGAGAATAATTGGATTCATACCTTTCCCAAGGTTATTAGTGCTATGTGAAATGCAATCAGTCTCGTCCAGGATTTGAATATTTGTAGTATTTATTAAACAAACATCGTAAACTAGTTGTACCACAGTAATTCTGATATTAATGAGATGCTCTAAAATGTAGCTTTCGTCAAACTCATTTCTATATATCCTTAAGATTTTGAAAATGTTTTGTTTCTTGGTTTAAAATGTATCAACGTTCGTGGATTATTTAATCCTACGGCCATTTTTGGGAGATAAAAATGACGGCATTAGTTCACCAAAACGGGGTAAGGAGATAAGGAAATCATTCCTTTCCCATCAGTACTAGTCCGAAAGTGAACGCAATAGAGCAACGAGAGTTCGAACTCGCTTACTACGATGTCACTGCGCAGCAAATGACGTTACCTACTACCCAACGGAGACTCCCTATCCTCATCTAAAACATTATTAGCACGGTATTGGAAATTATTATCACCACTCTACAGGAGGTGCCCGTGGTGCAATGGGTATCGTCGCCGGATAAGGACACGGCGACACGAGTTCAAATCCTGGACCTGACTGATTGCATTTCACATAGCACTAATACCCTTGGGAAAGGTATGAATCCAAAATATTCTCCCTCCAGCTATGGGTAAATAGTAGGGCAGACTAGGTTCTTCAGCCTTGGTGAGGCAACTAGTCTAGGATAATAAAAACTCTGAATTTAAACCTGTTAAACTCCGCTTAAAAATTGACCTTGTGTCATATCCTGCCCGAGTGGAGGGGTTGGTAAATATGACCACTCTACAGAGATGCAGCCGCTATATTCTAGCACCTCAGCCGACAGTATCGAATCTTATACAAGCTTGGTTGCTTAAGCCCAATACCAATAAGTACATTTCGTGAAATTTTGCTAGCTAAATTTTGAATGGTTTTGTCTCCACATAATTAGTGGCGCAAAATATTTTCCTCTCTTGTCGAAAGCATTTTGATCGAGGATTAATAATTGTTAAACTATTTTCAAATCAGAAAGCAAAAAATAATCACAACATTATTAGTAATAGAGTTATTAGCAGTCACATGGGTCCCATGTATATTGAGACACCCTGTATCTCAACAGACCTTAGCTGCCTGAGTCACGGTAATTCTGATGTTCGTGGGTGAACTGAATTTGTGGCCATGTGCCTGACTAAATGATATTGTAAATATATTTGTGCGTCTAACTGAAACACTATTTAGCTAGTCTTGCAAATTATTACAACCATAGTAAACCCTATCCGAAGCCTAGAATGAATTTAGTAAATATCAATAAGATATGTAGCGATGTCAACCGCATGCGTAATGGTGCACGAGCCCTCTATTCATAAAGATCTTGTTTCTTTTCTCCCGTTCCAACCCTCCCTGTACTTGTCGCTCCTCATCCCTCCTACCCTTTCGTTTATTTCTCTCATTACTAACAGTTTTTCTCCTTCTCTTCGCCTTCATTTTTTTTTTTTAATTTCTTTCTCATTTCGCAGTGAAATAAGAAAATGTCCTTCTCTACGTCTTTTCATTTACCAGCTTGGCCCTTACCCTGCTCCTACTTGTCTTCGATGGCCTCGGGACATTAGCGTCGACCGACAACGTTAACAATCGACCCTGTTCGAAGACACGGTCTATCATAAGCTAAGGTTAACTTGACATAAGGCTCTTGTAGCTTTTCAGAAAACGTTTACCCCCCCACTACCGTCACAGAAGTAAAGATGGCTAACAATCAAGACAACCAGTATCAGGATTTGTACGCGTCTAGAATTTATCTAGTTGAATGTCAAAAACCCAACTGTGGTCTTCATACATTTCTAGCTGGACCTATGAAATTTACACGGCATGAAGTGTATATCCAATTATTAATACGTGTATGAATTTATCCAAACTCTCCACCTGGGGCATTGTTAATGGCCGTGGGATAAGATAACCCACAAAGTTTGATACGGCATTAAAAACAAAGAAACCAGACTTTTTGCTGACGTCTTAGGATATATGGAATTGAGTCTGATAAAACCTCCATTTTAGAGCAACTCATGATATCAGAATTACTGTGGCACTACTAGTTTACGACACTAGCTTAATAAATACTAGGGAGTGTCCTCGTGGTGTAATGGTGAAAGCGATGGACTTCAGAATCGTAGTACGCGAGTTCGTACTCCAGTCGCGCTATTACATTCACTTTCGGGCAAATACCCTTGGGAAAGGTATGAACCCCCTTATCCTCCCAGCAATGGGTTAAATAGTACCACCACTGTTCTTCTAGGAGAATGGCTTTGGCATTAAATAACCTACAAAGGTTGATATGCCATTAAACAAAGAAACCAAAGAAACCAAATTAATAAATACTCCAAGAAGATGCTCTAAAATAAATGCTTACGATTACTTTAACGAAAACTACGATAAAGGAACATGAGAATGCATTGACCAACCCCTCCGCAAGGCAGGTTGTGAAACCTTCCTATATTACACGTGGTGTAATGGTTATCGTCGTGGAAAATGGACATGGCGACACGAGTTCAAACCCTGGACGAGGCTGATTGCATTTCACATAGCACTAATACCGTTAGGAAAGGCTATGAATCCAATTATTCTCCCTCCAGCTATGGGTAAATAGTAGGGCAGACTGTGTTCTTCAGCCTTGGTGCTTAAAAATTGACCTTGTGTCATATCCTGCCCGAGCGGAGGGGTTGGGTAAATATGGGTTGGGAAACAAGGCCAGTTTTTTAGCGGAGTAAAACTGGTTTGAATTAAGAGTTTTTCGTTTTCCTAGACTGGCTGTGTTGTATACTCACAATCATAATGATAACAACGATATCAATCCAACGGTACATATACAAATGCAAACATACAGGCGGACTCTACTGTTCGTGTACAAACCGTTTATAAACTTCTGACTTCAGTTCTTCGACATGAGGAGAGAGACACAGTTCTTACTATGCTGAGCATACTATCTGACCCCTCCAACGCGCAGCGCATCTTGTGTTGTTTAAGATCTCTGTCGGTAGAGATCTACAAAACTCCAACAACGTGCCTCAACAGAAGAGAACCCATCTATCTCCCTTCATGGTCCAATCCCAAATCCTCAACTGCCTGGTCGTACCTCAACTTCTCAACACCATGGTCGGACCCCAGCTTCTCAACACCATGGTCGGAACTCAACTGAATCTTTTTCAAAATCTTCCCATCTCTTCTGGGCATGACGTCATTCACACTCCAGCCTCATTTTCTGTCTAGGGTTTATTATGACAATGGCGATTGTCATAACATTTGCTCGCGAGCGTAAACTGCACCAATTGACTACACACCTGAACTCTTAACCCGAATAGTTCAAAGTCCAACCAAACTGAATGATAAAATATAATTAATGAAAAATGATTAAAATAAAAATAAAAAATTCCTTAATTATATAACAGTTGCATAACCAAGGCTTAAATGCTCTTGTACCATTGACTCACAAGAGTGCGGAGAACAAATAGCTTCATGCCTTCTCTAA
This sequence comes from Sepioteuthis lessoniana, assembly GCA_963585895.1. Taxonomy (NCBI): domain Eukaryota; kingdom Metazoa; phylum Mollusca; class Cephalopoda; order Myopsida; family Loliginidae; genus Sepioteuthis; species Sepioteuthis lessoniana. The sequence continues at coordinate 42,786,101 of OY757929.1, read as the reverse complement.
GGACCTTAGTATGAAGTGAAACACAAACTGCCACGTACAAGGTTTGAACTCTGTTTACCGACTACATTTCGCGCGAGAATAGCCGTTATGTTAAAAGCCCATCTATATAATATTAACTATAATAACTGCTGTATCTGGTGTGATGTAATGAATGAACAGCTGCATAATATGGTCCGTTACTTTATAATCAAAGCAATGTATAAAAGACGAAGAGAAGATATTAAAACTCACAGTGTTTCTACTAAAGTTAAAACAAAAAACTACATCCCAATCGGCTGTGGCTATAGAATACATCAACTGGATCTCTGCAGAGGGTTAAAACCCCGCCCGCAAATAGTGGTCTAGATATGATATTAAACCATCTGATTGTGGGACTCCACCCTTGGAGATATGGGGAATGTAGAGTACCCCTTCATAGCTATTGCTGCCAAGTCAACACTGGCCCGGAATGCTGGCACATAATAGCGTTCGATGTATAAGTTTAATGGAACTGTTGGACATTTAAACTGTGAGCAAACGAATAACTGATGCTTAATTGTATTTTTAGGAATAGAACTCTGGCTAATTTAACTATGTGTAAACAAATGACTGTTTAAGTCAATTGTTAGTGATACATAGCAATACGTGGAACCATTTAACTGTGTGCAATCGAATTAATAATTTCGACTAGAATTGTAATATAATGGCCGAGGAATTTCGTTTTATGCCTTTGGGTTTAGTTAGGCTGAGAACCTTTCGGCTCAGTGCATGGGTTACTTAGGTGCAGCATTAACGCAGGTGTTCACGCGCGCGGGCGGAGCGGACGTGTCACTCAGAGATGTCACAATAGCCCAGATGAGAAAAGGGGCTACAGAGTGCGAGTGACGTCACGCACCGGAACCGCGCGGAGGATTTGGGGGATTTTGAAAAAGTCAGTAAGTTGAGTTGAGTCCTGCTTCGGGAGAAGACGGTTGACTTTCGCTTGCTCGCAGAGGCCTTGCGACGGGTGTGCACGCGTGTGTGTGTAGGGTGGGGGGTGCAGATGGAAAAGCCAGAATAGAAAGAATGTGTATCCCTCTCCTTATGTTGAAGATTCTTTAAACTAAAAGGTAATAAAAGGTTTCGTACCTGAACTAAGAAGTCGTAAGTGTTTTTCGTGTTTCGAGATTCCTAGGATCTATGTAAATGTTATGAACATTTTACGTATCCGTATCATGGGTATGGTACAGAATTATTAATGTTGAATAGCAATCCTTGAAACAATTAATCTGAGCGCAAATGAATGAATAGTGTTTGTAACAAAATGTTTACAAATCTTATATATTTGATATATATGTATAAAGAGAAGTTGGCGTTAAATAATGTTCAAGGGTTGATATGCCATAAAACCAAACTAAACGAAATTAAACCAAAAAAAAATCCTTAGAGAGAACCACCAAATGAAATTATGTCTTGCGGAGTGGTAAGCACCTGATAGAACCGTATCTATGCGTCAAATCGAACTAAACTGTGTGTTTATACTAAACTGAATTGTTTGAAATGAAGAAGGAAGTTACTTACCAAGTAACAGAAACTCACCAAAAAGTGAGCGGATAGAAAATAATCCTTTAGCCATACTCATTTCTACCCAGCAGTTTAACTCCATGCTTGTTTTGGGGTCATCAGGAAAGAATGTGCACCGTTTCGGGGCCTTCCTCTCTACGGTTTTATTTGCACATCACCCCCCTCACTAACATGAGGCCCCATTATAGCATTCAATCCAATCAACGTAAAAAAATATAACTTTTTTGACATTTTACTATATGTATATAGATAAATGACCGATGTTTAATTGAACTGTTGGTGATACATAGCAATACTTGGAACTATTTAACTTTTTGACTAAACTGAATTGCTTGAAATGAAACTATTTTAGATATTTAAAAGTGTCTACTAATGCTAACTGGCCAAGTGGGTAGTGTTTGCCCATGGTCCAGGAAACTTAGGTTCAATCCCTGGTCGCGTCATACCAAAGACTTAAAATGGTACTTGATACCACCTTGCTTAACACCCTACAATATAAGGTGGATTAATCCATGAAAGGTGTAGCGCCCTCCCCTACACTTTGATGTAGTAGCTGTTGAAAAGGGTGTTGCACGACGTGCAGCTGAGTACTTAGTTAATATGTAAAAATCAGAATTTATCAAATATATTCTAATTAATACATATATATATATATATCAAAAACAAAAACAAAAAGATCCTTTTGGTTCAAGGCTTATATTGACCTAAATAGATGGCTGATCGTTCCTAAAGGTCAGTTAAGTGCGAGAAAATCGTTTATGATTTTAAAGGTCAGTTAAGTGCGAGACAATTGTTTTTGATTTTAAAGGTTAGCAAATTTATTTGATTTTTCGGTTGACTACTAACTTCATCAATCATGATGATGAAACGGATCATTTCGTAAAACATATTTTTCTAGTCCTTATCTGAAGGTCAACGTTAAAAGGAGATTTAATTTTGTTCCACCCAAAATAAAGGCAAGCTGGGCATGGCTCATCCAGTCAGGTGAGGCTGAGAATTTTTTGTTGAACCTCAATTGCTCTAAACCTGTTCCTATTGGTCAAAGCATCTAAAAAGGGCTTTTCTCTATACATGTAAGATATAATACTGAACTAAGATTTGGCTGACCAATGGGAATATGACTCGTAATTGTCTCGTATTGGTCAACCAATCAGAAACCGCTATTAGTCCAGATATTGATCTATAAAAATGGGATAATTAGACGAATCCTCTGAGAGGATAAGAAAAAGGGACCAAGAAGACAATCAAGACTGCAAAATAAGCATCTCTTCCATTCTAGACCCGAAGTACTCCGAACACTCTTCAGACGTTAGAAAATTTCAAAGTCCCAGACTTTAGAGACGTTAGTGTTACTCTGACAACACCTCATCGTCACTCTTCCTCTCTCGATATTCTTTCTTCTGTTTGCCAGGAAAGCAAACCTCGTTTGTCTGATATTTATTGTCAAACAAACATGTTCCCATAAAAAGGATTTTTTGTTGTTGTTAAACAACAGGATTTCTCTATTCTTTGAGTTGCTAGACAATCTAGACACTAATATAACCTGACCGTCAGAAGAAGATCCGGCTGAACTGTTTGGTTTGGTTTGGTTTCTTTGTTTAATGGCATATCAACTCTTTTTAGGTTATTTAATGCAAAAGCCATTCTCCTAGAAGAACAGTAGTGGTACTATTTAACCCATAGCTGGGAGGATAAGGAGGTTCATACCTTTCCCAAGGATATTTGCCCGAAAGTGAACGTAATAGCGTGACTGGAGTACGAACTCGCGTACTACGATTCCGCAGTCCATCGCTTTAACCATTACACCACGAGGACACTCCCCGGCTGAACTGTGTCAAATCCACTCTGTAGATCTTTCAAACGCAACGTGGGCACGGAAAGATTTGATAAAGCAAACAGCCGGAAGGTAATGTGGAAGTCACGACACAATAGCCACAACAAGTACTGTGACTAGTAGTCGCACCACATTAGGCTCCGTGACTAGGATATGACCTTAAAGGAAGCCTTCTGGTCGCCCTTGGCTACGGTCGCCATCTTACTTATGTTAAACTGAATTGTTTTAAATAGAACTGTTTATAGGTATGAAAATGGATTCGGTATAAGATGACCAATAATGGTTGATATACCATAAAACCAAACCAAACAAATCAATATATAAGTATATATCGAACATGATCTCTCACATCTAAGCAAAAATGACCAGAGACAGTTTGATATACCTGTAAAATCAATCAAAATGAAATTGATATATTGGATCCGACACAAGGTTAGTATTTTAACAGTACATAAAAATGAATAAGATAATAACACAATATTTACTCTATTGGTAGTGATGATAGGCTTTGTATGAATGCAATCATCTTACTGTGCCATAACTCATGCGGGCGGGAAAAAGTGAGAAGTAACACACGGGAGAAGATACTGTTTTTAGATAGAAATAAAAAAATTATTCTCTCTCATCGTCATTCATAATGTCACTCGTTTGATCGTTCAGGGACATGTCGAATACTAGAGTTGTAATTGCCCAGTCGGCTGGGGCTGTAGAATACACCGACTACTTCTCTGCAAAGGGGTAAGACCCCCCCCCAACGAGTGTCCTGGATATAACACTAAACAATCTGATGGTGAGGTTCCAGCAATGCTGGAGCTTTAGGGAATGCGGAGTACCCCTTCATTGCCATCGCTCCCAGGTCCACTCTGGCCCGGAGTGGTAGCACCTGATAAGGGTCCTATCTATGGGTTAAATAGAACAAAACCGTGCTTCTTTCACTATACTGATTTTTGCATTTAAACTGCGTATTTATGCTAAACTGAATTGTTTAAAATGGAACTGTTTTGACATTGGAACAGCGTACTAGTGCTGAACTGAATTGCTCGAAATAGAACTGTTTTTGACATCTAAACTGTGTACTTATGCTGAACTGAATTATCTGAAATAAAACTGTTTAACATTTAACTCTGTTTAACATTTAACTCTGACTGGGACTGTAGGATACACTGACTGCACCTCTGCAGAGGGGTAAGACCCCCCCCACAACGTGTGTCCTGGATATGACACTAAACGATCTTATGGTGAGGTTCCAGCAATGCTGGATCTTTGGGGAATGCGGAGTACCCCTTCATTGCCATTGCTCCCAGGTCCACTCTGGCCCGGAGAGGTAGCACCTGATAGGGTTCTATCTATGGGTTAAAAAGAATTACAGCATACTTATGCTAAAATGAATTGTTTGAGTAAAACTGAATTGTTTGAAATAGAAATGACTTTTACAATTAAACCGTACTTACATTTAAACTGCGTGCATATGCTTAACTGAATTATTTCAAATAGAACTGTTTTTCGACATTAAAACTGTATTTACACTTAACCGAATTATTACATACAACTGCTTGATTAGTTAGAAATGGAAATGTTTTTGACCATTAAACTGAGTACTTATGCTAAACTGAATTGTTTTAAATAGAACAGATTATTTACATAAAAATGGATTTGGCGTTAAATAATCTACAAAGGTTGATATGCCATAAAATCCAACAAACCAACCAACCAACTAGAGTTATAGTCGGACGTTCTCTCTCTCACTCTGTCTGGGGTGTCCTCGTGGTGTAATGGTTAAAGCGAGGAACTGCGGAATTGTAGTAAGCGAGTTCGTACTCCAGTCGCGCTATAACGTTCACTTTCGGGCAAATACCCTTGGAAAAGGTATGAACCCCCTTATCCTCCCAGCTATGGGTTAAATAGTACCACTACTGTTCTTCAAGGAGAATGGCTTTGGCATTGAATAACCTACAAAGGTTGATATGCCATTAAACAAAGAAAACAAAGAAACCAATCTCTCTCTCTCTCTCTCTCTCTCTCTCTCTCAATAGACCAGACAGCTGGGACTGTAGAATACGCCGACTGCATTTTCTACAGAAAGTAAGACTCATTCTCCAGCAGGTGCCGTGGATAAAACACTTGCTTGCAGCTGAGGTTGAGGCTCCCGTCTTGGAGTTATAGGGAATGTGGATCATACCTTCAGCACCATTACTTTCAGGTCCACTCAAACCCAGAGTGGTAGTACCTTGTATAGTCCCATCTATGAGTCTAACTAAACTGTTAAATCATTCGCTATACTTGAAAGTATTTATGTTAAATAGAATTGCCAATATTAAGTAGCAATACTTAAAAAGTGGACAAGTCAATGACCTCTGGATCGTTTAAAAATTATTACCTGCAAACTATTCGTTTACAAATCATCTATTTAATATATATATATATATATATATATATATATATATTTGTGTGTGTATGTGCGTTTAAACTGGATTTAGCATTCAATAACCAACAAGTGTTGATGTGCCATTAAACACAACCTACCGAGCAGCACTTCCATAGTGGAGTAGGACGCCTACAACCAACTAATGTTCTAGGTATGATACTAAACTATCTGATGATGAGGTTCAAGTTCTATAGCTTTGGAGAGTATGGAGTACTCCTTTATTTCCATTACTCTCAGTTCCACTCTGACCAGGAGTCGTATTATCTGTTGGAGTCCCATCTACGGTTTAAAAAGTATGTTAAAACTTTCACTTGTATTTGATATTCAATAGAAGAATTAGTGTTAAACTGTTGTACTTAAAACCATATGACTGTGTGAAAACTAAGGAGCTCTAACTCGTTTAGAAATAAAGTTACCTACAAAGTATTTATCTAAGAATCATATATATATATAAACAGGATTAAATAAATTCCAATGGTTGATATGCCATAAAACCAAATAGTAAAACCTAACTTCGGGCGAGTGAGCTGCATCACTGACATCTTTGTCACCCTTGAATAGCACTGAAACTTGCAGTCTAGTTTAAGGTATAATCAGGCATAGGTGCCGGGACCTAGATTTGGGTCCAGATCCAGCTAGGCTCATCAGGCCCACGTTGCACGAAATGGGCCGATGATCAGCATAGTCAAGCAGGGCTCGAGCCCGACCTCTCTCTCCCCTAAACCCCTACTATAATCGACATTCAGGTCATTGACCTTGTGTCAAGTCCTGTCTGATTAGAGTCAGAGACAAATATCCGGTACTGAAAGATCTCGATCAGTATTAAGACCGACTTCGGACGTAACACCATAGCGCAAGACTTTATATTTATTGGACTGTACCACTTCAGTTAATAGATAGTTAACTCTATTTCACTGTGTCTTCCTTACCACAATACAACAAATAGCGATGCATGGATGCAACCAAATTAGTTCTAACTCATTTAAAAACAAAATTATCAATAAATGTGCAATGAAAAATCATTTAAATGTGTGCAAACAAACGGCTGATGTTAAATTGTTACATAACAATAATTGAAACCATTTAACTGTGTGCAAACAAATGAGCTCAGGCTCATTTAAAAATTTTATCTTTTACAAATCATATATTTGATTTATGTTTATAAACCGGATTTGGCATTAGATAACCGGTAAGTGTTAATACGTCATAAACTTAAACAAACAAATCTTATTTTTGAAAGAATAATAACCACCATTCTACCCTAATCTTGCCATTGACATATTGTATTATAATGGCCGAGGGATTTCGTTTTATATATCTTGCCTTTGGGTTTAGTTAGGCTGAGAACCTATCGGCTCATGCGTGGGTTAGTTAGGTGCAATCTTGAGCGTAAGTGTTGCCGTATCATTTAGATATGTCAAAATAAAAATCCCAAATTTGATCAGAGGATGTGAATGACGTCATGCACCGGAAGCGCACGCAGAGGATTTTGGGGATTTTGAAAAAAGTCAGTCGGGTTCCTGGCTCAGAAGAAGGTTGACTTTCGCTTGCTGGCCGAAGCCAGGCCAGTGTCCTTGTGTCGGGTGCGCACATGGTTTGGGGCAGATGGAAAACACAGGTGTATCTCTCTCCTTATGTCGAAGAACCTTTAAGCTCAAAGGTTATAAACTGAACTAAGAAGTCGTTAGTATTTTTCGTGTTTCGGTATTCCTATGTTCTATGTATATATGTTATGAACATTCTATGTACATTTCACATATCCGTATCATGGGTATGTTACAATATAAGATATTTTCAAAAGATCTGCCCTATACGCGAATCGTGATTGAACGGTAATTTGCAAAAGTAAAGATCACACGCAATTCAAAAAATTCTTCATTTAAACGTTAGATTATAGTCTATCATCTCTTTGGCAGGTACCACTTAATTGGTGTGGTTTTATGGCATATCAACCATCGTAGATTATTTGATGCCAAATCCGTTTTATACATATAAGCATATTTCAAATAATTAAGTTTAGCATAAATGCACTGTTTAGGGTCACAAATATATGCAATTGTATTTTTGCGCAAGGGTTTAGACAGTAATGCAAGTTACGGGAATAGGTATATATATATATATATATATATATATATATATATATATATATATATATAAAGTGTATTCAGTACATATATAAATAAATGTATTGAATAAATTACGGAAATAAATCTAACAGAAAAAGAAAAACAAAGTATTTTAAATGTGATGAATTTATTTATGATGGTAAAGTCAACGTTAAAACGTTTTGTATTTATCTAACCTTCATCAGGATTTTACAATAGAGAAAAATTGTTGCTTGAACGATGGATTCTTTTATTAAGATAACAGGAGATAAAATATATACAGAGAAAGATTTATAACCGTTCAGTCAGCGTTGTTTTTTGAAAACTATTACGTGACTGGTACAGGCGCTGATGTTCGGTTGGCATGGTTTGTTGGGTTTTATGGCATATCAACCTTTGTAGGTTATTTAACACCAAATCCATTTTTATCTAGATAATCTGTTCTATTCAAAACAATTCACTTCAGCATAAGTACACAGTTTAATTGTCAAAAATGTTTATATTTCAAACAATTCAAGCAGTTATATGTAACAATTCAGTTAAGTGTAAATACAGTTTTAATGTTGAAAAACAATTCTATTTGAAATAATTCAGTTAAGCATAAGCACGCAGTTTAAATGTAGTAAGTAAAGTTAGCGACCATAGTCGAGGGTGACCCGAAGGCTCCCTTTTCGATAGCTACTACACCAAGGTGTAGGGGAGGGCGCTACACCATTCCCTGGATTGCTCCACTTTACCCTTGAACCGTACCTTATAATGCTGAGTGTTAAGCAAGGTGGTATCAAGTTCCATTTTTAAAGTCTTTGGTATGACTCGACCTGGGATTGAACCCAGGTCTCCCGGGCCTTTGGCGAACACTCTAACCGCTGGGCCAATGTCCCGGTGTAGTTTAAATGTAATACGGTTTAATTGTGAAAAACATTTCTATTTCAAGCTATTCAGTTTACTCAAACAATTCAGTTTAGCAGTATGCTGTTAGTTCTATTTAACCCATAGATAGAGCCTTATCAGGCGCTACCACTCAGGGCCTGAGTGGACCTGGGAGCAATGGCAATGAAGGGGTACTCTGCATTCCCCAAAGCTCCAGCACTGCTGGAACCTCACCATCAGATTGTTTAGTGTCATATCCAGGACACTCGTTAGGGGGGGGGCTTACACTGGGCAAACACTGATGTTTAAGATGTATCGAATTTCTTTGAGGGACACCGGATCGAAAGTTAATAAAAGCATAGAATTTGAGGAAAGTGTAAGGAAAAAAAGAAAAGAAAAGGGAAAGAAATAAAGAAAAGGAAAGAAAAACTCTAATATCGAACTTATGCATGATGTTACATCTATTTATTACTAAGTCACACGATTATATATATATATATATATATATATATATATATAGTGATCATGAGGATATGTAAAAGAGCAATTTTTTAATACGGGGAGATCATTTTAACTTGGTCATTCTAAAAGTAATTCGCTAGCCAAAAAAAGTGTGGATATCTCTGATATACCTCTAAGACCATTTTTAAAGACTAAATTCAACTACTATTATACATCTTTACCAACCCCTCCGCTCGGGCAGGATATGACACAAGGTCACTTTTAAGAGTTTAATAGGTTTGAATTCAGTTTTCCTTCTTCTAGACTAGTTGCCTCACCAAGGCTGAAGAACCCAGTCTGCCCTACTCTTTACCCATAGCTGGAGGGAGAATAATCGGATTCATACCTTTCCCAAGGGTATTAGTGCTATGTGAAATGCAATCAGTCTCGTCCAGGATTTGAACTCGTGTTGCCGTGTCCATTTTAAACGACGATAACCTCCAAACTACTGTTATATAACCATTAATGTTCACCGGTAGGGTATGTCCCATTCCTTATAAATACGTTGGACACAATTGTGAGGGTGGTTGATTTATGCTGACTAAGTAGTCGCCAATTTCAGTCGGTGCCTTCTTCATGTTGTTGGCAAGTATTGTATTTTGTTAATGTTATAAAGATTTCCATTTCATTCCCAACCTCCGTTTTGGTTGTTCTTCATTCAATAACCTTTTCTTAAGTTACAACATCAATATAACCACAAAAGGCTAACAAGGTTTCTATTTGAACCATTCAGTTATCAACGCAATACCTTTTTACCGGGATAATATTTTTGTGAATATATATATTTACCCAACCAGATGTACTTGTGGTGCAACGGTTGTCGTTGTAGCGAGAGAACTCGGCTACTCAAGTTAAAGTTCAGGCCGAAACTGTTTGCATTTCAGATAGGATTAATCTCTTGGGGAAAGTAATGAATATATCTATTCTCACACCAGCTCTCAGTAAGTGGTTGTGCAGATTGAGATTTTTGTCTTTGGTATGGCAACAGGACTAGAAGAGAGAAAACTCTGAATACAAACCTGTTGTGGACCTGGAGAAGGATGGGCTATGCCGTGCTATTTCTGTTCAAAACTCACTACATGAGTAGCTATTTCCCCTAGCCTGACCAAACCGACTTAGGAGACTAGTGAAAAATTTATCCACCCACTAATATTATCCAAGAAACACTACCTGGGTGTTTGTCCCCCCACCGAGACCAAACTGTTATTTTAACATCGAGGCAGTGAAAGATTTATCAAAATATGATATAATTAGCGATTCTAACTAATTATCTTAGTTAATTTATTTTAGTGATAAGTTGTATGGGAGCTAAAGACTTAGAATTTGTATTTGGAAGTTTTCTAGTTAGAAAGGTCAAAAGCGCGTAAAACTTGTTTGCGTGCATATATCACAGTTGACGTCAAAATATGAAATTCACAGGTATGTTTTGAAATCAGCTGTAAACGAAATATTAAACAGAAACATTTAACTGGATGTCAGCTGATATTTGTTATGACGTATCACTAAAAAGTTTTAGTGATTACGTGTTATTAACAGATTAGTTAAGAGAATAAGAAAATATATAAGGTGTTGGAGACAACGTTAGGGTGAGGGCGGGTCGGTGTAAAGAAAAAACTGTCTAAGTCAGTTGATGTTCGTTTCAATTGCCACGAATTAAAGCTTCTGTCTCTCTAATGGACACAAGTATTTCCTTTGCCTATCTCCCTCGTTTCATGGCTCCTACTGTAAAAACAGTAGGAGCAATACATTTTTGTATCATGTAACAGTGGTTTTTATATTGTGCGCGTGAACATTTTCATAATTTGTACCGTAGTGTTACACAACCACTTCACCATGTGCAGGATCTGACGCAAGAACAAACTTTACACTGACTACAGTTGATCTGAAATTTGTTTCTTTCACTAAGACCTCTCTCAATGACAAAGTTAAGATCACTCTTCCCTGCTATTTCCATTTGCTAGGGAAGAAGAGATGGATATTTTTGTGCATAAACTTTAAAAAAAAGTGTTGATACTTTTTTCCCATGTAGTATAGCCCTTCTTGTTGGGACATTTTTTCCACATTGGCAGAGTGTAAATATTTAGAAAGAGAAAAACATTCTCTCTCGCGCGCGCATTTTTTCTTTTTCTTCGCCCATTTTTTTTTTTTTTTTGTATTTCCTGGGACAGACGTATCGTTTGCTTTCAACGGAAACGCCCGATAAGACCCTGCGAAATCTGCACGTTAACAGCCTCGCTTTGATACACCTTTGAAACGCACCTCAACAGGAAGTAAATCAAAGCGAACATACCTTGTAAAAACAGCGCTTTCTCGATAAGCGACGCCATTGATTGAGATTTGTGGGTGATGCAGCGAAAAACCTTCAACTCCAAATATCTATTCGTTCTTTTTAAATTAAGAGAAAAAAAGATTTGAATCATAGTACAAAGTCCTAATTTTCATTAAATCTATTTCTTAATCAAGAAATTTACGAAAAACATTCGTTTTAAATATTATTTTTAAGACATATTGGCGCTTGGAATTGTGTATGACTCACTCTGGATTAGTAAGCTTGCAGAACCAATAGCAGAATTTTCTAGTCCTGCTTTAATAATGTGAAAGAAAATGAGAATAAAGATCCTGAGTAAGGCTATTTACATTTGGCTTACCTAGGGAAAGGTAGGAATCCAGCTATTCTCCCTGCACCTATGGTTAAGTAAATGAGCAGACTGAGCACTTTAACATGGTTATGGTAACCGATCTTGAAGGAAAACTCTTAAAATCAAACGAATTAGATATCAGGAGATGAATGGTTTCTTTCAGATTATTCCTGATCAATACAAGGTACATAAGTAGCCTCCCTACGACGAAACCAGGTCACAGTTCGATTTGTTCGTGTAACGGCATATCAACTTTCGACGATTATCTAATTCCAAAGGTATACTTGGAGAAGGAAAGTAGTGGTATAATTTAACGCATAAGGGAGTTCATACTTTTTCCAAGATGAATTGTCCCAAAGTGAACATTATAGAGTTTCTCGAGTTCTATCTTCCTTAATACGTAATCGTGCTCCTGCACATTAGCCACTACGACTCGGACCCAACCCCAGGGTTGCAGTTAAGCCAAACAAGACTAAACTCCGCTTAATAATAACCATAAAGGGATATATATATATATTGTCATCCACAGACAGATCTGTTACGTTCTATCAGAACTCATCAGTGTGGCTAAACAGGCACGATTCCCGAAGCTGGGATCGAAACCCGGTTAACTCAGACGCCAATCCAACATTCTACCACGATGAAACCAGCGCAAGCGAAGGAAATTTAAACGGTTATAAATCACATTTGTTGTTGTTTACATATATCTTCTTAACGGCTACCGAGAGCTCGATTCATATGAAGAGCCTTGCATATACGCTAATGGCAACACATTTACTTCATTCGCTAGAGAGCTCAACCCTACAGGGGTACGGGACCGTATATATATATATATATATAATCATCCATGAATAAGTAAACACCAAAGTTGGGTTTTTTTTGTAACTAAATGATTACCACAATACCAGAGAGCAGCCTTTGACGAATACAAATCATTTATTTATTCTAATGACATATAAACTTGTCTCGGGTTATTTTATGTCAGGAAGTTATCTCATGGCATATATTGTATGTTTATATTAGCATTTTTCGACAGCTGTTTCTTTGCAGGGTATTTTTTTTGTCAATATATTAGCATCAGCTGAGATTGTTTTCAAAAAAGTGGATTGGGATCATGATTCAAGATTACTTTATACGTTTTTAATAATGAGGTTTTATTACAATTGGTGAACGGATATTTTAGGTATTATTCATAATCAAACTCTACTGCCTTTTTTTTTTTTTTTAAATTAGTTTCAATTCTGTAGAAATAGGTAATAAAATAATACATAATAATGTTTTGCCTGTATAATCTTCCATTAGAAAAGGAAATCCTTGTAACTTTCGTTAAGAAAACATTCAATTAAAAATTGGTTGGTTTCTTTGTTTAATGGTATATCAACCTTCGTGGGTTTTCTGATGCCAAAAGCACCCTTCTTAAAAATAGCAGGGTTACTATTTAACGCGTAGCTGGGAAGTTAATAGTTTCATACCTTTCCGGAAAGTATTTGTCCGAAAGTAAACATAAAAGCGCGACTGGATGTCGAACTCGCTTACAACGATTCCGCAGTTCAACGCTTTAACCATTAAACTACTAGGATACCCCCGTAAATCATATTTATCAACCCCTCCGCTCGGGCAGGATATGACACAAGGTCAATTATTATAAGCGGAGTTAAACAGGTTTCAATTCAGAGTTTTCCTTCTCGTAGACTAGTTGCCTCACCAAGGCTGAAGAACCTAGTCTGTCCGACTATTTACCCATAGCTGGAGGGAGAATATCTGGATTCATACCTTTTCCAATGGTATTAGTGCTATGTGAAATACAATTAGCCAGGTCCAGGATTTGTACTCGTGTCACAGTGTCCATATTCTGCGACGATAACATTACACCACGGGCACCCCCCCGTAAATATCGATGTTGGTGTACCTAATTCGGGAGTGATACTAAGTGTGTGTAATATATATATATATATATATATTTATATAAGGATCATTAAATAAGTTTTCTGACTTTTTTTCGTATGGGCACTTTTATTGATTCTACACACATGAAACTCTAGTCCCCTTCGAAGTAATCTCTTTCGGCTGCAATGTACTTGTTGTACAGTTCCAACAACTTCTGTAAGACCCCATGGAAGTCCTCTTGTGTGAGATTGTCAATCACTTTCGTCACAGCCTCTTTCATCTCCTCAGTTGTCTCATAACGACAGCCTATGAGCTTTGGGAATAACCAAAAATCACAGGGAGTATGGTCTGGACTATAAGGAGGGTGTCGAACTGTCTTGATGCCCATCTTGGTCAAATAGTCTGTGACAAGGATGGAGTTGTGGACTGGTGCATTGTCCTGGTGGAAATGCCCCTGACCCGATTTGAAGAGTGCTGGCCTCTTCCAACGGAATCTCTTCCTGAAACCCCTTAAAATCCCAACATAGTAACCCTAACCCTAACCCTTTGGACAATCAACTCTGGTGTATTGACTTCCTTACTCCTCCTACACCTCTCATCATCCCTCACAGACTCCCTACCTTCCTTGAATCTCTTATGCCACTCAAAAACTGATGCTCGATTCATACAAGGTGGTCGAAAAGCAATCTGAAGCATTCCATACGTTTCTGTGGCATTTTTTCCAAGTTTAAAGCAGAATTTTATTGCATATCGTTCTTCTAACGTGTCCTCACGTCCAGATCGCATTTTTGAATTTCACCAGCTGTGGCAATCAGGCTTTAGTAGGGTGTATTCCAGTTCCTGCTGTAGCTGTTGATTTGAACCTGGAATCATAAAAATTGGTTAGTCATCTCATCAGATGTATAGCAATAACATACCGAATTTTCAAGCGTCTACGAAAATTTTAAATGCCTGTACAAAAATAAGTCAGGAAACTTATTGAATACATCACGTAATATCGAATCCATTCAAAAGATTCAGGATTTCGATCGCTTTTGTATGTCTTCAGTAACTTTCGAGAAAGCTACAATTTTATTTCTATCATCTAAATAAGGTAAGTTGTTATAGCATCAAGCCATTCAAAAGTTAGCGTAAAGTGTTTTTGTTGTGTGTGTGTGTGTGTGTGTGTGCCTGTTTGTTTTGTTTGTTTTTTAACTTTTTTTACATATTAATTTTGAACCAAGTGAATTTTATATATCAAAATATCGTCAAAAACGTCTCTAAACTGAAAACTCCTTACGGTGTTTAATGCAAAAATGCAAAGTAATATAACAATTAAAAAAGGCAAGTAATAAATCAAATTTCTAAGTTTGATATCTTTCCTCGACAGAAGACATATATATATATATATATATATATACTAATCTAATATCTACCAGCATTCACGATACCAGAAAAAAAATGAAAAACTGCCAGGAACAAGAGATAAAATTATCTCGAATCACCGCCTGGGGGAAAAGAAAAAATTATAGGTCAAAAAGAAAGAAAAGGCCAACCTCGTCCGACCCCTTGAAAAAAATCAAGGGATACGCAGTCAGTTGGTCAAAAGAAAACTGAAAACCTTCTGCGAATCCTGCAATGCTACAATTACAAAAGTGCTCAACACAAGTGGAGCCAATTATAAAATTAACTTAAATCGCGAGTCGGAAATCTTCTACTAAAGTTTCACCTTATCGGATCATCAGGAAGCCTAACTCCTGATGATCCGATAAGGTGAAACTTTTGTAGAAGATTTCCGACTCGCGATTTAAGTTAATTCTATATATATATATATATATATATATATATATATATATATATATATATATATATATATATATATATTTACTAACCTACTATCTACCAGCATTCACGGTTACCAGGAAAAAAGAAAAAAACCGCCAGGAAAAAGAGATGAAAATATCTCGAATCACCGCCCGGGGGAAAAAAAGAAAAAATATCATAGGACAAAAACAACAAAAAAGAAAAGACCAACTCCGTCACACCAGTTGAAAAAAAAATCAAGAGATATGCAGTCAGTTGGTCAAAAGAAAAATAAAACCCACCGTAAAATGCCGCAATGCTACAATTACAAGAGTGCTCAACACGAGTGGAGCCAATTACAAAATTAACTTAAATCGCGAGTCGAAATTCTCCTACTACAGTTTCACCTCAATGGATCATCAGGGAGTCTAGGATCATCGAGTCGATACTAGACACCCTGATGATCCATTGAGGTGAAACTTTAGTAGGAGAATTCCGACTTGCGATTTAAGTTAATTTTATATATATATATATATATATATATATATAATGCTAATTATATTCGACCTTCCTTTGAGTTCTCTGGTCCTTATTGGAAGATTGGACTATGCCTTTCCTCGTTTTGAGGGAAATGTGAAATTTCGGGCGAGGTTTGAGAAACTTGGGTTAACTGATTTTTCAATATACTGAATAGACTCTCTGAAATCACCAGGTTTAAGGTTAGCAACTCGTAAATAAGGAACTTAAGGATTATTTCGACTTTCTTTAAGTCATCTGCATTCAGTATGAGGTTGTGCAATCCTAACAAATGCATGAAATATATATCATTCCTTATTCAAGGATCATAGTACATGTTAAAAGGAAGAAGTAAAAAAGACCCTTGGGGTTGTTGTCTAAAGACTTGTCAACGGTTTTCGCGGTTGACTGGCCAGGAAAGTGTGTTTTTTTTTTCGACACCTTCACCTTTTTGCTTCGAGTGAAAATATCCACTCTGTTGACACGTTAAAATGGCCGGCGCCTTCTTTATGGACACCAGAGGCCGAAGCGAACGCAGATAAGGTACAGGTTTACGACCAGCGTGCAGTTTTATGGCGGTCCAGAACGAAGGAATAGATCATTCAAATTTGGTCAGGCATTATATAACGTAATTTGGTGCTTTTAGAGATACACTCTACATATGCAAATGTGTTTAATATACGCATGTGCATACATATATCTCCATAGGGATTCACACACTATGTATACATATGAGTGAGTATATATATATATATATATATATATATATATATATATTTGTGTCTGTATATCATCGGCCAAGCGGGTAGTGTTCGCCAATGGTCCGGGAGACCGGGGTTCAATCCCAGGTCGAGTCATACCAAAGACTCAAAAAATGATACTTGATGCCTCTTTGCCTAACACTCAGCATTATAAGGTGTGTATCAAGGGTAAAGTGTAGTAACACGGGGAAAGGAGTAGTAGCTATTGAAAAGGGAGCATTCAGGTCACCCTCGACTACGGTCGCCAACTTTATATGCTAAGGCCGTTCAAAAAGTTGTAAGCTTTACACAAATTTTACATTTGTTGCACCTTTGTCCGAACCACATAGAAATCTTCAATATTTTTTTAAAATTTTATAATAAGTGATCGTGTATGGTCAGAACAAGAATGTTCAGCATTGTTTTTTTGCTGGGTGACGCTTAAAACTTTTTTAATGGCTATATACATGCAGGACACTGCTGGAGAAGCAGAGATGAACTCATAAGAGATGTACTCTTATGGATCCCCACACATGGCCGCGCAAAAGCAGGACGACCAGCTCGAACGTACATTCAGCAGCTATGTGAGGATACAGGTTGTTGTCCTGAAGACCTACCTAGGGCGATGAACGATAGGGAGGAGTGGCGAGAGAGGGTCAGGGATATCCGTGCTGCCAGCACGATATGATGATGATGATGATATATAATACATACATAAAGTGTATATATATATATATATATATATATATATATATATATATATATATATAAATGTGAAATGCTTATCTATTACTAATTATTGTGTTTTATCATGAAAATTGCTTATGAATGCAATATTTTGGTTGGAGAAGTCTTTATTAATTATGATTAAATTTCTTAACATAGCCTTCTAAGGAAATATGTCAATTTAGTTCAATGTATTTGTTCCCTCATAGTTTGATTCATGGTTATCTTTCGATGGCTGTTTTTATTCTCATCCATAGAAGCCACCCTTATAGATGAACATCAGTAGTTCCCCGATCGAACTAACAATCCTGGCCGTTGAACCGTGAGATTCATATGTCCAGAACCAGGTTAGGCATTGCATTAGGCCGTCAGAGGGTTAATCCGCTTGTCTTTACGTCAAGCTATTGCGTTAACTTTTGATGTAAAACTTTTGGGAAAGGCATGATCCCAGTTTCCCTCTAGATTTGGTTTAGATAGTACTGTTATCGTTCAACAATGATGGCTTGTCATTAAATGAAGAAATCATATCTTATATATCACACGTCTGAACGAAGTAAAACGATTTCTAAGACTGTTAGATATATTCTTTAAAAGCCAAGAAATTTTGTGAAAAATAATTCTTAGTATTCAAGCTGATGTCTTTGAACAATGTAAATTTGATAATTGTTTATTCTCTGTCTGTCTCTCTCTCTCTCTCTCGGAATAACCTATTTCTACGGTATCTACTTCCCCTACCATTTTTTTGTTCTTAAGGCAATCCGACGTTGTCTAACCTCGTGATGAAAATCCCATTTTACCTTTTGTATCTACGGAAAAGGGTATGATGTTAAGAACTTTTATTCTATGGGAGGAAAATTTTGTTTGAAAAATATAAATCCCAAATAAGACCTAATACTGAATATTGTACTTAAATCTGGGTTTCACTATCTAGACGTAGACACTGGTGGGTATACAAAGCAAATGATAAAAAGAGTAATAGATTATTTACTGGGAGATATTCAAGAAATTATCGTTAATTGGTCTAATGGTTGGAGTGTTCGACAATGATCCGGGAGACTCGAGTTCAATCCCAGGTCGAGCCACACCAAAGACTCAGGAAATGGCACTTGGTGCCTCTTTGCTTAACACTCAGCCTTATAAAGTACGGATCAAGGGTAAAGAGGAGCAATCCAAGGAATGAAGTTGCACCCTCCCCTACACCTTGGTGTAGAAGCTATTGAAAAAGGAGCCTTCGGGTCGCCATCGACTACAATCGCCAACTATACTTACTTGACTAGAAAGAAGAAAGAGAGGTGATCTAATGAAGATTTCAAAATAATTAATGGAATTTCAAGTTGTTACATTGTTTTTTAATATTTCTCAACAAAGTGGAAATTTACTGATTTCAAATCTAAGTCTACGAACCAGTTTTTTTTTTTTTTTTACTAAGATAGTAATATATTTTTAGAATACGTTACCTAATTAGATCAAAAGCAGTAATAATGTTGTATGATTTCAGAAATGATAATAAAAGAATTTAAGGCATTTGGGGATTTACTGGATGAATTACTAAACAGAATTTGATCTGCGTATTGATATTGAATTAATAGTGTATATGTTCTATGCAAAGATTTTTTTTTCTTTAAAAAAAAACGAAAGGATAAGATATTAAAAAGGAAAGATACCAAAGGAGGCATGAAAAATAATATCTCCTGTAATAAAACTAATGTCAAGTTGTATATCTTCTTGCACTTTTCTTGGACAATACATGTGTCGTAAGGAGTCAAGACATGCAGCATGGGCAACTGCTGGTTTTCAATACGTCCACATCTGCGCCAAGATTCTGGCACAGATCCAAAGTTTAAAGAGACTGTCGGATTTCATGTTACTAAATCTGGAAATGCCGCATTAATTTGTTTGGCTGTTGAGAAAGGAAAGACGTACAAATTATTCCTGATTATAAATCGAGATGTATTTGACAGTAACATATAATATATATATATATATATATATATAATCAGTTTCAATAAATGTTAGTAGAACAAGAGTAATTACTCATTGATATTTAAAAAGTTCTTGACTATCAATAAAATTATCCAATATCTTCTCAATAAGACTGCTTTATTTAATATTATATAATAAAGCTATTTGTTTTTAGTATGCATATGATAATTTGACAGAATATCCGCTGATGT
The DNA here is from genome assembly GCA_963585895.1 of Sepioteuthis lessoniana. Taxonomy (NCBI): domain Eukaryota; kingdom Metazoa; phylum Mollusca; class Cephalopoda; order Myopsida; family Loliginidae; genus Sepioteuthis; species Sepioteuthis lessoniana. The sequence goes on along the minus strand of OY757929.1, from coordinate 42,766,360 downwards.
CAATTTTGCTGGGTAGGTTCCAAAAACTGCATCTAATGGTGAGGCTCCAGTTCTAGAGTACATCTTTGTTGCAATTACTCACAGGACAACTTTGATATGAAGTGGTATTTTCTGCAAAGGTTCCATGTTTAACGAATTAGATTTTGGGTAATGTATAAAATCTCCACTATTTTAGTGCAGCTTAGATGCGCTGGCTGTATACCCCACAGGGAGGTGTGACCCCCACCTCCCAAAAGAAGTGACTGAGATATGATTCTAAACTGCATCTGATGTGAGGCTCCAGTTTCGAAGCCTGGAGATAATGTATCCCCCCCTTTTATTACCATTATTTCCAGAACCGCTTTGACTTGAATTGGTCGTATGTTAGCTTACTTTGTATTCGTCAAATAGATTGGTTTAAGATGATTGTTACGCCACCATGTGCCCAGTGGGCTTGCAGGGTGGTTCGTTTCTGCCAAGTCCACTAGTTAACGCAGGGCACAGACGTTGGCTGTGATCTGCCGAACGCTATTTAGTGTCACAGATATCACCAACTCCCTAGCGGAATCACATTTTAAAGCTACTAGGCAAGTTGTAGGTGAATTATTAAAAGTGAACACAGCTAACTGGCAAGCCTTCTCCCTCAAATAAAAGGTCTTCGACAAATACAATTGTTCTACAACAAAAAAGGACTCTAAACTGCCATTTTTGGGTTAACAAGATTAATAACAATATTCTTTTATTGAATAAAAGAAAGAAACAAGGAAAAAAAACGATTCAGGTAAAGTCAGGAACGAGAAAGTCTTTCTGTATCTCGGAAGGAGTCTCCACTAAAATGTCCGTATCCCGGACTAAGACCCCATAAAATATCTTTATCCCCGGACGAGTTACCATAAAATATCTGTTGGTTGCGGAAGGTGAGAATGTAGTTCAACAACAGTAGACACGGTCAACTTTCCTTCAGACTATGGGGTTTAATGCCAGAGCTCGTGCTCCAAATCTTAAGTTTATCATTTCAGTATGAATGCAGCAGGATAAAGTTAAATATACTTAAATTGTATGTTCACTTACTTGGAGTTTTGTGAAGTTTATACTCTACTCTTTTTTTCTTCTTTGGTTATTTGGTTTCCATAACACGTTGGTTGGAGGATACACGTCTTATTTCAGATAAGACCAAGATTAATTATGGTTCCTTTACTCGTGGACAAATCTTTTCTCAGGGTATTCGTTTAACGAGGCTTACCATACTTCGGAGTTTGAATTCATTCAAACGAGAAGTTCTTTTCATTTCTTTCATGGTTCTCTGCGCGGTATTGTTTTGGAATTTGGGTTTCTTTCATATCCCAAATTATGTTCTTGTTTTTTCAACGAACAAAAGGCAACTCCTTATACATCTTCATCCTTTGACGACTACATGGTAACTAACTTATTTCCGTAGTCTGAAAAATTACCACGTGTTGACTTTTGACGGTTTTTCCCTCAATATCAATCGTGGTCGTAGGTCGGCCTCTCCGCTGACACATACATGGCTAATAGGGAGTGAGGTTCTCCCATGCCCATATCACCTTGTAATAATAGCGAGGGTGAAGGAGAGACGGCCTCTCCCACCTCCTTCATTCTGTAATTCTTGCTTACTATTATCGTCCGCTGACAGCCAGAGAGTCACACTTCCTTCACCCATAACTCGGAAAATGTATTAGGGTGTCATATTTCCTCGTCACATGATGTACAAAATGATTTTGAACTTTTTGGATATATCTTTAAATTTATGATTTTGCAACTGAATATCTAGTGATTAGATGCTTCAAATGACTGAAGATATTTATTTGTACCTTACATTAGGATTAGCATAATAGTTAGTGTCCGCCAATCCCAGATCGAGTTATACCAGACACAAAAAATGGTATTCATGTCTCCTTGTTTAACACCCAGAATTATATGGTTGAGATCAAGGGTAAGTAGACCAATCCAGGGGAAGGAATAGCACCCTTCCCTACTCTTCAGTTTAGTAACTATTGAAAAGGAAGCCTGTTGTATATTGACCTACGACCCGGTCTGGCTGTCACAAGGGGAAATTCACCTGTTTAAATCCGGTCGAGGAATATCAGAATATAACCTTGCCCGTGGACAGGTTGAATGAGTGCGATTTGTGACGAACGATTATATAACCCGGGTGAAGACAGGAAATCAGGAACCAGAGGAGTTGGGGATCAGACGAGTTGGAGATGCAGTATAGAAAATCATCACCCAGTGAGGCTGGGTCCCCAGGCCCCCGGTTGAGCAGCCCAGAAGAACGGGAAAGAAACCCGGTTATGGCCAATAGAGTGGGGGTCAATATGTTGCAGTTCTGTGCGGTCTCCAACTCCCTCTCACACACAACCCTTTCAAATAAAGTGAGAGGTATATTTTTCTAAAGAACTGTGTCGCTCGTCTTTATTGTGTTGTCGTTTGTTTGGCCAGAGCGAAACGTAACAGCCTTCGAGTCGCCCTCAAATACGATCGTTCAACTATCATTAAACTCATTTCAGTATAAAACAACACAGCAACGGTTGATATGCCGTAAAACCAATCAATCTTATCATTAGTTGTAAGTTATTGATATTGTATTGTACTTTAAACCATATAATTGTGCAGAAATTATTTGTATTCATGTGCAGTTATTATTGTTTGCAAATACTTGTTATTGAATAAGAATAGTAACTTGGGATAGTATTTGTAATTGTAATAGACTGACTTCGGCATTGAATACTTCAATAGAGTAAAACCCAAGATACGAAAAGACTATATTCTGAATTATATATTGCATTATAAAGCTGGTGTCTTTCCGTTATCCTCCATTTTCTATTAGCCCTGGGGCAGTAGAATACACCGACTGCACCTCTGTAGTGGGGTAAGACCCCACCAACAAGTGTCCCGTTTATGACATTAAACAATCTGATGGTGAGTTTCCGGTTATGCTGGAGTTTTGGGGAATGCAGAGTATCCCTTTATTGCCGTCGCTCCCAGATCCACTCTGGCCCCGGAGTGATACGACCTGTCTTTGGATCAAATAGAACTAAACTGTACACTTATACTAAACTGAAATGCTTGAAATAGAACTGTTTTGACATATAAACTGCGTACTTTAGCAACTTTCTTCGAAGACTGCTCTCAAGTTTTATATAGGACGCAATTTTTTCCATGGATCCAGTTAATTGGCATATTTTGATTTAAAAATTGTTTTGTTAAATAGGAAAAAATATATTTGAAAAAAATGAGAAAAAAATCATTTATTCCTTTTTCAAACTTATTTTAATAACCTGTTTTCTAGGTTGTTTTTTATGGGTTTTTTTATACTTATATGATGTCAAAAGAATAGATATTATAGATTCAGGTTGGGTTTCTTTATTCAAAACTATTGTATATGACACTGGGATATAACCAACGCTCTTGGGTTCCTTTCTTTTCATTCCTGAATAGATAGCAATTCTAAGCAAAAACTTTCGATCTGAATTGTTAGATTGTTAAAGCGATATTATTTCCTCTGTAAGATTAATAATGGAGCCTAAAATAAATTCTCTTAGAATTATTAGTCAATATGATGAGCCTTTACAAAATCTTAACAACCACCAACAGATATAATGATTTTAGCATTGAATAAAATACTATCTCACAAGTGAGTGTATATATATATATATATATATTTGAATTTTGATAATCTGCAGACGTATCATTGGTGACAGGATAGGAAAATGAACGAACACAATTGACTTGACATATGTGTTTATTCAACCCTCCCCCATCCACAGACAGGATGTAAACGAGGTTGATTTTAAGCTTGAATTAAGTGTTATCCTTCTCCTATCAAGGCGAGAGAGTCCAGCCTGCCTTACTATTTAACTATGGATAAGGAAAGAATAAAGAATTCATATCCAATTGAAGGGCATTATTAGGAAGTTAAATGCAAACAACGTTGTCCTAGATTTGAACGTAATCCTCCAAATCTATTTCTGATCGTGATAACCGTTATGGCATGTACGCCTCCTTCATGTAACTGAAATGTAACTATGCCCTGTCGGCTGGGGCTGCAGAATACACCGACTGCTTCTCTGCAGAGGAGTAAGACTCACGCAATTTGTGTCCTGGATATGACACTAAACAATCTGAAGGTTCCAGTAATGTCGGAGCTTTGGGGAATGCGGAGCACCCCTTCATTGCCATTGCTCCCAGGTCCATTGTGGACCAGAGGGGGAGCTCTTGGTCGGGCCCTATCTATAGGTCAAATAGAACTAAACTGTATACTTGCGCTAAACTGAATTGTTTGAACTAGAACTGTTTGACTAAACTGAATAGGTTAAAATACAAATGTTTGACAATTAAACTCTTTACTTACATTTAAACTTATACTAAACTCGATTGTTTAAAATTAAACTGTTTTTGTATGCTAAACTGAATTGTTTGAAATAGAACTGTTCATTTGTATAAAAATATATTTGGCGTTAAATAATCTTCAAAGGTTGATATGCCATAAAACCCAAACAACTAAACCAAACCAAACCTGAAAATATGACTGAATTCTGAAAAACTATTTTTTTATTCTTCCAATTGTACCTTACACTCCTTCCTTTATAATTCTCCAAACATTGTATCCAATCTATGTCAAGCCAACAAAATTGGGTTGAAGCTGTTTGAAAATGCCGTCAGTTAATATTTTCCGGAGTTCATCTTGCTTTTCAAATATTTAATGAAAAATGCTTGAAAGAAACATTTTATTGTTTTAATTATCTTGGATGTCACATTTAATTGGTAAGATAGCTGGATCGAATTTCACACAAGGTTCCGGTCAGAATTTTAGCCCAAGAGAGAGAGAGAGAGAATCTTACCTCGTTTTTATGAACAACTGCCAATGGTAAAACAGGTTTTCCAGCGTCTTAGAATTTATAAGAAATTATGAAAATGTAGTTACATGAATTTTCAATTGATTTACTTCATCTTTCTAAACTGTCAATGGATAAGATGCTTTTATCCACAAAATACTGCATTTTAAAACGCATCAGAATCCAACTTACGTCCCCTGGCAAAAATTATGGAATTAGCAAAGTTAGAGAATTTTCGCCTTCTTTCTTTTTTTTTTTTTATTTATTTACTGATAACTTAAATAATTACCGATGCTCCTTTTTATTTAGTATCTAAACATTCTGGCTTCATGAAATATAACTTAAACAAATTAGATTAAATTATCTAAATTAATCATATTATTTTTTCCGAGTCATGCAGAAGAAAATATAATGGAGTAATCTAATGTTGAGGAAAACAATTATGTAATAATCCCGTAATTTACTTTTCTCAAACGAACACAAGAAGCAGAGATATGCAAGTCTGTCTATAGTAAAAAGACAGTTCTTGTAGAGCTCAGTAAGCGGTTGGACATACATAATTAAAAGGAAATATGCCGATAACAAAAGAACTGACAACTGATACAATAGAAAAGGTCGTAAAACTCATCATCATCATCATCATCATATCGTGCTGGCAGCACGGATATCCCTGACCCTCTTTCTCCACTCTTCCCTATCGTTCATCGCCCTAGGCAGGTCTTCAGGACAACACCCTGTATCCTCACATAGCTGCTGAATGTACGTTCGTGCTGGTCGTCCTGCTTTTGCGCGGCCGTGTGTGGGGATCCATAAGAGTACATCTCTTATGAGTTCATCTCTGCTTCTCCAGCAATGTCCTGCATGTCTGGTTCGCCTAACTTGAATAGTTTTCGTGATAGGGGGCAGGTGGCCGTACAGTTGGTGTCTTGTTGGGTGTTGCCGCCAGGACTTGTTGAGGATTGCACGCAGCATTCTTGTGTAATTGCCATCTAGTTTCTTCTCCAGCCGTTTTGTTAGCGTCCATGTAGTGCATCCATATAGCAGTATCGATGTGACCGCTGCCTGGAAGAAACTGCGTTTCATTTTATCGGTTAGGTCTGATTTCCATATAGTCGATAGCCTATTGATAGCTGTCCATGCTTTCGTTAACCTCGTTTCGATGTCCTTTTCGGTTGATTCGACGCTGCTTCCTAGGTACGTGAATTTGTCTACTAGTTTAAGAGGGGTTCCTTCTAGAGTGGAGATGTCCCCCGTTTGGTTATAGCACATATATTCCGTTTTATGTGCATTAACATGGAGGCCTATGCTTGCTGCTGCTCGTTCCAAACTATGCAGAAGTGTTTCGGCTTGGTCAGGTGTATTTGCCAGTATCGCTATGTCATCGGCGTAGTCGGCGTCGGTAATTGTTGTTGCGGGGTATCTTCTGCTTCTTTTCTTCGTCAGTTCGAAGCCATTCTCTTTGATTTTGTCAATCGATGTTCTAAGTACGTAGTCTAGACAAATGATAAAGAGATACGGAGCCAGCGTGTCTCCTTGTAGTACTCCTGCTACTATGTCGAAGTATTCTGTGTCTCCATCTGGTGATCGTACTTTTACTTTAGTGTTTCTATAGAGAATCGTTATTGCCGCTACGGTTTCTTTAGGTATGCCGTACGCTAGTAGGATTTGTTCCATCTTTCCTCTGTGAATGGAGTCGAAAGCCTTGGTAAAGTCGACAAATATTAATGTCGCTTGTAGGTTCTTTGCCCGTACACCTTCAAGGATTCTGCGGATGGTTAATATTTGTGAGGTCGTAGATCTATTTCTTCGGAAGCCATTTTGGTTTTTTCTAAGTATGTTGTCGATTTTGGGTTCTATTCTGTTTCGTAGTAGGGCATTGTAGATTTTGGCAGCTATGGATGTAAGTGTTATGCCTCGGTAGTTTTTGGCTAATCCGAGGTCCCCCTTTTTAGGGAAGGGGAGTATGCATCCCTTCGTCCATCTATCTATCGGATTTTGATTGTATACTGCGTTGCAGTGTCGGAGCAGTATGTCGTCGAATTGTCTGGTCTTCCATACTTCCGGGGGAATTTCGTCCAGTCCTGCAGCTTTTCTATTTTTAATTTTTCTGAGAACCGAGTCGAGTTCTTCTTGTGTGAACGGTCCAAGTTTAATGTCTAATTGTTTGCTAATTATTCTGGTGATTGGTTCAGGCGTTATTTTTGGTGGGTTTCCAAGTAAGTTTTCGAAGTGCTGTTTCCACAGTTTTATTCTTTCTTGTTGGTTTGCTGCTTTAAGTTTCGCTTTGGCCGTGTTCTTTCTTCTGCTCACTTCGTTTATTGTTTGCCAGGCAATTCTAGATTGTCTATCTTCCACCGAGTCTCTAATCTTATCTATCTGATTTTGAATGTATTCTGTCTGTTCCTTTATATATATGCCTGCTAATTGATATTGTGCCGTTTTTAGTTTTAAGGCATTTGTGTTTGTTGGGTTTTTTCGATAGTTTTTGGAGGCTGTTTTCACTAGTGCACGTTTTTCTCTCACCGCTAAAGTTTCCCATGGGACTCTATACTTAGTTTTAATTTTTGTTGGAATGTATTTTGCTGCTGCCTCAAGGTGTGCATTGACGAAATTTTCGTATTCGTCGTTTGGTGTACTTTTTTCCGTCTTTTCTTGTAGTGTTTCGAATCTGTTTCTTAATTCTAATACGTATTTATCTCTTACATCTTTGTTGTTTAATAGGGCCCAGTCATAGTGTTTGGTGGTCGCTGTTCGTTTGTCGTTTTTTCGTAGGCTTAACCGTATTTTCGCCGTGACTATTCGGTGATCGGTGGACACACCCTCAAAAGAGGAGTATGCCTCGCAATTCAATGCACTATTCTTCCATTTCTTGTTTATAAGGACGTAGTCTATCTGAGCTTTAGTATTGTTTGCGTACGTGTATGTCCATAGTTTGCCCTCTCTTTTTTGGTAGTTTGTATTGAGGCATGCTAATCTATTTTCTATCATGAAATCTGTTAGATGTTGCCCATTCCTATTTGACGTGTTGTGGAGGCTGTATTTGTTGTTTCCGTTTTTCCCGATTTGTGCATTCATGTCTCCGCCAATGACTAACATGTTGTGTTTCGGGATGCTACGCACTAATGAGGATAACTCATCATAGAAGGTGACTATTTCATTTTCTTCACTAACATTGGTGGGGCTGTAGCATGAGACGATTGTTGCTCTGGGGTTTCCGTTAAATGTAGCTACCATCATTCTAGGTTGTATTTTCTCTATGCTATTAAGCGTTTTTAGTGCTCTAGGTCCTATAAGCAAACCTACCCCTCCTACTGCGGCGTTGACAGAGTTTTTCCATGCGGATACAGTGGCGAGCGACCATCCATTGCCAGTTTCGTGATATTTGATATCTTCTGTGTGCGTGTATCTGTGTTCTTGTATGCATATTATGTCTATTTTATGTTCTTCGGCCGATGCGATTAGCTCTGGGAGTTGTCCTATTCTATTTAAGGTTCTTACGTTAAATGTGGCTATTTGTATTGTTTGCTTGCATTTTAGTAGTTTTGATTGTTTGAGCTCTGTAGCTGATTTTTCGAACACCGAGGCCAGGGCTCCAACCTCAGCAGGACGCGCCCCTTTTTTACCCGCGCGAAGAGCGATGCGGTTTGTGTAAGTGGTTTGAGTGTGGGTCATGGTTATCTTTCGATGGCTGTTTTATTCTCTTCTATAGAAGCCACTCTTATAGAGGAGCAGCAGTAGTTCCCCGATCGAACTGTCGATCCTAAGCGAAAAGTCGTCAGACTCACGTCCAGGACCCATTTGGGTATTGAGTTTGGTCGTCCATTGGTTTATTCCAATACTTTTACGTACATCATGCTGCTTCCCATGTGTACGTAAAAAAAAAAAAAAAAAAAAAAAAAAAAAAAAGGTGGGGGAATTTGTTTTAAGTTTTAACTTAGTTAAAGTCCAACATTAAGGTACTTTCTTAAGACTTTCACTAGTACTGACTTATACTTTTTTTTTGCTGTATAGGGACTTTTCCTGGGTTTTTCATTTTTTTTTTTTTTTTTTTCCTACAGTTGGGGACCTAGCAGGCTTCAGGAATTATAGAGCTTTTTTTTTTTTTTCTTGGGGGGTGGGTGTCTGTGGTAGCATTCTAGGCTTTTCTTCTAAACTACTGTTAGGGCTTTCTTTACGAATTTTTAAATTATTCGATAGAAGATATTCAAAAACATTCTGCCTTGTTCGCTGACATGTGGATAGGCTTAATATCAAATTGGCTTTATAGTAGAGTAAGCGTGCCTTTACATTTAAAACGCATAGTTTAAGCATTATTTCACAAACAAAATACAGCATAACATTTTGTAAAATTCAGCATTTTAAATTGGAATTAAAGACATACTGACCAATATTGACATTTCTTCCACTCGGCTCCTGAGTTCAAATGCTCTTCTTCCTTTGGACTTTTATTTACTACTGATATTTTAGGTAGCTTTGGGGGTGGCGGTCTACTGGGGTGGAGGGGAGAATTCGTTTTTGTTGGGTTTTTTTTTTTTCTTCTTTTTTCCCTTTCTGAGGGGGGGGGCTGTGGTAGCATTCTAGGCTTTTCTTCTAAACTACTGTTAGGGCTTTCTTTACGAATTTTTAAATTATTCGATAGAAGATATTCAAAAACATTCTGCCTTGTTCGCTGACATGTGGATAGGCTTAATATCAAATTGGCTTTATAGTAGAGTAAGCGTGCCTTTACATTTAAAACGCATAGTTTAAGCATTATTTCACAAACAAAATACAGCATAACATTTTGTAAAATTCAGCATTTTAAATTGGAATTAAAGACATACTGACCAATATTGACATTTCTTCCACTCGGCTCCTGAGTTCAAATGCTCTTCTTCCTTTGGACTTTTATTTACTACTGATATTTTAGGTAGCTTTGGGGGTGGCGGTCTACTGGGGTGGAGGGGAGAATTCGTTTTTGTTGGGTTTTTTTTTTTTTTCTTCTTTTTTCCCTTTCTGAGGGGGGGGGCTGTGGTAGCATTCTAGGCTTTTCTTCTAAACTACTGTTAGGGCTTTCTTTACGAATTTTTAAATTATTCGATAGAAGATATTCAAAAACATTCTGCCTTGTTCGCTGACATGTGGATAGGCTTAATATCAAATTGGCTTTATAGTAGAGTAAGCGTGCCTTTACATTTAAAACGCATAGTTTAAGCATTATTTCACAAACAAAATACAGCATAACATTTTGTAAAATTCAGCATTTTAAATTGGAATTAAAGACATACTGACCAATATTGACATTTCTTCCACTCGGCTCCTGAGTTCAAATGCTCTTCTTCCTTTGGACTTTTATTTACTACTGATATTTTAGGTAGCTTTGGGGGTGGCGGTCTACTGGGGTGGAGGGGAGAATTCGTTTTTGTTGGGTTTTTTTTTTTTTTCTTCTTTTTTCCCTTTCTGAGGGGGGGGCTGTGGTAGCATTCTAGGCTTTTCTTCTAAACTAACTCATACGAGAAAGTTATCCACGTAGAAGTGTACTAAAAGACTTTCGATTTTTCTTGTTAACCGTGTCCACAATTTCATTACAAATATAAAAGAAATGGAGCTGTAAAACAAATGAAAAATAAATGGACCGAAACAAAAGTTAATTCCTGAGAGATGACTGTAAGGAATCTGAACATAATTGAATTTTCATGTTGAAAAAAACTAAAACGAAAATCACTACTAAACATAAATATAAGAAAATAAAATTAAAAATAGATTAACAAGAAACAACCATGGCCTGAAAACAAATCTTCTGGACCTTAACTGTTATTAGTTCACTTACTGCTAAATAAAAAAAAAATTTAAAAAATATCCAATTAGAGCTAATTCCATACTTTTGCCAGGAGCACTACAAAACATAGATTGCCCAGTCGGCTGGGGCTGGAGAATGCACCTACAGCTTCTCTGCAGACAAGGAAGGCCGCTCCCCACCCAACGAGCGTGCTGTATATGACACTAAAGAATCTGGTGAGGCTCCAGTGATGCTGGAGCTTAGGGAAATGCGGTGTACCCCTTCATTGCTATCACTCCCAGGACCACTCTGGTCCGGAGTGGTAGCACCTGATAGGGTCCTATCTATAGGTCAAATAGAACTAAACTGTGTACTTATGATAAATCGAATTGTTTGAAATAGGACCGTCTTGACATTTAATCTGCGTACTTATGCTAAATTGAATTGCTTGAAATGGAACTGTTTAGTATGCTAAACTAAATTGTTTGAAATAGAACTGGTTTTGATACTGAAACTATACTTACTCTAAACTGAATTGTTAGAAGTATAACAATTTGACTAAACCGAATAGCTTTAGATAGAAACGTTGTTGAGAACTAAACTGAATTGATGGAAAAAGAACTGTTCATTTGTATAAAATGGATTTCGCATTAAATACATGTTGTCATAATCAGTTGTGATACCATTTGTCTAGTGGATGGATAGTCACTACTCCACTGGACTCTCAGCTTCCGATCAACAAACTATTGCTTAACCAGGTTCACTTGTATGTTGTTTCTGTTAGTTGAATATGTTTTTCTATGAACCTTTTTGTGTTCCTTGTGTCTTTCTTTTGTCAGCATCACAACAGAAATATAATATAAATAATAAATAATAAGAATCTGATATCTTTGAAAAGAAAATTAGGTTTAGTTTTTACTTAAATGGCAGAAGAGTAATTGTCTATGGGCAATAGTTTGGTTTGGTTTGGTTTCTTTGTTTAATGGCATATCAACCTTTGTATGTCATTTAATGCCAAAGCCATTCTCCTTGAAGAACAGTAGTGGTACTATTTAACCCATAGCTGGGAGGATAGGGGGGTTCATACCTTTCTCAAGGGTATTTGTCCGAAAGTGAACATAATAGCACGACGGGAGTACGAACTCGCGTACTACGATTCCGCAGTCCATCGCTTTAACCATTACACCACGAGGACACCTCCATGGTAGTTGATATGCCATAAAACCCAAACAAACAAATACAAAACATAAAGAATATCGAAAATATCAATTTACGCACTATTAAAATGATACTTACAATATAAGAAATTTGAAAATCAGGTGTTGGCTTTTAAAAACTTTATTTTTGTTAGAATGTCGTACACTTTTTGTTTTTTTTTTTATTTTTCTTTTTTTAATTCATATTTCATCGGATTTTCATCAGTTTAAAACGAAGTTTTCGGTGTGCTTATTTTATCGTTTTCTTTTAGAAGTAGAAGTGAACGAACTTCTATATTATCGTAAATTTTTCAATAAAAGAATAATTGTCAAGCGCGTGGCAGGCTACATATATCAAATATTTCTTTTTCTTTTTGGTTCTTCTTATCCATCAAATATACCACCACCACACCAAAGTGAACGTGAAACCCAGCTGGATGTAAAGATTGGATCTTGAACAGCAGTTGCTTAACACGCCAGAAAATGTTCAATTATAATGGGATGTTTTAAAGAAAAAATGATTCAAAGAAAAAGAATTACTCTTAATCCTGTAAGGATCAAATCATCACTCTTGAATTTGTGATATTTACACTTCATTTTTTATTGGTGATTTAATGCCAAAATTTAATTAATTTCTGTGATTGTCACTCTGCTGGCGGTCATAGAATATGATGACTTTATCTGCTGTTTAAGGGTAAGAATCACCCCCCCCCAAAATGAGTATTTTTAGTGTGATGCAAAACTCTGTATGATTTTGAAGTTCCAGTTTTGAGATCTGGAGAGTGTGGTGTGTCCTGTCAAGACCATTAGCTAAGGTCTCCTCAAACACTGAGTATTATGGGTTTTTTGGGGTTCGATCTACGAACCAAATAGATCAGTTTAAAAATAGTTTTTAAACTGACCTTTTTGGATCGTAGACCGAACCCCAAAAAACCCATAATACTCAGGGTATCGTATTCGATAGCACCATGGTAAAAAAAAAAAGAAAAAGCTCTCAAAAAATAACTTTACAAAAATTTAAAAACAATATTACAATGAACACGCTTCCCTAACCTCTAGATAAAAGAACCCATGACGTTTTGACATTAATAAATTATTTGATTGTAATTATGAATTCATTTCCCAAGTTCCATTACATCTTTTTTTTTACTTACACGATTATAATTTGTCCTCAGATTTGTATAGTTTAAAGAATTCTTAACTTACTTAACTAATAATTTTCAAACATTCATTTGCCCAGTCAGCAGGGGTTGTAGAATACACTGATTTCACCTCTGCAGAGGGGTGAGACCCCCTCACCGAGGGTTCTGGATATGACACGAAACAACCTGATGGTGACGTTCCAGCAGTGCTGGAGCTTTGGGGAATGCGGAGTACCCCTTTATTATTATACGGCTTCAAGTAACTAATAATAATAATAATAATAATAATATTTAGGTTTCAACTCATCCTAGCATTAATAATTCTGTTTAATGGTGATATTCATTTGTTTGCACATAGTCATATGGTTTCATGAATACTTATCCAATGCTAATATGGGGCTGTAGAATACATTAATTTCTTCTCTGCAGAGGGGTAAGACCCCCCCCCCAGCGAGTATCCTGGATATGACACTAAATAATCTGATGGTGAAGTTCAAGTAATACTGGAGCTTTGGGGAATGTGGAGTACCCCTTTATTGCCTTTGTTCCCAGGTCCACTACGGCCCGGAGTGGTAGCACCTGATAGGGCCCTATCTATGGGTTAAATAGAACTAACAGCATACTTATGATAAACTGAATTGTTTGAAATAGAAATATTTTTGACAATTAAACCGTACTTACATTTAAACTGCGTGCTTATGCTTAACTGAATTATTTGAAATAGAACTGTTTTTCGACATTAAAATTGTATTTATACTTAACTGAATTGTTACATATAACTGCTTGAATAGTTTGAAATAGAACTGTTTTTGACCATTAAACTGTGTACTTATGCTAAACTGAATTGTTTTAGAAAGAAAAGAGTATTTACATAAAAATGGATTTGGTGTTAAATAACCTACAAAGGTTGATATGCCATAAAACTCAAGAAACCAACCAACCAACCAAATCAAGCATTCATATGATTTCAAGTTGATGATAGTAATAATAGATTCAAGTAACTTTTTTTAATATAAATTATTTGCATACAGTTAAATAATTTCAAGGTTAAGAATACGTCGACCGCATATTGTACTGACACGATAAGATCCCTTTTTAATGTAGTGTTCTGGGTATGACATTAAACTGCTTCCGATACTCAGGCTCCATTTCTGGAGCTCTGAGAAGTTTGGAGTACCTTTTTGTTATCATTACTTCCAGGTCTACTCTGATAGAGAGGAGTCGTACCTTTTAGGATCTTATCGATGGATCAGATAGATCTGTTTGAAAATTATTAGTATTGGATAGAAATTCATGAAACCGTGTGTAAACCGAATTACGAGCCTCAGTCTCAAAGAAATTCGAAAGCTGGACATTTTTGTTGTAGCAATAAGCTACCATTTCTCTCACAAAAATGACTCCTGTTTCAATTTTTTTTTCACTTTCTATTTTGAAGGCATATTGCTTTGTGTTTTCTCAGCTGACTTTTTTTTAATATATATCTTTCGTTGTCTTTTTTTTTTTTAACCACGCCAATTTCTTTTATATTGACACCAAAAAACTGTCTAAATCAAAATTTAAGTGAAAATCTACGGGAAATTTTTAAATGGTTCATGAATGAAATCAAATTACTGAAAGAATTAAGGTTGTCGTAAAAACTCGATGAGATATTAAGAAGTACAAATTGTAATTTTCTATTGAATTCTATAATTATTCTTTTTACAATATTGACATTTTCTAAATTTTCGTCGACATAGTTGGATAAGAATTACCATTACTTTAATAATTCAACCAAGTTTGCTTAACTAATATTTCATAAAGCCATAGTGCTTAGCTATTAAGTGTTTGTCTTCTCTTTCATTTGTTTATTTACTGCTTAATGGAAACCAAGTTGAACATCCTCTAAGAGAACGAGTTACCTAATTTTTGCTGCGAGTTGTTAATCATTAGACAATTTTATGGTAATCATTGTAAAGGCATATGGCGAAGGAGCATTCAAGGATTCCAAAATACAGACGAAAAAATGGAACTTATTTTAAAATTCGACGAAAGTCGAACATAGCACCCTGAGAGATTTGGCTATAGTTGAATCAGGACAGGGGCAAGAATGTTTATCGAGGACTTTGGCAAAAAGATGAGAGTAAAAGTTACCCAGTGAAGATCGAACTTGCTTACTCAGTAGTAATGATCTACCGTACCATCTTGCTAAACATTACAGTTCCACACGGCGCCCTCTGTCGACAGTTAGAGTAAATAAAGTTGCACGAAAGATAACAGAAGAAATCGTTTCTGTTCTCCTTTTTTATTTGAGTGGGAGAAAAATGAAAGGAAACTAAAAAATAAATAAAAGAATGGTAAGCTGAAAAGGCAAAAAGACTGAAAGGAGAAATTCAAGTCTTGTCTGACGAAGAAAGAAAATAGATTGGCTTTTTGTGTTTATTTTTCTTTTATTAGTGAAGCTATCTTAACGATCCGAAATAGACAAAACAAACTTAATGATATAATAAACATTTCAGAAAAAGAATATTGAAAAACGTCTGCTTTAATGACAGTTAAAATGGAGAGCGGCTCAGAAATACATGCGTAAGTGCATTGGTAGGTATGTTTAAAGATAAATAAATAGGAAAAACTGGAATATGTATAATGTACACACACACATATATATATAGGAGAGAGGTATATGTGTGTGTGTGTGTGTCTGTGTAAACACATGTGTTATATAATAATCTATCTGTAAGCACATTAACATGTTCATGTATAAATAAAGGTACTTTGTAAATATATGCATTCCTATTACGAATGTTCGTAGACAACTCAGATCAAAAATTTTATCAACACGTAACTTTTACTGGGTAAAATTAGTCATGGCCGAATAAGTAGGGTATTCGACAATGGTTCAGGAGACCAGGGTTCAATCCCAGGTCGAGTCATACCAAAGACTCAAAAATATTACGTGATACCGCCATGCCTAACACTCAGCATTATAAGGTACGGATCAAGAGTAAAGTGTAGGGCCCTTCTCTATACCTCGGTGTAGTAACTATTGAAAAATGAGCCTTTGGGTTACACTCGACTGCCGTCGCCAACTTTACTTATCAATGATGTGGCCTTACTGTTCTCGGACATCAAAACACTTGACAGTTGAAATGATTGCCGTATTCGACGATGGATTCCTATCCGTTGAGACATCTTTTTCATGTTCAAAAGACAAATGTGAATTCCTTGCTGGAACCTATTTCGCAAATGATTCTAGAAAATTTCTTGCCTGCCAGGGGTCAATTCGCCTTCGTGAAAGATATAGTGTTCCCAAAGATCCTCAACTCTTGATGTTTAGGTGGTTAATTTTGAAAAAAAAAAAGACGCTTGAAAATAAGATATAAACTTTTACGTAAAAGAAATTACTTGCAAAACATCTGATAGGGCTTAGAAAATGCTGATTGTATCCCCCCTGCACACGGGCAAGACCTCTCCCGAAAGAATTTGGGGTGTTCTGGTTATGACGAAAAATTGTATCTGATAGAGTTCTAGACCTTGAGACCCCCTGAGGAGAGTGAAATACGCCGTCATTTCCAAGGCTAGTCGGCTGGGGCTGTAAAATACACCGACTGTATCTCTGCAGAGGGATATGACCCCTCCAGATGAGTGTACAGTATATGACAGTAAACAATTTGATGGTATGTCTTCAGTAATGTTTGAGCTTGGGGGAATGCGGAGTACCCCTTCACAGCCATCGCTCCCAGGACCAATATGTCTCAGAGTTGTAGCGCCTGACAGGGTTCTGTATATGGGTCAAATAGAGTTACCTAGCATTTAAACTAAGAGCAAACAAATGACTAATGCTAAATTGAATTGTTTGAAATAGAACTGTTTGATCATTTTACTGTGTGTAAACAAATGACTGATATTTAATTGAATTATTAGTGTTCCATAGTAATACTTGGGAATATCTAACTTTATTGACTCATGTTTACGAATCATATATCTAATATATACACATAAACCGGATTTGACATTAAATAACATACAAAGGTTGACCTGACATAAAACCAAATTAAGCCAAACTCTTTAATATCATAACTTCTAGGTCCACTCTGATCTGAATTGGCAGTACATGTTAGGATCTCATCATGAAGTCAAATAGATATATCTAAAAATGTAATATAATGGCCGAGGGATTTCGTTTTATATATCTTGCCTTTGGGATTAGTTAGGCTGAGAACCTTTCGGCTCAGCACATGGGTTAGTTAGGTGCAAACTTGAACACAGGTGTTAACAAACATTTCCAATTCAAACATTTTAGTTTAGCGTAATTAGTTTCCATGACATAAACAGTTCTCGTAAGTACAGTTTCAATGTCAAAAAAGTCCTATTTCAAATAATTTAGTTTAGCATAAATACGCTGTTTAAATATCAAAACAGTTCTATTTCAAGTAATTTAGTTTGTTGTGTAGTTTGGTGAAACAGCTTGTATATTGTTTGAATAGCATAGACGCAGAAAGGAAGGCAGATGAAACAGCAAAAAAGAATATAACAGGATAAAAATGAATTGGAGAGGGTGAGAAAGAAAGAAAGTACAAAAAAATGAAAAAAAAAGAAATATATATATATATATATATATATATATATATATATATATACCAGAAACTGAAAAACAGAATGGAAATAAATTTATAATCCTAAATTAACCGGTCTTTGGTTTTTTCTTAAAGATATATATATATATATATATATATATATATAATTAGAGAATTTAATGCAAGAAATGATAGTGGGATGATAGACAAGAAAGAGAAACACGATACAGTGTAAACTTCATGAACAAGACTTCAAAATACGTCTAGATAGGATGTGGAAGAAGACACTTCAAGGCCGGAGGTTTCTACGGCTAAAAAGTTGTGACAAAAAAAAGTAGAAAGCTGTTTTAAAATCGTTCCTTGGTAAGATTCTTGTCAATGCAACCATCCGACCTTTAGTTATTCGTTTGATCTCATAGACGAAAAACGGATAAAGGCGCTATTTAACCATGTCAATGCACTATTGTAAGATCGTTTTCTTTATCGTAAAGTCAGCGTGTCGCCACTTCGTGGACTATCTTTTTGATACGTAATAACATTTATTTATCCAATATGAAAGCATTTTTTGATGAAAAACATGCTTGCCCAGTCAGCTGGGGCTGTAGAATACACCGACTGCTTCTCTGCAGAGGGGTAAGACCCCGCCCCCAATGAGTTTCCTGGATATGACACTAAACAATCTGATAGTGAAGTTCCAGCAATGCTGAAGCTTTGGGGAATGCGGAGTACCCCTTTATTGCCATTGCTCCCAGGTCCACTACAGCCCGGAGTGGTAGCACCTGATAGGGCCCTATCTATTCGTTAAATAGAACTAACAGCATACTTATGCTAAATGAATTGAGTAAGCTGAATAGCTTGAAATAGAAACGTTTTTGACACTTAAACCGTACTTACACTTAAACTGCGTGCTTATGCTTAACTGAATTATTTCAAATAGAACTGTTTTTCGACATTAAAACTGTATTTACACTTAACTGAATTATTACATATAACTGCTTGAATAGTTTGAAATGTTTTTGACAATTAAACTGTGTACTTATGCTAAACTGAAATGTTTCCAATAGAACAGATTATTTACATAAAATGGATTTGGCATTGAATAACCTACAAAGGTTGATATGCCATAAAGCCAAACAAACCAAACCAAACCAAACCGAAAAAACATGATTTTTTCGTAAAGATTACATATTCTGTGAATTTCACCCGTATTGAGCACTCTTTATTTATAAATACTGTACACGACATACCCAAACGAATTCTGCAACTTGAATTTCTTTTGTCTTAAGCTTTCTCTTCAGCCACAAAATTCTTCCCCTATCTGCACATTATATTTACCTCTTTATTATCGAGGACATTTACCCCAACATCTTCTTGAATTCCTCACGACACAAGGCAGCGCTCGTTGCGTGATGTCAAACAAAGTTTTTGTGACCCCCTTGCGACCGGAAGTCATCTGCAAGTGCACCGGAACTTCGAGATACGCCAGGCAATCAGAAAACCATCGTTCTTTAATGACATAGAACAAGGCTATTTATTTCCAGCTAGGTTGAAAGTTATATTTTGGCAGCTGTTGTGTAGTACTAATGATAAGAGAAAAGAGGCCAGTTAAATTGATGACTGAGCCATCAAGAGTCAGAGCCCCATTGAGTCGAGTGTCGGGGGTATTTGCGGTTAAACTATTTTTGGCACATTATTTCTGTTCTCGGCAGTTTCTGACAAAAAGGGGCATCGTCATAATTCCGTGTGTATGTTTGTGTGCATACAAACACCTATATATATATATATATATATAATAATCACATAAGAAGATACATCACATATGTATGTATGTATGTATGTATAATATATATAAATAAAATCGCTTGTGAATATACATCATATGTATATAGAGATTTTCCTATTGGATATGAAGAAGTCCTGTTCAAAAATATTTTAATCTTTGATTCATATCAATGATCTGAACAGGATGGAAATAAATTTATTATCCTAATGTGACCGAATATTGATTTTTTTTATTGAAATAATATTATTTGCTCTGTGAATTTATTTACATTGAGCTCTTTACCAGGAATATTAAATATTCGAAATTTGAATAATTTATTTGTCCTGACGGAATTGTTCCCTACTCTGGATGATTGGATTGAAGAATACTTTACATATAACGATTATAAGTGAGGGTGATTCAATAATAAAGGTTAATATTACCTTCTGAGTTTATAGTAGGAAGCACTGACTACACTTTTTAACGAAATCAATAGTGATTGGTCATTTCATATTCAAGAATTCTATTAGGATTTTATCTTTTATGACTGAAATTTAAGCCTGAACTCTTTTTTTTTATCGTAAAGTCAGTGTTTTCACTACATGAACTATCTTTTCGACATGTTGTGTCGAACCTAGATTTATCCCAGATAAAACGACATTTTTTTAATTAAAATATGCTTTTCCACACAGATTACATATTCATTTTGAATTTCACATGGTTTGCACCAAAAATGTGACAACATACCTCTGTTCAAGCCTGAAACACCGCTCAATTTGCCCGTATTCGGAATAGCCTCAAAATGAATATTTTTACGAGATTGAAATAATGTTTGCTCTAAAACAATGCCAAACAATGTGGAGTTTGTAATTATGAAAAGAAATTCTGGAAAAATTTATAATTTAGATTATCCTCTCTCACACACACACATACGCATATATTTAGTGGAATTTGATGGAGACTCAAACTTGGTTAGTCGTCATTATGTTATGTAATTGCAAAAGGATTTTTTTTTAATATTATCATTTTTCGTTGGTTATTTCTTATTCGGTTAAGTTAGGCTTAGAACTATTCGGCTTAGTGCATACATTGAGTGCAGTTCACACTCGAGCACGGAGGATGTGACAATCACAAATGTCATAATAAAAAAAACCAGATAGGAAATAGGACCGAGGTGTGAATGACGTCATGCCCGGAAGCGAGGGGCTGGGAATTTTGGTGATTTTTGAAAAAAGCAGTTAGTTGAGATCCGAAGCTGGGCGAGGCCAGTTGAGATATAAACTGGACGAGGCGAGTCCAGTTTGTGGCCTACAGGATGTGCCACACGTTTGCTGGGTCAGATGGAACGGTCAGCATAGTAAAAATTGTGTCTCTCTCCTCGTGTCGAAAGACTAAACACAAGAAATCAATAAACGTTTCTTACCTAAACTAAAGAAAGTCGTCAATGTTTCGGGATTCCTCTGCATGTGAACATTTTACGTATTCGTACTATGGCTACATATTTCGCTATGTTACAATTATAAATTTATTTCGGCGGAGAATATATATATATATATATATATATATATATTATGAAAATTTTTGACAGACTGATCTAGTAGTTTTGGAAAAATATATATGTATAAAAAATTACTATCTTTTGGATTTGAAAGTAAAAAGGCAACGCCGCGATTCTATAAATGTGTAGTTTCACTCTTAAAAAAAGGATTACCATTTTTTTATAATTCTTTTATTTCATGATGGCATTTTTCAAATATATGTATTCATTCCTGAAAGTCTGCAGCGCTTATTCAGTTTTTGCCTTTGGTATTGCTAGGATTTTTAAATATGCGTGTGCAAATGTGTGCATAATGTGGTTGCGTGTATAGGTATGTTCTGGTGAGAGAACATGTTTTCTGATGGGTTATTGTATAAAGATCCTTAACCATGTCTGGTCCTAGAGCCATCATCTGATAATTGCTTTTTTGGATACAATAATAGGGTTGAATCAGCAATACTTGCATTAACCTGCTTACAAGTAATATTTTCTTCTCAGGTAATTATGCAAATTAGCTATGACACTCACAGACAACTTTGGCAAGGTTCAATCAATCAATTTACATATCTTAGTGCTTATAATATAACTCATTGCTTTACTCATTGTCAATTTTAATAGAATTTGATATGTTACCGACAGTAAAGTTTACCCTCTACGTACATATATATATATATATATATATATGGTGAGATAGAGAGAGATTTTTTGTGTACGTATTTTTTGTTAATTCTTTCGAATTGCCGTATTGATCTGATAATATTCGGCGGGAATTGGTTGATAAATCTTCCATAATTAGGTATTTCCCAAGTACTTTCTGCTCGACTTTGGGCCATCATCAGGGAAGGATGTATTACAAAAGTGATGCAACTTTTGCATGTACATTACTACTTTGTCAGAAGAGCGTTCGTTTACTTTTCGAATTTGTTTCTATAAATAGCGTCAGTAGCTGAAGACATTTAAGTACATTAGCACTGGTTTGAAAATTAATTCTATTAAGTTTGGGTTGTATGTTTGGGTTGTTTATAAAAACAAATTCGAAAAGTAACCACTACACTATATAACAGTACAAACACTCTTCTTACAAAGTAGTAATGTACATACAAAAGTTAAATCACTTTTGTAATACATCCTTCCCTGATGATGGCCCAAAGTCAGCAGAAAGTACTTGGGAAATTACTAATTATGGAAGATTTATCAACCAATTCCCGCTGAATATCATACACACATACACACATATATATATATATATATATATATATATATACACCATGAGGAACTAAATATTTTACGGATTAAAGCCTCTTGGAGCGTTAGATTTTAATAGTAATTTCATTAAACTTCCATTTTTGTAGAACACTCTTTTTATCGTTAAATATTAATTTTAAGATTCATTAACAGACATGCACAGATGTGGTTTCAGAGATATTGATATCATTTTGTACAACCGAAAAAGACATCGACACACGGCTAACGAAGGCATGGACAGCTATCGATAGGCTATCGATCATATGGAAATGAGACCTGACCGATAAAATGAAACGCAGTTTCTTCCAGGCAGCGGTCGTTTCGATACTGCTATATGGATGCACTACTTGGATGCTAACAAAACGACCGGAGAAGAAGCTAGACGACAATTACACAAGAATGTTGCAAGCAATATTGAACAAGTCCTGGTGGCAACACCCACAAGGCACCAACTATACGGCCACTTTCCTCCCATCACGAAAACTATCCAAGTTAGACGAACCAGACATGCAGGACACCGCTAGAGAAGCATGGACGTGCTCATAAGTGATGTACTCCTCTGGACCCCGACATATGGCCGGGCAAAAGCAGGACGACCAGCTCGAACATACATACAGCAGCTATGTGAGGATACGGGATGTAGCCCTGAAGACCTGCTAGAGGCGATGAACGATATGGAGAAGTGGCGAGAGAGGGCCAGGAATATCCGTGTCTGCGGCACGACATGATGATGATGATGATGATGATGTAATATAATAACTTGACCAATTCCCAGTTAAATGATCTCAAGTTTTTACAGATTGTGTTGAAACAAATGCAGTTTTCATGTTTTTTTTTTTTTAAATAATCGAATGCCAGTTATTGACAAAGAAAGTGCTCTAAAATGCTCAAACATAATATTCTAAGGGTTTTTTTTTTACAGATGTTACTACTTTAGGTCATTTGAACGAGAATTAGTTAAGATTATGAAATAATATAATTTCATGAAAACACTCAGTACACCTTAAATGATATTAAGTTTTTTTTTAATACCCTAAATCCTCCGGCTGATGATTGTAAGGAAACTTAATATTCGGAGCAATGGCACTGAGCCCGCCGTTATTTTAAGCTTTCTGTTTAAACCATCTCTACTGTAAATGCATTGAGCAAATTTTAATTTACTTTTCAAAAAAATGTTATTCTCCTTTCTCTCTTCCTTTCCTTCTTCCCTTCTTTTTCTTCTTCTTTCTCTTCTTCTTCTTCTTCTTCTTATTATTATTATTATTATTATTATTATTATTTTTTTTTTTTTTTTTATAATGATAAGAAATAGAATATTATTAACCACACTTTCTCAGTGTTCGTTGGAAATGAATCTGAGAGTTGCGATAAAAAAGCTACAGAAATACGATGAAAGAAAATCTGAGCAAAATTTTTATAATAATGACAATGTTTCATGTAACGAATACGTTGACAGTTCCTGTGCAGCAGAGAGATATAGTTTTGATGAGGTGCCTTTGTAGAGGGTGTGGTTAATGAGAGATAATTCTAAGAACAAACTTGATGACTTTTCTCGTTATTCTTTGATCGACTTTACACTAATTCGTAACTAAATGAAAATGGCAGCAAAGGAGCTTTTGATGATAATATCTCTGACACCTCTGTGACCCTAAGTACAAGACATGTCTCGAAAATAATGAGACTGATTCTGGAAAAAATTTTTAATAAACTTATTTATCAATAAACATGGTCTCTTTCCGAAATAATTCATTTTGCAAGCTTAACAGCTGTATATTTAAACTGTTCCTCCTTTCAGTTGTTTCGTCAGGAACTGTTTTGTTTTTAAATAGTTTTCAAATATGAACTGCGGTGATGATTTGGGGGAAAACAAAATAGTTATAGGGACTCCAATAAAAGGAATATTAAGATTTTGGTACCATAGGTATTTTGGGTGAAAGAATCGTATATATATTAGATCAATTTTCCGCAGATTTTGCACATGTCCAATTTTTTTTGTCAAAATGTTGGGAACTATAACTCAAATTTTTTTCCGCTTGTCGGTGAGACGTAGACTATTCTGGCTGATTTCACTCTCATAAAATTTTTTCAGTGATGACTTTGATTCATACTATCTATTTTAATTTTAAAAAGTCATTTACCGCATTAAAATGCTTTTTAATCTCACACAATCACGGCAATTGCCCAGTTGACTGGGGCTATAGAATTCACCGACTGGATCTCTGAGTGTCCTGGATATAACAGTAAACAATCTGATGATGAGGCTTTAGTAATACTGGAGCTTTGGGGAACGCGAAGTACCCATTTATTGCCATTGCTCCCAGTTTCAATATGTCCAGGGGTAGTAGTACCTGATAATCTTATCTATGCGTCAAATAGGTCCTAACTGTGTACTTAAGCTAAACTGAATTGTTTGAAATTGAACAGTTTTAAATATTCAACTGTGTAAACAAAATGACTGCTGCTTATTTAGATTGTTAGTGATACATACCAATACTTGAAACCATTTAACTTTGTTTACATGTTAAACTGAATTGTTTGAAACAAAAAAGCTTGATCGTTTAACTACGTGCATATATATATATATATATATATATATATATATATATATATATATATATATTATGAGACTGTGGGTCGTCACTAAATCACTATGTGGTTATGTGTCAAACCAAGTGCAATATAATATGGAGAGTGCTCAATATCTATGATAGAGCTATTATAATAATAATGATAATAAATAAATATATATTATATATATATTTAATCCATGGAAAATGTTGTTCTGTAACCTAAGGTTTCTTGAGGTTTATATGATGAATGTTGTTATAGACTTCAAGAAACCTTAGGGTGCAGAACAATATTTTCCATGGATTAAATATATATATAATATATATTTATTTTTTATCCTTATATATATATATATATATATATATATATATATATATATATATATATATATATATATATATATATTTCTTTAAAGAAAAAACCAAAGACCGGTTATTTTAGGATTATAAATTTATTTCCATCCTGTTTTGCGTTTCTGATGTAAACCAAAAACAAAAAGAAAAATATAACAGGATTTCTTCAGATCTTATGGATAAAATAAAACAGGAAAATTTAAATGTTCAGCTCTTGAATGATTTTCTTGTCCTGAATGAATTACTCCCAACTCTGGTTTAACTGGACCGAATAATACTAATATATATATATATATATATATATATATATATATATGTATATATATATATATATATATATATATATAATATATATATATATATATATATATAATATGTATATATATATATATATATATATATATATATATATATATATATATATATATGTATATATATATATGCCATTAGGCATTAAATATTTTACGGATTAAAGCCTCTTGGAACGTAAAGTTTTATTAATAATTCTATTAAACTTCCATTTTTGTAGAACACTCTTTTGATCGCTAAATATTAATTTTAAGATTTACTTATAGACACTCACAGAGACGGTTTCAGAGAAAATTATATCATTTTGTAATATAATTACCCGATCAATTCTCGGTCAAATGATCTCAAATTTTAACAGCTTGTGTAGAAACAAATGCAGTTTTCATGTTTTCTTTTCTTTGTCAATGACTGGCATTCCAATATTTGAAAAGAAAATGCTCTAAAATGCTCTTAAATGCTCAAACATAATATTCTGAGTTTCAAAAAGAACTGTTTTACATTTAGAAGTGTATAAACAAAATACTATATTTATGCAAAACTGAATTGTTTGAAATTAAGTGAAACTATTTAACTGTACGCAACCCCCCACCAAAAAAAACGAGCTCAGGCTTGTTTAAGAATGTTGTTTCCAAACGTGTTAAGAAATCATATATTTAATATATATTTATGAAAATATTTGGCATTAAATGACCAACAATGGTCGATATGCCAGAAAACCAAACCAAACCATATATATCTAATATATATGAATCAAAAGGATTTCGTATTAAATGACCTATAATGGTCAAAATGCCATAAAACCAAACCAAACCAAAACAAATTATATTTAATGTATATATATTTAATGATTTTTTCCATTAAGTGACCTACAATGTTTGATATGCCATAAAATCAGACCAAACCAAACAATCACGACAAAGAATAGAATATATGAGAAAAAATACCCGATGTTGAGAGTCAAATTCACTTAATCTTCAAAGAAGCCAGTTATGGATAGAGGCAGATTTATCAACTCAGTTTCGAGAGCGTAAATTAAATCACAGAAATTCACTTGAAAATCAAATCAGAAAACTTGGAAAAATACCCCCACCTTTTCAAAATGCTGCAAAATATGTTGAAGGCGAAGTTGACAGTTATGCCAATCGTAATTGAAGCTTCTGAAACCACCCCCAAGAATATGGAAAAGAGAATGAGAGGAAGAGTCAAGACTATCCTGACCATAGTACTGCTATCATCACTTAGGATCCTGGAAATCAGGAAAATCTTTCTATCAGAGAATGGATTAACAGATAATCTCTCTTATAGTGTGACAAAAAAATTTCCTAAGGAAAAACTACGCAAAATATGCAAATATAAATCTATAATCGACGCAGTTCCCTAACCTCTTGGTAGAAAATACCACTAGACAGGTTGGTATGCCGTTAAAATTAATCAGTGACTAGAAATAAAATGAAGATGTTAATAATAATAATAATAAGAAGAAGAAGAAGAAGAATAACGGCCATGCAAAGGAAACCTTAATATAAAGTGAATCGCTTGAGGTGATATTCATCTCCTCCTCTATATTCCTTTTTTTATATAGAAGACATTGAATAATCCAAGACAACAATTTGGAAAATTTACTCAAAATCGCAACACTGGCTCCACAGGCAAGATGAGGACCAACAACAGAAATGGCCACTCTTAAACAATTTTAAAGATCTTACGGACACGGAAAACCACATTGTGGCGTTTAATTTTACTCTGGATCTAGCATGAGTGACATGCATATTACGGGAAACGTCCTTCTCGTCGAATTTCTTGAAATAAAAAGGGGGAAGTAGCAAGTTGGAAAAATAAAAGAAAAATAAAGTGGCTGTTGAAGTTCATATTGCAAATGAAACTCGAGAAAATGCCGGGAGCTACTGAATGAAAGTGGGGCTAAGTGGCGGTTCAATATAGTGTGAACGATGGTCGGTGGGACTGTGGGTTGTGGGGTGGGGCGTAAGTGAGTAGAAACCCTAGGCCAGCAGAGGTTCGGCGAATTTCACTTGGAGCAATAATTTTGCCGGATTAGCGGAAAAGTAATTGTCGTCAATTGGTCGTCAAAAATAATTACTGCCAACACAATGGACAATGTAAGATCGGTTGAATTTACCTTACTTCGATTAAACTAAGAATGGAGGAGGAAGAGAAAGAGAAAGAGAGATAAAAAATATATTGATGATGATGATGAAAAAAGCAACTATAAAATGTAATAACAATAGAAAAGTAAGGCATGATGATGATGATGATTTCAATTATTAGTCGAAGAGAAAAAAAGAATATATGCAATTAAGTTGATAACGAAATTAATAGGGGAGAGAAAAGATTCACAGAAAAATAAAAAGCAACAACAACAACAACAACAATAATAATAATAATAATAACAATGATAATAATAGTAGTTACTGGAAGGAAGTGAAATTAATAAGAACATTGATGAAGATACAATAAAATAAAAAAAAAATGAGAGCAAATCTTTTCGAGCAATCGGTGAGAATAAGAAAGGAAATAAAGATATACGAAGAAAATGGCCTAAAAAAGAAAATTAAATAAAAGCATAAAAGAAAATAAGAACAATGAATGAGAAAATAAATAGAGAAGAAGAAAGAAAAATGATATAAAAGCAAATGGTAAAATGAAAGTAAAGATGTGAAAATGAAACATCGGATAAGTAGATAAACTTTGAAATGATATAATAAAAGTTAAAAAAAAAAAATAAGAGAAACAAATTTTTTAAAAAATTGGAAAAAAAAAAGCATAAAGATCCTAAAAAGAAAAAAAAACGTTCAAAAATTTTTTTTAAAAAATCAAATTTAAAAAGATTAAATTATTTTTCTTTATTCAATAGCATATCAACCTTTGAGGGTTATTTAATGCCAAAAAGCGAAAGAATAAAATTAAAAATAGTTATGTCATAAAATGAAAAATTGAATAAGAAAAGATATATCAAAAAAGTAAAACTACGAAACATTTTTTTTAAATTGAAAATTAAAAATGTTCTGTTAGGAACAGACGAAGTCTAACAAAAAAATTACTGATGTTACTTTGATACTCAGCATTACTTGAAACTATTTAACTGATGGCAAACAAATGATTAACAGTAATTAGAACCATTCGTATTAGAAATAGTTAAAACCATTTAACTATGTACGAAAGAATGAGCTAAGGCTCGTCTAAAACTGTATCTACTAAATGGGTTTATAAATCATATATATTTGATATATATGTAAAAAAAAAAAAAAAAAGAAAAAGGGATTTGGCATTAAAAATGTACATATAAATTTAGCAAAAATCTTGGACTTCGACCAGATTAATTAACATTAAATAAAAAGTTGGTTTTAGCGTCGTGAAGCGATGGTTATTTCACTATTTTTGCAGGCCATTAGTGCAGGAATAAATTTGATCTTAATACTTCTTCGTACTCATTTTTCCAAACCCAAGAACTCTATTTCCACCTGCTTTTTATCAGTCTTTACTGTGTAAGCCGTTGTTGTGTGTCTTATCTCTTTGTATGTCCCCTCATTGCTTTGGTGGTCATCCAATGAGTCTTCCGTTAACGAAATTGTTCTTGTATGAATAGAGGAGATCAGTTGGTTCCAACGGCCATTCATACTATGGAGAGAAGTAAACCTCTTCAAAAATCTTGGCAGCCGTTTTACATATCTGAAATCGATAAGTTGTATTTCACTAAAAATAGTAAATGTAATGTAGACATTTTTCTGTAAACTAAACGCTATGAAACTCATCTTGCAGACTATTATTGCTCATAGTGAGTACAATGTTCAGTAGATGCTTTACAGCGTGGCCTTGTGGCGAACGTTATAAGATATAAAAAAATGTTCTTTCACTTCGAGGTGCTACATTGGTTTGCAGCGTAACTTGCCCCTGTCGGCGGGGCTTAAAATACACTGACTGTATCCCCTGAAGAAGGAGTAAAACTCCGCAAAAAATATTAACCATGCTTTAACACTGAACTATATCTAATGGTAAGTATCAAGTTCTTGAAATCTAGAGAGTGTGGATTACATTGTTCCCAGGTCCACTCTTGGCCAGAGTGGTAGCACCTGATAGGGTCCTATCTCTGGGTTAGATAGAACTGTGTACTTGTGCCAACTGAATTGTTTGAAATAGAACTGTTTTTAACATTGAACATGTGTACTCATGCAAATCTGAATTGTATTATGGTTGGGGTGTCCTCGTGGTGTAATGGGTAAAGCGTTGGACTGTGGAAGCGCAGTAAGTCAGTTCGAACTCAAGTCGCGCAATTACGTTCACTTTCGGACAAATACCCTTTGGAAAGGTATGGACTCCCTTATCCTCCCAGCTATGGGTTAAATAGTACCACTACTGTTCTTCTAGGAGAATATCTTTGGCATTAAATAACCTACCAAGGTGGATATGCCTTTAAACAAAGAAACTGATGAATTTTATTATGGATATTTAAACTGAGCACGTTCGTTAAACTGGATTGTTTGAGAAAGAATTATTTTTGACATTCAAACTGTGAAATAATGTAAAACTGAGTTGTTTTAAATAAAACTATTTTAACATTTAACTGTGTGTAAACAAAAAATATACTTATACTGAATTGTTAAGAAAATAACTGTTTATATGTATAAAATCTATTTGGCATTAAATAACTTACAATGGATGATGTGCCATAAAACCAAACAAAAAAAAACTGAATGTGTTTAAAATTTGAGATTATATAAATATACAGGGTCTTTCAATAAATTCATCATTTTGTAATGTAATAACTTGACCAATTCTTGTTCAAATAATTTCAAATTTTAACACCATGTATAGAAACAACTAAAAACTCTAATGTTGCTTTACTTTGAGACATAGAAATGTCTTTCATGATAAAAGAAAAGGCGTCTTTGCACTAAATAGAAATGTGAGCTCTGTCTACATATGAGGTTATAATTTTTGAAATAATTTGAACGAGAATTTGTCATCTTATTAGATCATGAACGACTAACAATATTTAAGAAACACTCAATACATTTCAAATGATATCAAATCCTTATGAAACACACTGTATTTTGAGAAGAAAAAATGAAATTTTCAACATTATGAAAGTTATTATTTTCCTCTAACGGAGAAAATAGCCTCAATTTGTCTTTTTTCTATACTCGTTTACTGGCAGTTTGTATAAGTCCACTTTTGAATATGAAATAGTTTTTCTCTTTTAGGTTTTGTTCAATTTGAGCTAGTTCTTATCTATTTTGTTACTTGATCGTTTTGGAGATCCATTCTTTATTCTTTCTCAGCAGTATAATTTTATGTCGTCTTGCTTCCTGTTTCTTCACGAGTAATAAGAAATCAGTAGAATAGATCAGGACTGTACCGACAATGATCTTGGCTCATGGATAAAAGGGTCATTAGCCCCTTAAACAATTCTACTCTGTGCACATCACTCTGGAAAGGATTGCAATCAATCAGATTCACTCTCTTGGTGGGACTTGGAATACGCTGACTATATTCCCACCAGAGGGATAAGACAACCCGCCAAAATGGGTGTACCATGTATAACCCTTAACTAAAGTTAGTATGTTGTGATTTACACTAGGTGGGGTGCCAATTTCGTCGCTAAGATTCACAGGTCTACTCTGGATCGATGTCAAAATATCTTTTATCGACTATCCATGGGTAAAATAGTTTGGTTTGTGTTATTCAATGCCAAGTCCCATTTTATATATATATATATATGAGGATCATCAAATAAGTTTCCAGACTTCTTATGGGAACTTTTATTGATAGTAGACACCCTTCGTAGTAATCTCCCCCGGCTGCAATGGACTTGTTCTACCGTTCCAACAACTTCTGGAAGGCCCCATGGAAGTCCTCTTGTGTGAGCGTGTCAATGACCTTCGTCACAGCCTCTTTCATCTCCTCAATTGTCTCATAACCACAGCCTCTGAGTTTAGGGAATAGCCAAATGTCACAGGGAGCAAGGTCTGGACTATAGGGAGGGTGACGGACCGTCTTGATGCCCATCTTGGTCAAATAGTCTGTGACAAGGATGGAGTTGTGGATTGGTGCATTGTCCTGGTGGAAATGCCACCGACTCGGTTTGAAGAGTGCAGGCTTCTTCTGACGGAATCTCTTCCTAACTCTCCTAAAACCTCAACAGAGTAACCCTAACCATAACCCTAACCCTAAACCTTTGGCCAATCAACTCTGACGTATTGATTTACTTATTCCTCTCATCATCCCTCACAGACTCCCTGCCTTCCTTGAATTTCTTATGTCACTCAAAAACTGATGCTCGATTCATGCAAGATGGTCGAAAAGCAGTCTGTGGCATTTTTTACCAAGTTTAAAACAGAATTTTATTGCATTTCGTTCTTCTAAAGTGTCAGATTCCATTTTTGAAATTCACCAGCTGTGACAATCATGCCTCACTAGGGTGTATTCCAATTGCTGCTGTAGTTGTTCCTTTGAACCTGAAATCATAAAAATTGGCCAGTCATCTCATAAGATGTATAGCAATAACATAGTGAATTTTCAAGAATCTTAGACAATTTTAAATACCCCTACGAAAAAAAGTCTGGAAACGTATCGCATGTACCTCGTGTATATATATATATATATAATCAAGATTTTGGTACATGAGAAATTATATAGGCAAACAGATAGCGGAATCATATGTGTATGGGAGAACAGATTATTTAAAAAAATAAAGGATGTTAGGGCCCTTTTGTCCGGTACTCTTCAAACAATCACACCGGAGAAACGATTAAAAACGGGTAGTTTGAATCGGGAAAAGATGTGACAAAAAGAAATGGGAAACTTTGTGTCTCTTCAAAGTTTACATTGTCACACAAAATATGTAAATTATGACTGGATCTTTGTCTACATAAACAGGGGGTGACCAAAAAAAATGTATATCACCTGTAAGACGTTAAGATGGATTTTACTCCTAGCTCTATGCAGAATAGAAAACCAGTCATGTTGGTAGTTGGTCCTGCAACTATTTATAGTTAGAAGATGTTCACCAGTAGCCGAGTCAAGAGCCTGGGAGTCCCCGGATATTAACCGATCACTGTTTAGAATACCTCAGGGTACATGCTGCATTACTCTAACTTCCAAACGCTGGCTTGTACGACCTATATATGTTGAATTACACCAACATTTAAACTTATAGATTAATAGACTTTAATTGAAGATAAGAAGTACATACTTATGTATGGAGTTAAAGGCCATATATATATATATATATATATATAACCACCCCTAGAGTGTAGAGGGTTCGCTAAAGGCCTGGAAGACTGGGGTTCAATTCCAGGGCAAGTCAGATCAAATTCTTAAAAAATGATACTTGGTGCCTCCTTGCTAAACACTAAGCATTACAAGGTATGTATCAAGGGTAAAGTGGAACAATCCAGGGAAAAGAGTACCACCCTTGCCTACACCTCGGTGTAGTAGCTAATGAAAAGGGAGCCTTTGGGTCACCCTCGACAAGGGTCACCAACATTCCTTTTTTTACTTATATATATGATTTGTAAGCTAACAGCTAGAAGGTAACATTATTTTTAAACGATCCAGATCTCATTTGCTTGCTCACAGTAAAACGATTTCAAATATTGTCATCCAACTCAAATAATTCTATTTAATATTAATCGTTTATTTACACACAGTTAAATGATTTCAAGTTTTGCCATCAACTTCCTATAATTCTAGGTAATGTTTATCATTTGTTTGCACATAGTTAAAGGGTTTTAAGTATAGATATTTGTTGTTTGCACATATTTGAATAGGTTCAAGTATAGCTATTTAACACTAATGATTCAACAGTGATCATTTGTTTGTACACAATTAAATGTTTTTATGTGCAATAAATGATTAATTAGTTTTATTTGACTCATAGATGTGGCCATAACAGGTACTACTACACCAATTCAGAGTGAACCTGGGAGTAATGGCAATGAATGATTGGAGACACACCATCAGTGTAATATCCAGAACATTCGTTAGGGGACGGTTCTTATTCCTCGCTAGAGATGTAGTCATCGTATTCTACAACCCCAACTAACTAGGCTATGCTAAAATAGATGAGCATTAAATTAGAATACTTGAAACTATATCACTATGTGTAAAAAAGAAAATATTATTATTCAATAGAAATAGTTATTTGAAACTATATATATATATATATATATGTCCATGTAGTGCAGCCATATAGCAGTATCGATGTGACCGCTGCCTGGAAGAAACTGCGTTTCATTTTATCGGTTAGGTCTGATTTCCAAATAATCGATAACCTATTGATAGCTGTCCATGCTTTCGATGGCTGCACTACATGGACGCTAACAAAACGGCTGGAGAAGAAGCTGACGGCAATTACACTAGAATGCTACGTGCAATCTTAAACAAGTCCTGGCGGCAACACCTCAAAAGACACCAACTGTACGGCCACCTACCCCCTATCACGAAAACTATTCAAGTTAGACGAGCCAGACATGCAGGACACTGCTGGAGAAGCAGGGACGAACTCATAAGAGATGTACTCTTATAGATCCCCACACATGGCCGTGCAAAAGCAGGACGACCAGCACGAACATACATTCAGCAGCTATATGAGGATACGGGATGTTGTCCAAAAGACCTACCTGGGGCGATGAACGATAGGGAGGAGTGGCGTGAGAGGGTCAGGGATATCCGCGCTACCAGCGCGATATGATGATGATGATATATATATATACCGATCTGCACAGGCAAGATGAGACACAAGGTCAGTTTTTAAACGGAGTTTAACAGGTTAGAATTCAGGGTTTTCTTTCTAGACTGGATGCCTAACCAAGTCTAAAGAACGCAGTCTTACCTACTATATATGAAGGGAAAATATTTGAATTCATATCTTTCCCAAGGGTATTAGTACAATGCGTAATACAATCAGGCTCGTCCAGGTTTTGAACTCGTGTTGCCGAGTCCATTGCTGATGACAATAACAATTACACCACAGGCCCCTCCATGTAACTCCTACCAGGTCATTACAGTTTTAAGCATTTCTAAGGAATTAAAACATATCTTCATAATGAGCTGGGACGTATCGTCTGGGCTTATTCTGGGTTCATCAGGGATTTCAGGGGTTTTTTTTAGCGATAAACCTCCTCACGCAGATAACACAATGGGGTTGATCAAGGGAGTGGGAGAAAAAGAACAAACGAAAAATATGCTTGGGTTAATTCAAGTGTAAGAAGGGTGATTCCGTGACACTGTGCATTCTTTTGTGCATATGTAGACTAACGCTAGCGTGGATTTCTGGCAGAATTTCTACAAAGATACTAGAATGTCTTGCCCCTCTGCAGAGATGCAGTCAGTGTATTCTACTGCTCTAGCTGACTGGGCAATATGATATCAAGAACTGCTATCAAATACTAATAATTTTCAGATCTATTCAACCAAAAGATAGAACCTTCACAAGTACTATCACTCCAAGCCAGAGTAATTGTGGGAGTAATAGTAATGAAGTATTATCCAATGTATCCAGAGCCCCAGAACCAGAGCCTCACCTTCAGACAGTTCAGATTCATAACCAGAACACCATTTTTTGTTGGTAGAGGAGACTTACCCCTCAGCAAAGGATCCTAAACCTTGAAACCCTTTAACTCTATGAATACTATTTGCATTAAAAATAATTACTCAAGCCATACTTTTTTGCTAAGGATTATTATTAGTTACTTGGAACCATATGAATGCTTACAAATTATTAGTCTTAAATAGGAATACTTGAAACCATATAACTCGGTGCCAACAAATTATCATGGGGAATTTTATTTTTAATTTCATGAAAAAGAAGCAATAAAACATTGAAAATATAGTTATGATTGTAATCAAACATTTAGAAATGGAGGGAATAATCCATAAGGTGTTGAGATATTGTTAAAAAAAGAGAGAAAATAATAATTTAAGAGTGATGGTTTGATCCTTTCAGGATCACAGTTATATGTTATAAGGGATTCCCTTCTATTGCAGAATTTTTTTTCAAATAATTTGAGCCATAAATGGAACCCTAACAAGTACTTCCACCACGGATCAATAGACCTAGAAATCATGGCAATAAAAGTGTATTTTCGAGAATTTCAAGCCCAGTAGGCTGGGGCTCGTGGAATACGCAGACTGCATATTTGCAGAGGGATAAAATCCCTCAACGAACCCCCTAGATATAGCACTAAGCAATTTAGTGTTGAGGCTTTTGTTCTGGAGTTTTCGCAAATGTGGAATACCCCTTTCATTGCCCTTACAGCCAGGATCACTCAAACGTTGAGCGGCAGCCCCAGGTAGGCTCCTATTTATGGGTAAAATAGAACTGTTTGACATTTAAGCTGTGCAAAAAATGCCTTATGTTAATTTGATTCGTTAGAAATAGAACTCTATGACCATTTAACTATGTGTAAACAAATGACTGATGTTTAATTGAATTGTTAGTGATGCATGGCTATACGTGGAGTCATTTAACTGTATGCAAACAAGTGAATGGTGTTTAGTTGGAATACTTGTAACCACTTCACTTAGTGAAAACAAATGATTAATATTGAACAGAATTATTAGTGTTTGATAGCAATAATTGAAAACATTTGACTGTACAGAAAGAATAGCAATACTCTGTGCCCAAAACGATAGTTCTAACTCCTTTGAAAATTAAAAAAATTGAAATTATATTAAACATAGGTAAAGAAATGAATGATGTTAAATTGAATTATTCCGGTCACATAGAAATACTTGAAACCATTTTACTTTATGCAAAAATGATTTCTGGTTTGTCAAGAATGTTGTTTAAAAATGTGTTTACAAATCATATATGAAATATATATATATATATATATATATATATATATATATATATATATATATACTGTGGTTGTTGGTTCGATCTCCAGTGGTGAAGATCTCGGTGTGCACTGCTGATGAGACCTAATAAGGTCGAAACAGCTGTTCAGTGCTCCGGATGTCGCATGTAGGTGTTTGCCAGATTTTCTTGTTATGGTAATTCTATGATAATATCAATTCCTTCATTTAAAAATTATATATAATTATCCTGCCCATGAGGCTTATGTTATGAAGATTCGTAACTCCGACTTGGGAAGACGTAGCCCGGGAGGTAACGGTGTCCTCTGTAAGGGGAATATGTACCCTTCGAGACACATTAGGTCAAAGTGGTCGAGCAATTTACCATGACTTGTTAATTTGGCATCGCTTATATGTGGCATGAACCGTTGGCCCAGTGATAGAGTTTCGGCTTCTGCATACTGTGGTTGTTGGTTCGAGCTCCAATAGTGGAGATTACGGTGTGCACTGCTGATGAGACCTAATAAGGTCGAAACAGCTGTTCAGTGCTCCGTATGTCGCACGTAGGTGTTTGCCGGATTTTCTTGTCATGGTAATTCTATGATAATATCAATTCGTCCATTTAAAAATTATATATATATATATATATATATATATATATTAGCATTAAATAACCTACAAGGGTTGATATGCCATAAAACCCAACCAAACCAGAACTTAAAACTGGAGTCTCACCATCAGATTAAGTTTAGTGTCATACTTGGGTCACTGGGGTTTTTTTAGGTATAAGGAGTCTAATCCCCCAGCAGGGGATACAGTCAGTAAATGACATGGCGGGTGAATGATTTGATTTGCTTCCATTCTACAAGTGATTCAAAGGGTAGTATAATCAGTGATAAGCTTATTTGTTGTTGTTTTGGTGGTTGTTGTGGGGGGGGGGTGTTGGTTTTGGTTTTTTTTTTTGTTGTTGTTTTTTTTTTGTTCCGTTTTTATAGCTTACTCTGATAAAACGCGAGAACTTACTTTTGGTCTTTCGGATTTCATTTCCATCAGAATCAACTACTTTCTTATAAAATTCGTGATGTTATATAGCAATAAATCACGTACCTTAAACAAAGGCTGTGAGCGTATTCAGGACTGGGCCGTGGCTGGCTTCAAAATTGGATACAGCTTTCGCTTTACACATTCTCCAATGTACCCAGCATATATCAAAATGCCTTGGATATTATTTCAGACTATTGAGGTGACTTATGGCCGACGCTATGGCGAGATATAAATACAGGAAAGAGGAAAAATGACAGAGGAAACTTTATTGTTTCGATTCGAATCTGTTGAATTCCCGCCTTCTAATCTTTTCCCGCCACTGGCCCGACTGAACACGAAAAAGTGAAAGTGACCGTTCTTGTTCGCCTTTCTGACTTTTCTGAAAGTATGGTAGATTAGAACCTTTCTGACCACCCTCTCTCTCTTTCTCTCTCTCTCTCTCTCTCTGCCGCCATATTTTCTGGACGGACTGTTAAAAGCCACGAGTAAAAGACAGACGAAAATAGAATGGCGCTTCTGCAAAATCGATTTTTAGAGAGGGAGAAAGAGGGATGAATCGTAGCATATTCTGATTAAAACTGTGAAGTCTAATTTTTTGGTAGAAACTAAATATGATTCTCTAGTACAGCGATATTTTATGGGTCATGCAGAGAAGATCAGTTATTTCTGTTGTCTAAAATATATTTTATGTATTTTTCTAATGAATTTTGGGAAAAAAAATGTTTCGCAAGAAAAGAATCTACTCATCCAGAACTTCGAAAAATGTTACTATGGACAATTATTTGCCTAACACGTAATTTTCATCGTTTTCTTTAAAGCAAATCCATTGAAGATGTTAGCAACAATATCACGAAAGTTACTGCTCACAAAGAGTAAGGCAATACCCTGTATTACTTTCGGATCCTTTCTCTTTTCTCAGAACTTGGGATGAATGGAGACAGCTCCCATGATCTATTGGATTGTTCAAGTACATTCCTATTCATAGCAATACTCTTAACAATAGGGCGTCCTGGGGTACCTCACGTTGTATAATTGTTTATAAACTCGACTTCCATACCATTGCTAGTAAATTCGAGTCTGACTGGGATACTATACTTCAGGCTTTGTATCAAAACTAAGGTAAGCTTAGCAAATGAAAATTCTTGGACGTCCTGCAAGCGTTATATTAACAATGTTTCGAACGATGCGTCCTTTGCAAATAAAGATGAAGACAAAATTCTGATTTCACTAAATGATAAAAATTATCAAACTTCATCTGTGAAACTTCGACAAATAATTCATATTTTCCTGTTTATTTAATTTTCCATAATAAACATAAGTTGTTGGTGGAACTGCATTATATAGCTGATGTTAACTTCTTTATCTGGCTCCGTGTGGTCTTGAGCAAACAGCTGAGTGATGTGCTGATCTGAGGATGACCCTGAAACGGTAAAGAAAACGTCATACATCTAAACAGGCCATCCTTATTGATATTGGGTCGATTGATAAGTGGATATCACGTGATAGAGAGAAGACTCGATGATAGTCATTGCCTCCACTGAGATGAGTGAATCTTGTGGTGGCTCAATAAGAGCGAATTTGGAAGTGAGAGATAAGCTCTAGTCAGGGCAAATAATCGCCGATTAGCGGATTTTTTTTTTACTTCCAGACATCTGGTTAATAAGTCCTTTTCCTCGAAGAGGCCTAAGGACATGGTGTGTATAAATTATTAAAAAAAACAAAAAAACATTTTGATCCCTTTTTTCTATCGACGTAAAATCAACATTCCCCACGGTAATCTAAATCTGTGGTGTCGTGGTCAGGAACAAGAGGGGCAGTGAACAGTCACCTATTCATACGATTACTTAATAATCACAGGTATCATTTTCGAAAGATTTTAACTCAATATTTCTCCGTTTTTATAAATCTTTCCAGTTTGAGGCAAACTAAATGGAGTTGCATTTCATAATCAATTCAATTTTTA
Organism: Sepioteuthis lessoniana; assembly: GCA_963585895.1. NCBI lineage: Eukaryota > Metazoa > Mollusca > Cephalopoda > Myopsida > Loliginidae > Sepioteuthis > Sepioteuthis lessoniana. The sequence goes on along the minus strand of OY757929.1, from coordinate 42,727,277 downwards.
GTATTTGCATTTTAGTAAATGATTAGGTTCGGCATTGATTTTTTCAACAAACAAAAGGCGTTTCTAAAGAAACTGGGGTTATATTTACCCAACCCCTGCTCCACAAACAGGAAGCGACACAATGTGAATTTTTCAATACGGCTGGTTTTAATTCTGAGTTTTCCTTCCTTTAGTACCGTACCACATCTAAAGATCTCAGTTAAACCTACTAATTACCCATAGATTTTGCAAATTCATGTCTTTCCCAAACGAAATGAAGGGTAAATAAGCTCGAAATGTATTTGAATGTGAATCATTACATGCATTTTCTTCGACAATAACCATAAAACTAATCTCTAAAGAGATTAGAACTTTTTTAAAAATTAGGAAATCCGGGTTTGATATCTGATAAGAATCATTTCTGTTTTATCTTATATAATCTACTCAGATCGACAACTTATCCAAATATCTTAAAGAAATTATTGCATGGATTCTTTGTTACGAGTAAACAGTAAAGTTGGTGACCATAATCGAGGGCGACCAGAAGGCTCTTTTTTCAATAGCTACTACACCGAGGTGTAGGGGAGGGCGCTACTCCTTTCTCTGGATTGCTCCACTTTGCCCTTGATACGTACCTTATATTGCTGTGTGTTAAGCAAAAACGTAACAAGTACCATTTTAAAGTCTTTGGTATAATTAGACCTGGGATTGAACCCTGGTCTCCCAGACCCTTGGCGAACACTCTACCCACTAGGCCAATGAGCCGGTAACAGGATGTAAAAATGAGTTATGATAGATTTCGCATCAGAAAATGAATTCTTTTCCAGCTAAATCTTGAAATATTTTCCTCCTTTCAAAAACCGATAGCCTTGTACACGTTGTTGGCAACACAGCGTTTACTGTACCGTTGAGAAGCACATCAAAGCTATTCATAAAAAGCCAAATCGGCTGGGGCTGTAGAATACGTCAACTACAGAGGAGTAGAACTCCCGCAAAGAGTATCCTAGATATGACACTAAACAATCTAATGGTGAGGCTTGGTGTTTTGGGGGAATGTGGAGTACCTCTTTTTTACCGTTGCTCCAAAATCCACCCTGACTCGGAGTGGTAGCGCCTGATAGGGTTCTATCAGTGGGTCAAACAGAACTGTTTGATATTTAACCTGAGTGCAAACAAATGACTTATACTAAATTGAATCTTTTGAAATAAAATTAGTTGATCATTTAACTGTGTGTAAACAACTGACTGATGATTAATTGAATTATCAGTGATACATAACAATACTTGGAACCATTTAATCTTATATAAAATAATGAGAATGCTGAATAGAATGATTGATATTGAATAGTAACATTTTATAATCATTTTATCGTGTGCAAGCAAATGATTAATATTGAATAGAGTTATAAGTATTATATCGCAATAATTGAAACTATTTAAAGGTGAAGAAACAATAGCAACATCAATCTGCAAAGAAATTAGCTCTACCTCATTTAAAAATGAAATTTCTTCCAAATTATTCACTTATCATCATCATCATCATATCGCGCTGGTAGCACGGATATCCCTGACCCTCTCTCGCCACTCCTCCCTATCGTTCATCGCCCTAGGTAGGTCTTCAGGACAACATCCCGTATCCTCACATAGCTGCTGGATGTATGTTCGTGCTGGTCGTCCTGCTTTTGCACGGCCATGTGTGGGGGTCCATAAGAGTACATCACTTATGAGTTCATCCATTTAAATTTGCAAAAACAAATGAATGATAGTAAATAGAATTATTTGTATAAGATAGAAATGCTTGAAACCGTTTTACTGTGTGCTAAAAAATGAGCTCAGACTCTTTTTAAAATGTTAGCTACAAAACGTGTTTACAAATGATATATATCTAATACTTATGTATAAAGAGGATTTAGCATGAAATAATCTACAGTGGTTGATGTGCATTAAAACCCAACCCAACCCAACCAAACCAAACCAAAACTGACTTTCTTTAAAATAGCATATCGTAAGTATCAAATATCAATGTGACCCTCAACTGCAGTGTGATAAGGTAGTGCGCAGCAAATTAGCGTAACGAATCCACATCATCGTGACGCGCAGACCTCACGGATTTCTTTGAATTTCTTTCAACATCTGTCCCTATCAGTCATCGCTAAAGGCAATTCCTCTAAACGGTATCCAGTGTTCGCACAGAACAGATAATAGTAAGTTTTTGCTGACCATCCAACATTGATGTGTTCATGTATAGGAGTCCATAGAAGAAGGTCGAATATGAGTTCGTCTGTATTTATATAGGTTTGTTTGTTTTTTGAGGTTTTTTTTATTTGTTGCGGACTTTTTTGTCCTCATCTTGGTAGTTTTTGTGTTGTTTCTTCTTTCACTACGTTTCGGCTAAATTTCACCTATGGCCTTCTTCAGGTGATTTACCGCGACCTCGGATAGGAATGCTGAGTCTTGTAACCGTATCCACAGTAATTACTTCCTTCCAAAGTCGGTGCGATAGACAACAACTATGGAAGGCAGTAATTACTGGGGATACGGTTACAAGACTCAGCATTCCTATCCGAGGTCGCGGTAAATCACCTGAAAGAAGGCCATAGGTGAAATTTAGCCGAAACGTAGTGAAAGAAGAAACAACACAAAAACTACCAAGGTTTGGTTTGGTTTGGTTTCTTTGTTTAATGGCATATCAACCTTTGTTGGTTATTTTAATGCCAAAGCCATTCTCCAAGATGAACAGTAGTGGTACAATTTAACACATAGCAGGGAGGATAAGGGGGTTCATACCTTTCCCAAGGGTATTTGCCCGAAAGTGAACGTAATAGCACGACTGGAGTACGAACTCGCTTACTACGATTCCGCAGTCCATCGCTTTAACCATTACACCACGAGGACACCCCCCTGTATTTCTATAGCTGATGGTTTGCAAGATGTGTGGTTAGTGACTGCACAGCAGCAGTTTTGTAGGGTGCTGTTGAAAACAGCGAACAGAATTCTTGTGTAGGCCTCAAATCGTTTTTTCCGTCTGTGGTGCAACTATACAGTAGAACTGATACGGCTACAACTTGGAAGAATTCCCGCCTCATTTTATCAGACAGACTAGATTTTCACATGGCCGAGAATATCTCAATAGCAGTCCATGCTTTCCTTAAATGTGTATTGTCATCGCTTTCGGCTGATCGGATACTAGAAGTAAATCAACTGGTCAACTCATTCCAGAGGTTTGCCATTTCATCAGGAGATTGCATTGTTTTATGAACTGTTTTATCTCTGTTCACGTTTAAACCTGTCTCTCTTACTGTACGCTATGTAACGGATTTTTAACATGAACATTGTCTAGTCGGCTCGGGATGAAGAATACACCGACTGCATCTCTGCAGAAGGGTTAGATTCCCCACAATGAGTGTATGTCCTGGATATGACACTAAGCAATCCGATGGTGAGGTTCCAGTAATGCAGGAGCTTTAAGGGATGCGAAATACACCTTCATTGCCATCGCTCCAAGGTTCATTCTGGTCCGGAATGGTTGCACCTGATAGGGTCCTATCTATGGATCAAATAGAACTAAACCGCGTGCTTATACTAAACTGAATTGTTTGAAATAGAACCGTTTTATATGCTAAACTGAATAATTTGAAAAAGAACTGTTTTTAACATTGAAACTGTACTTACGCTAAGTTATTTGAAATAAAACTGTTTTGACATTTAACTGTGTGTAAAAACAAACTATACTTATACTAAACTGAACTGTTTGAAGTAGAAGTGTTTTGACATTGAACTGACAGTAAACAAAAGTTATACTCATACTTTACTGGGTTGCCCAGTCAGCTGGGGCTGTAGAATACGCTGACTGCTTCTCAGCAGGGGATAAACCCCCCCCCCAACGAGTGCCCTGGATATGACACTAAATAATCTGGAGCTTTGGGGAATGCGGAGTACCCCTTTATTGCCATTGCTCCCAGGCCCACTCTGGCCCGGAGTGGTAGCACCTGATAGGTCCCTATCTATGGGTTAAATAGAACTAACAGCATATTTATGCTAAAATGAATTGAGTAAGCTGAATAGCTTGAAATAAAAACGTTTTTGACAATTAAACCGTACTTACACTTAAACTGCGTGCTTATGCTTAACTGAATTATTTCAAATAGAACTGTTTTTCGACATTAAAACTGTAACTGAATTGACTGAATTGTTACATATAACTGCTTGAATAGTTTGAAATAGAAATGTTTTTGACAATTAAACTGTGTATTTATGCTAAACTGAACTGTTTTCAATAGAACAGATTATTTACATAAAAATGGATTTGGCGTTAAATAACCTACAAAGGTTGATATGCCATAAAACCAAACCAAACAAACATACTTTACTGAATTGTTTGAAATTTAATTCGGCTTTAAATGACCCGACAAGGGTTGTTACGCCGTTAAAAAAACAACCAATCGACTTGAACGGGTGTATTTGATGTATTTTTTAATACAAATTGTTATATTTACGATTGAGCAGAAGGCCCAAACATTTTTATGGAGGAGTATGAAGGGAAGTGGTGTCCAGTAAAATTGATCCCATTTTACTCAAATCTTAGCTAAACATACTCCTTGACCAATTTATTCTGACAATATAGACAAACGTCCGTCCCAATTATATCACAACCACCAAAATACGTCAGTTACTCAATGCAAGAAAACCTGCTTAAAAATATTAGCCCGGTTAAAACGATGAAATGGTATAAACGATAAAAAATTCATGATAGTTCATGGTGAAAGGAATTATTGAAAAAACATGCAAACTTAAAACAAATAACAGGAAGTTGAGTCGAAGAGATCTTGGTCTTATGTATATATATATTTTTGGCAGTAAGCAATAATTTATAAATGTTTTCACTTGGGAGTTAATTGTGTATCGGAACAGAGTGCATAAATACTACTTATTTATTTTTTTAAAAATCCCTTTTTTAATTGATTGATTGTGTGTCTGCCCTGCATTCCTTTGGGGATTAAACATTGTTATCATTCATTAAATTTCGGAACTGATATTTTTGTTGGTTGGAGTAGCAGCTAAATGTATTAAGTTTGTTCTGTTTGAATATTGGACTTTAACTTTCTGGGGCAGGGGTTAGCTGGTCCTGACCCAAAAGATTTTGGCAATAAAATCTGGAATAGTAATTTTTTTTTTAAATGATGACACTCTTAGGTCGTCTTTTTCTTAGAACAGGTTATTCTATTTTTAGATGTGGTGAAGCATCCTTACTTAGTGACCGTTACATACTGTATTTGTCATAGGTATTTAAACAAACTATTTGTTTTTAATCCCTTCAGAATTAACTTGAAAGTTCATATTTTATTGCAATAAAAGTTAAAAGGCGGGAATTTAGGGATATTGTGATTTTTGAATGGTAAATACCGGGAAAATATTTAATAGAATTATAAAAGTAAAACTTCATTCCAAATTTATTGAAAAGATTTAAAAGACAAACTTATACTTTATTGATTATCTAAATTGGAATTGAACTTGAAAACCATTATTTAAAGTTCTTAATGTTTCCTTCAACCTTTGTTCAAGCAGATTTCGTGATTTTTAAAATAACTATGACCAATATTTTCTATCTTAAGGTGTATTACCATATATAAATTATTGCCATTTAATAAGCTGAACTCAGCCGGGTACAAGGCCAAAATTATCTGAATTCATTTCGCAAGAAAAATCGTCTACGATGGTAACTTATGAACCATAGGATTAATGTGAGAATTCCTATCGAACTTTTTTTTTTAGCTTTTTTTCTTTTTTTAACATTTTTTGGTCCACATTAAAAAGCTTAACTATTTTAAGTACTGTTTCCTTTCATTCTCCTGCTAAAAACTGTTCTCTCTCTCTTGCCGGGCTCTCTCTCAGCTCTTTTTTCTCTCTTACTCAGCTCTCTTTCAGTCTCACTTTGCTCTGTCTCTCTCTTTTTTCCCTCTCACTCCTTGCTCACTTTCTCTCACACATTTTCTCTACTTTCTATCTCACCTTCTCTCTCTTTCTTTCTCTCTCCCTCTCACTCTGCCTTTTCCCGCTCTTTCGCTGTGCTCCCACTCTCTCGCACTATTCTTTCTCTATCTTTATCTCTCACTTGATCTCTTTCTTTCTTTCTTCTTCACTCCTGCTTTTTCTCTTTCTTTATATCTTTCGTTTCTCTCTCTCTCTCTCTCTCTCTCTCTCTATCTCTCTCTCTCTCGTTACATTTTGCGGCTGTAACGAAAGATCTGTTGCATAAACTTTGCCCCCAAAGGAACACTCATAAACCAACATTTTATGACTGTTTCCATAGACGGTGCGGCTGAATGATAACGACTTTTGCTATATATCTTCGGCTGGTTTGTGGCTCCAGGACTTGCCTCGTCCTGAAAGCGAGACAAAGAATGTCTGTTGCCTATCTTCGGACGCACAAAAGCCTTCTTGTGATAGTGTTGCTATTATTAACCAAAAAACTTGTTTGCTTTTTAACTATAAAGTCGAGTTTTTTTTTCTTTACAACTACCGTTTCCAACATATTTAGAGAAAAATCTTTGTTCTATCAACCTTAAAAAAAATATTTAGCGACAGCAATAATTTCCAAAAAGTCCGTTCTAGAATTTTAACAAGACGTCCGGTTCAAAGACATGGAGAAGAAATAACAAATAGATGTGATATTCTGACCATTTTTCCGGCAGATGAGTAATCTTCAACTGAAAAAGGTGTGTCCTGAGTATTAAACTAAAATCTACCTGGTGGTGAGGGTCCAGTTTTGGATTTGTGGCGAGCATAGGACTTTACAGCCATTACTTCCACGACAACTCTAATCCGAAGTGGCAATACCTGTTAAACTGTAATTGTAACATAACGGTACCAAAATGTATCGTTGTGCCACGGTGTGCACCAATGGGTTAACGCGTGCATCGCTCAGCGATAGCCGGACCCTGTTGTAAACTCGTAGTGGGAAAATTGACGAACATAAAAGTTCACTAACACGAAAGTTTATTCGCTTCTACACTTTTTGAGTAGTCGCCGAAACAAGAAACGGAGTATGGAAGCTGAGCCGACCGCATTAGCTAGACAAAGAGAAAAAATATATCGTGAGGAATGAGAGAGAAGAGAGAGACCTTGAATTTTCTTCCACGTTTCATATCTGATCTCCTATATACTTCCTTGCGGGGTCTGTCATCACCGATGCGTATATCACTATGATAACCGGATCCTGTTGTAAACTCATAGTGGGAAATTGACGAACACATGAAACTCTGTTTTAGTTCACTGACACAAAAGTTTATTCGCTACTATACTTGTTGAGTAGTCGTCAAAAGAAGTAACAGAGTATGGAAGCTGAGCCGACAGCGTTAGCTGGACAAAGAGAAACAATATATCATGAACAGAGAGAGAGAGAGAGAGAGATAGAGAGAGAGAGAGAGAGAGAGAGAGAGAGAGAGAAAGAGCAGACACAGACCTTGAATTTTCTTCCACGTTTCATTTCTAATTCACCTTGTGCTTCCTCGCGGGGTCTGTCCTCACCGATGAGCATCCCGGCTCCAACTTTTGGAGAATCTTTTTATTGTCCTGGCCAGTGTTTACACTCGTCCTTACCTCGTCACGTCTCCGAGCTAACAAACTTTCCAACCTAAGTCGTCCCTTTGGAGGGAGGACATATCAGTTTTCGGTGGTTCCACGCCTGCGCAGAAAATTTGGGACCTCCATTTTTCTAGTTATTTTAAATTACTGTAGCCATTCACTCGTGACAAGCTGGCCCACAAGGAGTGCTTTGACCTGAGTGATTCAGAGGTCAGCTAGCCGTTCACGTTGAGACACTGTTTGTTTTTTCTTCTTATTATTTTTTCTTCTTTCACTCCTTCCCCGTAAATTCTCTTAATAACTTGGACGTACCATACCAATGAGTCAAGTATTTCTTTTAAAAATGTTTATATCATAAAATACTTAATATCGTACAATTCTGTGCAAAAAGATTTCAAGTAACGACACAAAACATGTAAATATAAATACGCGATGACAGCAATTCTCTAACAACTCGGCATAAAATAAACCCAGATTAGTTGACATGCTGTTAAAATCAATAAATCTTTAAAAAATGAATCTTCGATTTTTTTTCCCCACAATTTCTTTTAAGCCCGGTAAGCTGGTGCTGTAGAATATGCCAACTGCATCTCTGTAGAGTAGTAAGACCTCTACAACGGGCGTCATGAAAATTACAGTAAATTGCATTTGACAGTAAGGTTCAACTCCTAGAGCTTTGGGGAATATGTGAAGTACCCCTTCATTGTCATTGCTCCCAGATCCCCCCTGAAGCGGACTGATAGCAACTGATAGGGTCATATCTGTTGGTCAAATAGCACTGTTTGATTTAAACTGAGTGCAAAGAAATGACTTATGTAAAATTAAATTATAAGAAATAGAACTATTTGATGATTTAACTGTGTGTAAACAAATGACTGATATTTAACTGAATTGTTAGTGATATATAGCAATACTTGGAACCATTTCAATGTGTGCCAACGAATGAATAATTTTGAATAGAATAATTAGTGTTATATATCAATACTTGTAAGCACATCTGTTAGCAAAACAAATCATTAATATTGAATACAATTCTAAGAGCTATATTGCAACAATTGAAACCATTTAAGTGTGTAGAGACAATGGTAATACAAACAAATTAGTTCTACCTAAATTAAAAATGAAATTACCTACAAACTCTTCAGATATCTTTCTCCATTAAAATATGTGCAAACGAATGATTGATAGTAAATGGAATTATTCGTATTAAATAGAAATACGTGAAACCATTTAACAGTCTAGGGAAAAATGAGCCCAGGTTCATTTAAAAAAATTATATACAAAAAGTGTTTACAAATCATATATATTCAATATATAGTATAACGATGATTTGGCTTTGAATAATCTACAATGGTTAATATGCCATAAAACCCAACCAAAACAAATCCTATATATTTGATATATATGTATAAAAAGGATTTTGCATTAAATAATCGACAAAGATTGATATTCCAGAAAACTCAATCAACCTTTTTTTTTTATCAAGATTATATTATATATTTCTTTTATTTTTTCTTATTGCAATTTTATCTTTGTTTCGTAAAACCCTTATAGAAATTTCTTCTCTCTGATTGAATAAAATGAGAATTATTCCTCTACCAGTAACCCTGCCTGTGTTACTTGGATTCTAAAGAAACGCATGGAGAAAAACACTATATGGGAACTACATAACGATGCTGCTTGCTGTTTTGAATGAATCCTGGAGGCTGCACCCAACAAAACGGCAGTTGTTCAGCTATTTACCTTCCTTCTCGTAACACATTCAAGGCAGACAAGCGAGACATGCTGGGCACTGCCGATAAAGTTAGGGTAACATCACTTACGAGTTTTTTCTATGGACTACAACACATGGACATACTAGTGTTAACCAACCAGCAAAAACTTACATTCATCCCCTCCGTGAAAGCACGGGATGTAATAGAGTTCAATGATTGACAGGGACGGATGGTGAAAGAGAGTCAAAGAAAACCGTGCAATCAGCGTTTTTTGATTGATTGATTGATTGATGTTATTAATTTACTAAATCTTAAAATGGAAATCGATATCGATTTAAGAAATTATTGTGCGTTTTTTTTCATGAAATTTTTACGGCTACAGATTTTATAAGAACGTAGAGTTTTGGGGTTGTTCATCACATATCAACCTTCTTAAGAAATTTATTTCCAAAGTCATCTTCACAGAACAGTAGTGGTACTTTTTAGCCTCTATCCGGTGGTGATAAGGCACTCCATAATTTGGCCATGGGTATTAGTCAGGAAGTGAAAGTAAAACTGCAATTGGGGTTCGAACTAACTTACAACGCTAGGTACAGTCAGCGTAAGCTATGCTCCGATAATAGAGTGGAATCTTAAACCAATAACCAGACAGGTCAAATTATTTTTTTGTTACATCCAAAGTTGTTTTTTTTTTATGGCGGGGTAAAGATGGTTTTAATCAAGAGTTGACTTTGTACACTGGTTACCTTACCAAGTCTAAAGAACGCAGTCTGATCTACTATTTACCCTTAGCTGGTGGTAGAAGAGATGGATCTATGCATTTCCCAAAGGTGTGAGCGTGAACTAAAACGCAAATGGACTCGTTCAGGATTTGAATTCAGGTGGCAGATTCACAGTTACAAGTCAAAACAGTTCTATTTCAAACAATTTATTTTAACATAAGTATTCTGTTTAGTTATATTTGATCCATAGATAGGATCCTATCAGGTGCTCCTACTCCGGGGCAGAGTGGGCCTTGGAGTGATGGCAATGAAGGGGTACTCCGCGTTCCTCAAAGCTCCAGAATTACTGTAGCGTCACCATCAGAGTTAGTTTCATATCCAGGACACCCGTTGGTGGGGGCCTTATCCCTCTGCAGAAAAGCAGTCGGTGTATTCAACAGCCCCAGCCGACTAAGCAAACTGTCTTAAAGCATAGACGTGATAATAAATAGTAATATCACCTCGAGTTGGCCGGGGAGTAATGGCAACAATGGTGTAGCTCCACAATCTCCTGAGCAGAGGAACTGGAGCTTCATCAACAGATACAGTTTAGATATACCAAGTTGAAATTTGAGAAACCACTCAATCTGTAGGGCTGTCTATATCTTCTGAATACCCTCCAAAAAGCGTGTCTTCGGCATGACTCTAAATTATATTTGAAAGTGAGGGTCCCGTTTTGGAGATTGGAGAGATAAGTAGTAAGGAGTCAATTTTTCAATGTCTTTATTTCAGATCCATCCTGAAACTGTACCCGTTACAATCCCATTTATGGATCGCAAGGATCAGGCAAAGTTATTTTTATTCGAAAGGAAAACCTGATGCCATACGACATGAAGTTATTTCTATTGAATATAGTTGTTCGAAGCTATGATTGTTTTCAATGATTTATTATTAGTTTCTTGAAACCATTAAAACAGTTTGCTATCAAATGACTATTATTTAATAGAAGTAACTACTAGACACCCTGTAATTATAAGTAAAGTAAAGTAGGCGACCATAGTCGAGGGTGACCCGAAGGCTCCCTTTTCGAAAGCTTACTACACCAAGGTGTAGGGGAGGGCGCTACTCCTGTTGGGGGTGTCCTTTTGGTGTAATGGTTAAAGCGATAGACTGCAGAGTCGTAGTATGCAAGTTCGAACTCCAGTTGCGCTATTACATTCACTTTCGGACAAATACCCATAGGAAAGAAAGGAACCCCCTTTATCCTCGCATCTATGGCTTAAGTACTACCACTTCTCTTCTACTGGAAGGATTGATTTGACATTAAATAACCCAAGAAGGTTGATAATCCATTAAACAACTTAGTAAATCAATTGTATTAGGTTGCAATACCAGACAGGGTTAAACTGGCATCTTGGATTTTTTTATATTTCCTTGTGTCACAACATACTTAATCACTAACAACAGTTATTTTTTATACATCCTACCCGTGATAACACAATGGATAATATTGATGGATACAGAAGCCTCTTGTTTGCTGCTGTTTTAAATTAAAAATAAGATAAAATAAAATAAGAGCTGGCTTTCAGCTTGGGCTATCGATTTCCAACTTGGGAATTATTCGTGGAACGAGTGAGAGGAGAGATAAGATCGAGGCAGAAAACAAAATAAACCTAACGCTGCAAGAAAATGAGAAATTAATCATTAACAGATTACCAATGGGAGGAGAAAAGGGATCAACAAAAGTCAACATTCTGCATGAAAGAGGTTAAAATAAGAAACTGTCAGAACAGGTCGATGAAATATTCATAATTTCAATTTTATGTAATTATAATCCAGAAAAAATACCTCAACGACCGTTTGACACCTAATCTCAATCGTAATTCTGTTATTAACCTTGCTGTCCTCAGAATGACAAAAAACTGTATCCGATGATGAGGTTTCAGTACAAGAGCTCTTGGGCCTGGTTTGGGTTTTGTTTAATGGCATGACAACTGTTAGGGGTTATTGAACGTCAAAGCTACCCTTGTGGATTAGCAGTGGTACTACTTAACCCATAGCTGGTGGGATAAGGAAACTCAGTGTAATAGTCCAAAAGTGAACATATCAGCGCGACTGGAGTTCGAACTCACTATAGAATACACTGACTACATCCCTGCAGAGGGGTAGGACACCCCGCCAACGAGTGTCTGATGCTTAGGTTCCAGTCATGCTGAACCATTATGGAATGTGAACTGCCCCTTCATTGTCTTCGCTCTCAGGTCTACTCTGACTCGAATTGGTAGCACCAGATAGGACCCTATCTATGGTTCAAATAGAACTAAACTGTGTTGGTTGAGATGTGAATGTTTTGGCATTTAAACTGCGAATTTATATTAAACTGAATTGTTGAAAATAGAACTGTTTTGCATTTAAACTACGTACTTATGCTGAAATGAATTGCTCGAAATAAAAATATTTTGACATTTAAACTGCGTACTAATGCTAAACTGAACTGTTTGAAATAAAAAAAAGTTTTACTTCTAACTCTGTGTATTGCCCACTCGGCTAGGGTTGTAGAATACAACGACTGCTTGGTAAGACCCCCACCTACGAGTGTCCTGAAAATGACATTAACCAACATGATGGTGAGGTTCTAGCAATGCTGCAGCTTTGGGGAATACGGAATACCCATTCATTGCCATCGCCCTCAGGTCTACTCTGGTCCGGAGTTGTAGTATCTGGGTCCTACCTATGGGTCAAATAGAATTAAACTGCGTACTTATGCTAGATTGAATTGCTTGAAATAGGACTTTTTTAACATTTAAATTGCATACTCATGCTAAACTGAATTGTTTGAAATGGAAGGTTTTTTATGTACTAAACTGAATTGTTTAAAATAGAACTGTTTTTGACATTGAAACTGTACTTACGCTAAAATGAACTGTTTAAAACAGAACTGTTTTGATTTTTACCTGTGTAAACAAAAGACAATATGCAGACTAAACTGAATTGTTTGAAATAGAACTGTTCATTTTATAAAAATTGATTTGGTATTACATAACCTTCAAATGGTGATATGCCGTAATACACAACCCATCTGAAATAAATGAATAAATATATATATATATATATATATATATATATAAAATCGGCGTGGATATATATATATATATATACATACATATATATATATATATATATGTGTGTGTGTGTGTGTGTGCATATATGCGTGCATGTCTATATATATACACACACATATACATATATATATATATGTCTGTGTGGAAAAATGGTACTATTTACCTTTTGGGGTTTTTGGCTCTATATGAGTTTCATCATATTGTTTTAGAAAAAATGCCGAGAAACATTAAAACTGCCTGAGGTTGTTCTGGCAACGTAATGATGAAAGCCAATCATCGTAAAACTTTTAAAAAGGAAAAAGAAACCCTTTTAAAGTGTTATTATACCTGTTATCTAGATTTGTTTAATCTGTTGTTTTCAAGGACATATCAAGTCTTATTTTATGCCTCAAAGTTAAGGTATCGCATTAATTTGTACGTTCATGTTTATATTTTAGCCTAGTTTTTCTTGAGATATTTTGTACGTGATCATATCAAATACGACTAATTACAAACTGATGTATTTGACTCTTAGAGGGAACCTGAACAGGCATTACCACTCTGGAAAAGAGTGGACCTGGGAGTAATGGCAATGAAAAGGTAATTCACGTATGCCAGATCTCCGTAACTGGTGACTCACATCAGATTCAGTTTTGTTTTAAACCCACGAGCCCTGTTTTTGTATGTTTTTGGGGGGTACCCCTCAGCAGGAAATACAGTCAGTGTATATTTTAAGTCATGCTGAAAAGGTGATAACTATTATTTTAGTTATGCATAAAAGTACATGTGGTCTCAATTTACATAGGACCCATGTGACTACTAATAACTCTACTAATAATAATGTTGTGTTTTTTTTTGTATCAGATTGGAAAAAAATATACTATAACAAATATTATTCCTCGATTACAATGCCTTGGACAAGAGAGGAAAAATATTTTGCGTTACTACTTATTTGGAAAGAAAATAATCCAAAACTGTGCAAGCAACTTCTTGTGGGATGTTTATCTTCACAATTACCCTCAGAAAAGCCAGGGGGTGTCCTCATGGTGTAATGGTTAAAGCAATCGTAGAATCGTAGTAAGCGAGTTCGAACTCCAGTCTCGCTATTACTTTCACTTTCGCGCTATTACTTTCACCCGAGGGGAAGGTATGAACCCCCTTATCCTCCCAGCTATGGGTTAAATAGTACAACTATTTTTCTTCTAGGAAAATGGCTTCGGCATTAAATAACCTACAAAGGTTGATATGCCATTAAACAAAGAAACCAAACCGAAACCAACCAGAAAAATCTAAATTAATTTTATGGTACACAAATTTCAAGCCACATGGTCAGTAAACAACCTCAACAAGAAGGCAGAAAATCCTAGATATGGCAGAGAGTTGACTGCAAGATGCCATGACAATGTGGATGCAGTGAGAGCTTCTGTCGGAAAAAGATCCCCTCCCTGAAGACGTTCCCAAGATCTTGGTCTTTCGTGTGCACTGTATGTTAAACTCAACTGATTACTGCACTTGTCATCTCATGTGACCTTTTCTGAAGTGATACGATTACTTTTTAAAACTCAGATGAAAATTATGCAATATGAATTATCATATGAATAGGTTGTATTTATTTTGAGACACCCTGTATTTGAAAATATTATTGCTTTAAACATAGTAATTTTATTTTAAGAAAACGGTTCCAAGCTAGGCAAAAGGTACCCTGCACAAACAATTACAGACGCGTGGACTACTCTGATGACATAGCACTTCTGGCAAATACACCCGCCCAAGCTGAAATCCTGCTACATAGTCTGGAACGAGCGGCTACAGCCATAGGCCTCCATGTCAGCCCACTTAAGACGGAATATATATTCTTTAATCAAACAGGCTAAATCTCCACGCTAAATGATAGTTCTCTGAAACTAGTTGACAAGTTCACCTATCTAGGAAGCAGTTTCTCATCAACAGAGACAGACATCGACACGCGACAAGCAAAGGCATGGACAGCTACGATAGGCTATAGGTCATATGGAAGTCAGACATGACCAATAAAACAGAACGCAGTTTCTTCCAAGCAGCGGTCGTATCGATACTGCTATATGGATGTACTACATGGACGCTAACAAAACGGACGGAGAAAAAGCTTGAGGGCCACTACACAAAAATGCTGCGAGCAATACTGAACAAATCTTGGAGGCAGCACCCCATAAAGCAGCTGCTGTACAACCACCTACCACCCATCACGAAAACTATCAAAGTTAGACGAACCAGACATGCAGGACACTGCTGGAGAAGTAGGGACGAGCTCATAAGTGATGTACTAATGTGGACCCCTTGACTTTGACGAGCGAAAGGCAGGACGACGAGCTAAGAATCTACATACAAAGTTAGACGAACCAGACATGGTATAATAACCGTCATGAGTTACTTGATATCAAGGCCATCGTTGTAGATTATTAGAAGTGGTACTGACGGGAAAAGAGATGGATTCGTGCAGGGTATTATCTCGAATTAAAACGCACTCAGCATCGTTCTGTATTTCAACATACCACAACAACCGTTTTGCTAAGTCTGAATTATGTGGGGGGTGTCCGCGTGGTATAATGGTTAAAGCGATGGACTGCGCAATCGTAGTAAGCGAGTTCGTACTCCAGTCGCGCTATTACGTTCACTTTTGGGCAGATAACATTGGGAAAGGTATGAACCCCCATTATCTATCCAGCTGTGGTTTAAATAGTACCCAAACTGTTCTAACCCATCGCTAAAGGGAGGAAAGATTTCATACTTTTGCTAACGGTATTAGCCCAAAAGTAAACGTCTCAGTGCGACTGGAGTTTGAACTCGTTTACTACGATGTTCCACTCCAGCACTTTAGCCAACGCATCACGATGATTCCTCTTTTAAAATTAAGCAGGATATATATTGTTTTTTACCAGAATATGGGATAAAATATTGAATCAAAATACTTAAGGTCGGTAAATATCTATCTAAAATCTCTCACGTCCATTGATAAAAATCATACGATCCCAAATAACATTTCAATAATTTTCATAAATTCATTAATCGAAAAAAGAATTGGATAAAATCTTAAATTAAGGGGAATCAAAAGTTTTGCCTTATTTTGGTACCTGCTCTTTTGCAGTGCAAATATCACGTGACTGAAGCAGCGCAAGCCATGGACGGTACCTAGTGAGTTTGATAGTATAATGGTTGTTAGTGTGCTGACACATTGTGCATTACTTCACTCTGTGTGATTTGAAAGCCATACAGATGAATGTGCAATACAGTTCAATTAGGGAACTTAAGCTTAACAACATCAATCTGAGTCATAACGTCTCTGAAACATCTACAAACATTTATGATGCTAAAGATGAAGATGCAGTTGGTCACAGTACAACAACTAGATGGTTGAAGAAATTTGGCTCGGGTTGCAAGAATCTCGACAATCAAGTAAGGTCAGGTGGGCCAAAAAGCGTAGATTCTGAGTCTGTTCTCAGAGCTATAATGTGGAAGTTAAGTTTTGAAGAAAACCTTCGTAATTAGAAATAAAAGCTTGTTTTTGCTAACAACTATATGTTTTAGTCAACTATTCCAATCAAATTGAAAAACAAGGAGTCAATATATTAATAGACTTCAGTTATTTTAAACCCTGCAGACGAAATTAGAATAATAATGATGTAAGATCAAATGTAGTTCAAAAGCATTTCAGACATTATCTCAGATCTATTTGACACACAGATGGGACTAACAGGCATTACCACTATTAGTCAGAGTAGGACTGAAAGAGCAATGGCAATAAAAGTGGGAGTCCCCCTCTCTCTCTCACTCTCCCTATCTCTATATATATAATGCTTGTCGTGTAATGTTTGTCATCGAAGGATATGGACAGGCGTCCAATTCTTGGAAGACACTGCTAGCATTTTATATAGCACTACTATTACCCTTGGAAAAGTTTAGCAGTCAAGTATTCTCCCTTCACCTAGAGGTAAACAGTACAGCAGACTGGGTTCTTTAACCTTTAATGGCAACCAATTTAGAAAAAAAGAAAACTCTGATATGAATCCTCTTGATTTAAACTCGGTTTAAAAAATTGACTTTGTATTACATCCTACTCGTCCGGGAGAGGGGAATATATATATATATATATATATATATATATATATATATATATATATATATATAACGCAAAATTGCTACTTGACTTAAAAAAATAAAGAAAATAAACGAAATGAGTACATTTTCAGTTAAAATAATTGGTGTTTATTACTAGCTCAAATTAGGATTAAATAATGTGAAATTCTTATGTGTTTTTTACGGTTTTATGTAATTTTCATACTTGAAATATATAGAGTTGAATGTATGCATTTTATAAATACTGCAAAAATAAAAACAGATTTTCATCCAAAGATGTCTCTGGGATCTATCATAATTTGGGGGCTAAATATCATTACCTATTCTCCCAAACTTTGTTTGCCTTCCGTCAAATATTTGGAATGCACTTAGCGTAACGGTTATAGTCGTATGAAATGCAATCGGTGATATGAGTTCATATTCAGTCCAAGGCTGTTTGTATTCCATAAATCGCTAATGTCTGTAAAAAAGGCATTAATGTTTTTCTTCAAACCCCAAAATTTGAATAAATAAAACGACTGGGTTATTTAGCTTTGGTTTGGTCAAGAGAGGACAATGCCGTTGCATAAAGCAAATTTTTAGCTGGAAAATGCAATTTTTTTCCATTTAATAACTACCATTGTCAATTACTGTCACCAGCAGAGAAAAATAGGATATCCAGTTCTTAGATAAAACTTTTACCATTCCATCGGAGGAAGCTGTTAGCTTCTAAATCAACGATTGCACCCTTTCAAAATGCATCATCATCATCATCATCATGTCGTGCCACTAGCACGGATATCCCTGACCCTCTCTCGCCGCCCCTCCCTATCATTCATCGCTTTTGACAGGTCTTCAGGGTTACATCCCGTATCCTCAAAATGCATAAAGTCGTCTATTCTACTCTGGCTTCAAACCAGTCTACGGGAAGGAAAAATCGGAATTCAAACCAGCTTCACTCCACTTAAAAATTGACCTGTCACATCCTGTGTGTGGCGGAGAGGTTTGTTAAGTATAAATTGGGAAGGCGATATCAAAATTCAATATCATTCAATAAACCCTATAATATATATATATATATATATATATATACATTAGAGAAAGTGTCTCTCTGATCCTTCTATATTAAATGGATGGTGATTGTAAACTGACAGAATCTCCTGTGCAAAATCTTTTATTTCTAACACCTCGAAGCAATTCAGGTGGTCGGTGGCGTTGGTTTTTTAGCTTTTATGGCATATCAACTTTTGTAAGTTATCTAATGCCAAATCCATTTAGTCAAACAGTTCTAAATTAAACAATTTACTTTAGTATAAGTATAGATTTTGTTTACACACAGTTAAATGACAAACCAGTTGTATTTCATAGAATTAAATTTAGCATGAGTACTATTTCAATGCTAAAAACAGTTCCATTTCAAATAATTCAATTTAGCATATGTAAGTTTTAATCTAAGTACACAGTTTAATTGACAAAAACATTTCTATTTCAAGCTTTTCAGTTTAATCAAACAGTTCTAATTCAAACACTTCAGTTTCGTATAAGTACAGTTTTTGTCCACACACACACTTAAATGTCAAAAGAGTTATATTGAAAAGAATTCAGTTTTGCATAAGTAAGCATTTTAGTTCTATTACATCCATAGATGGGACCTTATCAGGTGCTACCACTCCGAGCTAGAGTGGACCTGGCAATGAAGGAGTGTCCCGCATTCCCTAAAGTTCCAGTATTACTGAAACCTCATCATCAGATTGTTTAGTGTCATATACAGGACATTCGTTGGGGGGGGGGATTATTACACCTCAGTAGAGGTGCAGTCAGTGTATTCTACAGCCCCAGCCAACTGGGCAAGTCATGTGAGGGTAAATGCGGATAAGTGCAGTTACTAATTAGCCCGAGTTCTTTATTTAAATATTTGCAGAAATGTCTCGATGACCTCTTGGCATGATGTCAGCTAATTTAAGCAACGAGATAATGCCATGAACAACAAAAAAATATGGTCAGAGCATACGGCAGCCGACAGATATGGATATTGATTTTTTTCAGAGGCACACAAGTTTTCTTTATTTTCAGTTAAGAATATATATTCGAGAAAGCTTAGCTTTAATGGCATTAGGTGGAATACACCAAGTTTGGTACAAGGATTTATTTTTCCGAAATTGTTGAAGAATAATTGGTGTGATTCCCTGTAGATTTATGAGGTATTTCACTTTTTTTTTCTTGGACAAATGAAAGGTTTTTGCATATTTAATGTTATCAACCTAACGTTGAACTGTAATAAGCAAACTGTTTTCGCATTCTATTCATAGTGATATCTATGAGTGAATTATGTATGTATTTACCCAAACGCTTCGTCATGAACAAGATACGACACAAAGTCAATTTTTCAAGTAGAGTACAGCTGGTTTGAATACAGTTTTCCTTCTCTTAAACTGATTGCTTAACAAGGCAAAAGAAGCCAGACAGCCTTATTATTTACCCAAAGCTGACGGTAAAAGAGATGGATTCGTACAGGGCATTAACTCGAATTAAAACGCACTCAGCATTGTTCTGTATTTCAACTCGAGTCACCATTTAACTACATACGACAGTAACCGTTTTGCTAAGTCTGCATTATGTAGGGGGTGTCCTCGTGGTATAATGGTTAAAGCGACGGACTGCGCAATCGTAGTAAACGAGTTCGTACTCCAGTCGCGCTTTTACGTTCACTTTTGGGCAGATACTCTAGGGAAAGGTATGAACCCCCTTATCCATCCAGCTGTGGTTTAAATAGTACCCCTACTGTTCTTCTAGGAGAATAGCTTTGGCATTAAATAACCTACAAAGGTTGATATGCCATTAAACAACCAAGTCAAATGCATTATGTATGGACGCCCTTGCGAGACTTGAGCTATACCAGCAGTTATTCATTTTAGAAGCTGTGTGGTACATTATTGGTCATAATTCGGAGAAAGGACATAAACCTTGCAATTTTTTTTTCAACAATGGAATATCTTCGTATATTTGGTGTCACTGTACGTTTTCCAGTTTTCGTAATGTTTATAATCCGTTAAAATAGGAGTAAAACTTCTTTTATGCTCCAAAAAAGAAAAACAAAACCACTTTTCTGATTTTAAGTGCTGACTCGCTTAAAGCTCACGTTCAGCAGAGATTGAGCTCGATTTGAAGTTGCACCGTTTTTATTAATCAGGGTTTTCGGACTATTGTCTTAATCTTTGTTATATTCACAACGTTTCGACCGATGGGTCCTCTGGTCTTCATCAATTGTTCCTTGTCGAACTCAGAAGCCTACATTTCTATTTCAAGCAGTTCAGTTTAGCATCAGTACACCGTTTATTTCTATTAGACCCACAGATAGGACCCTACCAGGTGCTACCACTCCAAGCAAGAGTGGACCTGGGAGCGATGGAAATAATGGGGTACGCTGCATTCTCCAAAGCTCCAGTATTACTGGAACCTCACCATCATATTGCTTAGTGTCATATCCAGGATATTCAAGCAACGGTCGGTGTATTCTGCAGCCAGTGAGAGGGTAAAGAGGTTCTACCCTCAGAAGTATGGTATCCAGCCTACTAGTATGGTATCCAGCCTACTAGTATGGCTGGATAGTCGGTTGGTGGTTTTGGTTTTATAGCATATCAACCTTTTGAAGGTTATTTAACGCCAAATCTATTTTTATGAAAATAGTTCTATTTCAAACAATTCAGTTTAGCATAAGTACACAGTTTAAATGTAAGTACAGTTCAATTGTGAAATACATTTCTATTTCGAGCTATTCAGTTTAGTCAAGCAGTACTTATTCAGATAATTCAGTTTAGAATAAGTACAGATTTTCTTTACACACAGTAGAAAGTCAAAACAGTTCTATATAAAACAATTCTTTTTAGTGTAAGTAGAGTTCCAAAGTAAAAAACAGTTCCATTTCAAGTAATTCAGTTTAGCATAAGCACGCAGTTTAAATGTAAGTACGGTTTATTTGTCAAACATTTCTATTTCAAGCTACTCAGTTTAGTCAAACACTTTAATTTCATATAATTCAGTTTAGCATAAGTACACAGTGTAGACGTTAAAACAGTTCTATTTCGAGCAATTCTGTTTAACATAAGTACGCAGTTTAAATGCAAAAATTAGTACTGTGAAGGAAATGCGGTTTAGCTCTGTTTAAACCATTGATAAGACCCTTATCAGGTGCTAACACGCCGAGCCAAAGTGGACTTTGAAGCGATGGCAATAAAGGGGTACTCCGCATTCCCCAAAGTTCCAGCATAACTGAAACCCCACCATTAGATTGTCATATTCAGGACACTCGTTCAGGGGGGTCTTACCCCTCTGCAGATGTGTAGTCGGCGAATTCTACAGCCCCAGGGTTTTTGAACTATTGTATTAACCTTTATGGTTATATTCTAAACGTTTCGGCCGATGTATCCTCTGGTCTTCTTCAGTTGTTTCTTGTTGAACTGAGAAACCTACACGAAACTTTGAACCACTTCCTTTATTTGATCAATGGGGGTTACTTACTCTGATTCCGTTAACCATAACCGGGTGCAAGTATTGAGTATTCCTGGAGTGTCAGGTTTCTAAATGACAATCATCTGGCGGTTTCAGGTACTTTGGATAGTGTATGGTTGTGTATTTAAGTGTATTGATTTAATGTAAATATTTCTATTATGTGTTATTTTTGCTGGGTTACAGTTGCATACATACGGAGTTCAATTTTAAAGAAAGTGAATGGATTTTTGAAAATCTTAAAATTTCCAGCGCTGTATCCCTTGCTGAGTGTTAAAATCCCCCACCAAAACAAAAACTGATTCTAGAGTACGACAATAAGCTATATCTGATGGAGAAATTCATATTCCAGAGATTTGAAAAGTTTAGAGTATCCCTTCATGGTCATTGATCTTAGATTTACATTGAACTGGTGTAGAAGTAGCTTTTAGGATTCCTTCAATAATCAATTAGTTCTGTTTAACAACTATTTATATAAGATAGGACAGTAAACAAAAAAAAATCTCTATTACGAAACAATTGCACAAAAAATGGAAATAGGAACATACAAAGAACTCGATTCTCTAAACTCAAGGCATAAAATGACAATTGTCTACATAAAACGCGTAGAATCACTTTGAACAATATAAAAATATATCAAAACTAAATGCTGCCCAGTCGGCCAGGGCTGTAGAATATAGTACAAGCCCCCACTCAACGAGTGCCCTGGATATGACACTAAGCAATCTGTACCCCTTAATGGCCATCGCTCCAAGTTACACTCTGGCCCGGAGTTGTAGCACCTGATAGGGTCCTATCTATGGGTCAAACAGAACTAAACTGCGTTCTTATGCTAAACTGAATTGCTTGAAATAAAACTGTTTTTGACATAGAAACTGTTCTACGCTAAGCTGAATTTTTCGAAATAGAAATATTTTGACATTTATCTATGTGTGAACAAAAACTATTCTTATACTAAAATAAACTGTTTGAATTAAAACTGTTTGACTTAACTGAATAGCTTAAAATAGAAATGCTTTTCACAATGAAACTGTGTATTTATACTGAACTGAATTCTTTGAAATAGAGCTGTTTATTTGTATAAAAATGGATTTGGCATTAAATAACCTACAAAGGTTCATATGCCATAAAACCCAACCAACCAAAACTAAATTGTTTAAAAATATAGACAAATTATTTTTCACAAACATTCAAGAAATTTTCATGACTATATGTGTGTATTTATCCAAACGCTCCACACGAGCAGGGTTTGATACGAGATCAATTTTTAAGTTGATTGGTTGGTTGGTTTCTTTGTTTAATGGCATATCAACTTTTGTAGGTTATTTAATGTCAAAACCATTCTCCTAGAAGAACAGTTGTGGTACTATTTAACCTATAGCTGGGAGGATAAGGTGGTTCATACCTTTCCCAAGGGTATTTGCCTGAAAGTGAACGTAATAGCGCGACTGGTATTCGATTTCGCAGTCCACCACTTTAACTATTACACACCGAGCACACACCCTTTTCAGTTGAGTTTAACTGGTTTGAATTCACAGTTATCATTCTCGTAGACCGGATGCCATACTATTTATACTTAGCTGGAAGTAGAATAGTTGGATGTATACCCTTTTCCAAGGGTATTAAGGCTATATGAAATAAAAATTGCCTGGTCCAGGATCAGGTATTGAACTCGGGTCTCTGCGTTCATTTTCTATGATGATAACCATTACTGCCTGAGTGCCTCCTCGTGTGTAGATATATACGTGTGTGTGGTTTGTAAATGAATAATTTGGGGGTAAGTTAGTTATTAAATGAGTTGTCAAAGTTCATTTGTTTGTGCACAGTTAAATGCTTTCAAGTATTGCTATTTAACATTCGTAATTCTATCTATCAAGTATTCTTATCTAATACAAAAAAATATCTTTGTTATTTGGTTTCAAATAAGTAATAATAATAATAATAATCCTTTGTAAAAGATTGAATAGTTCTATTTGAGCCATACATGAGGCCCTAACAGGCATAACGTATCTGGGTGAGAGTAGACCTGGGAGTAATAGCAATGAAGACTTACTTCAAATTCCCCCAAACTCTATGACAAGAGCCTCACCATCAGATGCAGTTTAGTGTCATAAATAGGACACTGCAGAGTTTCAGTCTGCATATTCTACAGCCCCAGCTAACGAGGTGAGGGATGAGAAGTAACACTTGGCTGATATTAATTCTATAAGTTAATGAGTGTCTTATACACAAGTTTGTACATTTTTTATGACATGATTGAAGGTTCCCGTATTGACGATAACCATTACACAGCAAATGCCTTTTCCTGACATTTAAATGTTGATTTTTGAACGTGCCAGACGTGTAATGGTTATCGCCTTGGGAAACAGACACAGTGAACCGAATTCAAACCCTCCACGAGGCTAGCTGCATTTCACATAAGGCTAATACGCTTAGGAAAGGTATAAATCTATTCCTTCTCCAGTTATATGCACATAGTAGAGCTGATAGGGCTCTTTAACATTGGTATGGCAACCAGTCTAGGAGAAGGAAAGATCGGGATTGAAACCTGTTAAACTCTGCAGAAAATAGTTGATCTAGCCTCTTGTCTTGCTCGTGCGGGGGAGTTGGGTAATAACATAAACATACATTGCCCAGTCGGCAGGGGAAGGGAGCTTTTGAATATACCGACTGCACCCCTGCATAGGGGTAAGACCCTCTCTCTACAACGAGTGTCCTGGATATGACATTAAACAATCAGATGGTGAGGTTCCAGTTATGCTAGAGCTTTGGGGAATACAGAATACCTATTCATTAACATCGCTCTGGCGCGGGTGGTACCACCTGATAGGGTCCTCTCTATGGGTCAAATGGAACGAAACAGTGTGCTTATGCTAAACTGAATTGTTTTAAATGTAACTGTTTTTGTATG
The DNA here is from genome assembly GCA_963585895.1 of Sepioteuthis lessoniana. Lineage (NCBI taxonomy): Eukaryota > Metazoa > Mollusca > Cephalopoda > Myopsida > Loliginidae > Sepioteuthis > Sepioteuthis lessoniana. The sequence continues at coordinate 42,702,688 of OY757929.1, read as the reverse complement.
ATAAACTGAATTGTTTGAAATGGAACTATTTTTAAAATTTGAACTGTGTACTTACGCTAAACTGAATTCTTTAAAATAGAACTGTTTTATATGATAAAAATGGATTTGGCACTAAATAACTTAATATGGTTGATATGACATAGAACCTAACCAAACCAAAACATACGCATACGTCTAATCATATGATCTCGCTGGCAACGAAATACTTGTACACGTAAAAGTTCAGAGTGTTATTAACCTACTGCAAGCATTTGTTTGCTCAGTTGGCTGGGGCTGTAGAAGACACCGACTACATCTCTGTAGAGGGGTAAACCCCGCTAATGAGTGTCCTGGATATGACACAAAACAATCTGATGGTGAGGCTCGAGTGATGCTGTAACTTTGGGGAATGTGGAGTACACCTTCATTGTCACTGCTCCCAGGCCCACTCTGGCCCGGAATGGTAGCACCTGGTAGGGCCCTATCGATTTGTTATATAGAACTAACTTCATACTTCTGCTAAACTGAATTATTTGAATAAGAAATGTTTGAATAAAAAGAATAGATTGAAATGGAAATGTTTTTGACAATTAAACTGTACTTACATTTAAACTGTGGACTTATGCTAAACTGAATTGTTTAAAATACAACTATATTCATAAAAATAGATTTGGTGTTAAATAACCTACAAAGGTTGATATGCCATAAAACCCAACCAACCAACCATTTGTCATCCTTCATACGTAGAGCAAGTAAATACATTCAAATAGAACTTCGTAAAAGAAAACCTATATTTAAGTTAAGTCATTTATGTGTAACAAAAACATAGTTATTGCGACATATTTGGCACTTACGCAAACCAGGTAGCTCTATTAGTCGATAATCTTTTGCGCTAGAAACCATATTTGGAAGATGGTGATTCATAATTAGGGTCTGCAGTGGCCGATGAAAACAATTAACATGCCAGCAACGATAGAATACTATATGTTATATGTATATATTGAGAGAGAAATATTACAAACAATGAATCACTTTGGCCCAGGCAGCTAGGGCTGCAGAATACACAGACTGAATTCCTGCAAAGGGTCGGGACCCCCACCAATTAGTGTCCTGATATGACATTAAAGAATCTGATGGTGATGTTCCAGTGATGCAAGAGCTTTGTGCAATGCGGAGAACCTCTTCATTACAATTGCTCTCAGGTTCTCTCAAGCCCAAAGTGGCAGCTAATGATAAGGTCCTATCTATGGCTCAAATAGTACTAAACTGTGTACTGATGTTCAACTGAAATGTTTTAAATAGAACTGTTCTTGACATTGAAACTGCGTACTTATGCTAAATTGAATTGTTTGAAATAGAACTGTTTCGTCATTTAACCGTTTGTAAACTATACTTGTACTAAACAGAATTCTTTGAGATTTAATTCGGCATTAAATGACCCAAAAAGGTTTAGTACGCTGTAAAACAAAACAACGAACCAACCAACCATAGATTTAGCGTTGAATGACCCGAAAAGGGTTGATACACAATCAAACAAAACAACAACAACCAACCGACCAACCATGACACACTTAAATAAGTTTATGCACGATCTATACCCAGAGGTTTAATTTATTCATGAGCCTGGTCTTTACCACGCTTCTTTATCCTATATATGATCAAAATTCTGTTTAAAGTCTTTTCAATCAGAAAAAAAAGTTAGCAGTTCTCTGTTCATGAAAATTAAAAACAATATCACAGTATTTCTCCAGTGTAAAACAGGATAAAAAAACATGACTCAGGGTTTCACGTAAATGATCCTCAGCTGGGCAAGTATTCGCATGCTAACTCACGTGAGTAAAGAAAAGATTCTAAAAACCCCTTTCTCTCACTCACAAACATATTTGTGTGTGTGTGTGTGAGTGAACGTGTAATCATTGAAGAGCCGTCAACTCGACTGCAAGACCATCGGTTGTAAATTCAATAAAAAATTCTGTACACAATGAACTTGAATATGACTCCCATGTACGAGCAATCATTATAGGAATTCTAGAACAGTGACGACGTGAAATTAAATCATTATAACGCTCTATCATCATCAGTTATTCCATTTTACAAGGGCTGTCTAGTTTCTGGTTTTAGGATGCGAAAGTTGGATAGCGCTTGAATCATCATCATATATATATATAATCATGAAACATCTATAATTTAAAAGCTCCTGAGCAGTCAATGTTATCGGACTGTTTGCTTCCATGACGATTTACGATCGTAACTTTTGCTTAAGCCGTACACGCGAAACATGTTATACAAAAAAAATCGTTAATCTTGAAAACTTGGTTTTCCTTTGTGAGACATATTTTTTAACCTCACACACACAGGAGGTATGAGCGAGGCCAAATGCTGAGATTAGAAGATTGAATAATGTCAGCGGCATCTCAACCCGTTTTGGGTTGTTTTATGACAAAAGGTTTGGCAATCACATTCATTTTATGTTCATGTATATATATATATATATATAGTAAGTGGTTGATTTTTAACGTATTGTTTACAAGCGATTACGTGATATTGGGTATTCTATTATAACGGTTCTATTTGAGTTGCCCTGTCGGACTGCTCCTCTACAGATGGGGTTAGAACTACTCCCCAACGAGTGTCCTGATATGACACTAAACAATCTGATGCTGTGGTGTAAGAGCTTTGGGGAATGCTGAGCGCACCTTCATTGCCATCGCTTCCAGGCCAGAGTAGGCCTGGAGTGGTAGCACCTGATAGGGCCTTATCAATGGGTTAAATAGAACTGTTCTGCGTTCTTATGCTGAACTAAATTACTTGAACTAGAACCGTTTTGATATTTAAACGGCGTACTTATTCTAAACTGAGTTGTTTGATATAGAACTGTTTTTGACATTGATACTGTTTTTACGCTAAACTGGATTGTTTGAATTACAACTGTTTGACTAAACTGAATTATTTTTAATGGAACAGTTTTTGACAATTAAACTGTGTACTCATGCAAAACTAAATTGTTTGAAATTGAAATGATCATTCATCTAAAAATGGATTTGACATTTAATAACCTTCAAAGGTTGATATGCATAAAAACCCAACCAACCAACCGGTTTGAATGGATTCATTGACAGGACCTAGCTAAGTATTACCAATCCAGGTAAAGCTGGACCTGGGAGTAATGGCAATGAAGGAATAAGACATTCTTCCCAGAGCTTAAGAATCGAAGCCCCACCATCATATACGGTGTAGTGTGTTATCCAGAAGACCCCTTTTTTGGTGTGTGTGTGTGTGTGTGTGTTGGGGGGTCTATACATCTGTGCCGCGATCAGTCATTATATTTTGACCTCCTCGGACAGGTCGATGAAAATGGTGGAGAAGATGAATCAAGTTTAAATTTAACCTCTGCCATTTGAGCGTGATCTCCTCACCGGTAAACCGTTGCTATGTTTTTGTGGGAAATAAAAGTACAATGTCAAAAGCCAGCTGGGTTTGAACCCGGATACATGTTCTCCGTTTTATTTTTATCACTTCCCAATGATCTTTTAGCTCTCTGCTATAATAGCTTATATAGTGAAACATGACAGTTGTTTTGTGCTCCGTTATAGTGGCCTTGTACCGGATTATACCAAACTTAGTAGACATCAATTTCTCCTTACCCCCCTCTCTCTCTCAACTGATATATATATATATATATATATATATATATATATATATATATATATATATACGCTACAAATTCCGGAAATAATCTCCCTATTACCAGCAGCATCGATCGGCCAAGCAGGCGGCCAGTTATGAGATAAGCAGACTAAAAATGTTTCTTCTGAAATGTACTTAAAGTTTGTTGCAAGAGAGGAACAACATGCAGTGGGTTGGTGATTTCTCTCAGTTACATTCGAAGCAAATCATGGAAACGGAAAACGGGCCAAGTTTCATGTCAATTAATTTTTGTGCTTTGCACGCGAAAAATTACTTCCCGCTTATTACATAAATGATACCTATTTACTTCACTCTTTTTTATTAGGTGCCTATCTATCTATTTATCTATCAATCTATCTTTATATATATATATATATATATATACCAGGAAACATACAAATTATATTACATCCATCTTTATTTCGATATAATTACATAACGTGTATATGTATATATATATATATATATATATATATATATATGTGTGTGTGTGTGTGTGTGTGTGTGTATTATTTGGTCCAGTTAAACTGGAGTTGGGAATAATTCCACCAGGACAAGAAAACTATTCAAAAGTGAACATTTAAATTTTGCTAGTAAAGAGCTCAATGTAACACACATTACAGAGCAATAATTTCATTAAGAAAAAACACAAACCGGTCACATTAGGATCATAAATTTATTTTCATTCTGTTATGTGTTTTTGATAAAATCAAAAAACACGAAAAAAAATTAATTAACAGGGCTTCTCCAGATCTTATAGATAAAATGAATCAGGGTCTGATTTATTTTATCCATAAGATCTGAAGAAGTCTTGTTAATTTTTTTTTTTCGTGTTTTTTTATTTTATTAAAAACACATAACAGGATGGAAATAAATTTATGATCCTAAAGTGACCGGGTTATATATATATATATATATATATATATATATATATATATATATATAATCGACCTCTTAACAAAAATAGGATGTGACACAAGGTGAATTTCTGGTAAAACAAAGTATAACAGGTTTGACTAAAGAGTTTTCCTTCTTCTAGACTGGTTGCCATACCAAGGTTAAATAGCTCAGTCTGCCCTACTTTTTATCCACAGCAGGAGATGGAATAGTTGGATTCATACCTTCTCCAAATGAATTAGTGCAATAAGGAATGCAAACAGCCTCATCTAGGATTTGAATTCGGTTTGCTGTGTACATATTCCACGACGATAACCATTATGCCACGTGCGCCTCTTTTTTGTTATGTATTCATCAGATCAGGACTTGGTCTAATTAATATATAGGTGATACAGTCTTGGCTATCCTAAGTTAAATATACACACTGTATCTATGATATTGAGCACTCTTTATTTACAAATGTAGCCAACTATATTACCAATATTCAGACGTAAATTTGTGTGAATTCACACAAACACACACACACACACACACACACATACACACACACTTGCATGCATCAAAAACTATCTCTCTTATTGTAAAAAAAACCCCAATTTTTTACGCTATTACAGTCAGTTAATTATAACATTATCCCTGACTTGCCATCAGCAGAGGAGTAAGCCCCCACAAGGAGTATCCTAGATATGACACTAAACAGTCTGAGGATGAGGTTCCAGTAGTGCTGGAGCTATGGAGAATGCGGAGTACCCCTTCAATGACATCGCTCCCTGGTCCACTCGAGCCCAGAGTGATGGCACCTGATAGGGTCCTATCTATGGGTCAAATAGAACTTAACCGTGGTTTCGAGACTTTACTGCTGTTGCATTTAAACAGTGTATTTATGCGAAACTGAATTGTTTAAAATGGAACACATTGCGTAACGGTTATAGGCGTTGGTTCCCTAAACTTCTAAGGCGAAATCATCTGGAGATTTCAGGTTCAGTCCTGACTGCAGGCAAGTAACAATACAGGAATACTTAACACGTGTACCCGGTTATGGCTAACGGAATTAGAACAGGCTAACCCCGTGGATTCAATAAAGGACGTAGTTCCAAGTTCTGTGAAGGTTCCCGCACACCTGAAGAAGGCCGGAGGACATATCGGCCTCAACTGAATTGTTTGAAATTGAACTGTTTTTGTCATTGAAACTGTACTTACTCAAAATTGAATTGTTTAATATATAACTATTTTGACATTTAACTGTGAGTAAACAAAATCTGTACTAATACTAAACTAAATTAGCTGAATTAGAACTGTTTTGATAATTAAACTGTGTGCTCATGCTAAGCTGAATTGTTTGAAAGAGCTGCCGATTTTCATAAAAATGGATTTGGCGATTAATAACTAACAAAGATTGTTATGCCATTAAACCCAACCAACCTGACTGAATTTCTGCAGAGGGGTACCCTACCACCGAGTGCCCTGGTTATAACAGTAAACTGCATCTAACAGGGAGGCTCTAATGTGGAGTTCTGCTTCACTGCCATCACTTTCAGGTCCACTCTGACCAGGAGTGGTGACATGTGTTTTAACTCACTTAAAAATAAAATTAATTACTAACTATACACGAACAAATCATGTTTACAAGTGTGTAAACAAATGACCGATGTTAAGTTAAATTGTTACAGTTAATATAGCAATACTTGAAATCATTCATCAGAGGGAAAAAAATAAGCTCCGTTTCATTTAAAAATATTCTCATTAGAATGTTTACAAATCATCTATATTTAATATATATATATATATATATATATATGATTTGGCATTAAATAAGTTACAAGGGTTGATATGCCATTAAATCAAAACATTTGTTAATAGGAGTAGTAAACTGAATTTATATTATTCGACAAGAATTCTTAAAACCACAAATTTAGAGAAAATGATTTTTATCTTATTTCACTATCCATCATCATCATGTCGTGCTATCAGCTCGGATATTCCTGACGCTCTCTTGCCACCCCTCCCAATCGTCCATCACTTCCGGCAGGTCCTCAGGGCTACATCCCGTATGTACACAGAACTGCTGTATATATGTTCGAGCTGGTCGCTCTGCCTTTGCTCGTCCATGTGAAGGGGTCTACAGAAGTACATCCCTTATGAGCTTGACCCTACTTCTCCAGCAGTGTCCCGCATGGCTGGTTCGTCTAATTTTGATAGTTTTCGTGATGGATGGTAGGTGGCCGTACAGCTGCTGCTTTTTGGGGTGTTGCCTCCAGGATTTGTTCAATATTGCTCGCAGTTTGGACGCTAACAAAACGGCTGGAGAAGAAGCTAGATGGCAATTACACAAGAATGCTGCAAGCAATATTGAACAAGTCCTAGCGGCAACACCCTACAAGGCACCAACTATACGGCCACCTGCCTCCCATCACGAAAACTATCCAAGTTAAACGAACCAGATATGCAGGACACTGCTGGAGAAGCAGGGACGAGCTTATAAGTGATGTACTCCTATGGACCCCTACATATGGCCGGGCAAAAGCAGGACGACCAGCTCGAACATACATACAGCAGCTATGTGAGGATATGGGATGTAGCCCTGAAGACCTGCCAGAGGCGATGGACGATAGGGAGAAGCAGCCAGAGAGGGTCAGGGATATCCGTATTAGCGGCATGACATGATGATGATGATTCTTATGTAGTTGCCGTCAAGTTTTTTCTCCGTCAGTTTAGTTAGGTGCATCCATATAGCAGTATTGACACGATCGCAGCTTGGAAGAAACTGCACTACCGATAAAATGAAGCACAGTTTCTTCCAAGCAATTTCACTATTAAACTAGCTAAAAGGGACTGATATACCGTTGAACATAATCAATACAAATTATATCCGAAGGAGTAGTGTCTTTTCAGGTTATATCGATAGCTTGATTAGTCAATGCTTTAGTTGTCTTAATTCGGAGACAAAGCCTGATGGTTTTATCATTAAGAGTTTTTGGACTATTTTCTTATTTCCACAACGTTTTGGCCTATATGTCCTCCAGTTTTCTTTAGATGTTTGTCGAACTCGGGAACCGACACGGAACTTCGAACTACGCCCTTTATTGAATAAAAAAAACTGAATATGAGTAGTGGTAAAAAATCATACATAATAGTAGTAATCCGAGTCAAGTAAAAACATTAAGTTTATAAGTCCCAAAAATTCACTCTAAACTGTCCAGCAGGACACATTGTTTAATTGTTATAGGTGTTGGTTCCCTAAGCTTCAAAGGAGACAATCCTCTGGAGGTTGCAGGTTCAATCCTGACTGCAGGCGAGTAATAAGACAGGAATACACTTGTACCTGGTTATGGCTAACGGAATCAGAACCATCGAACCCACTGGTTTCAATAAAGGATGTAGTTTGAAGTTCCGTGTAGGTTCCCGAGTTCGATAAACACCTTAAGGCCGGAGGACATATCGGCCGAAACGTTGGGGAAATAACAATAAAGATGATGACAATAGTCCGAAAATCCTACACAATAAAAATAGTTAAGGCTTTAATTGAATTGATACTGTTTCAGTTCCTTTGCTGAATGATATAAAAAGCTTCGATGGTCACATAATACTAAAACCGAGCCTAGTCGACAGGATCTATAGAATATGTCGACGGAGGGATAAAAAAAAACACCCAACGTGTGTCCTGGATACGACATTAAATACTCTGATGGTGAGGTTCCTGTAATGCTGTAGCTTTGGAGAACGTGGAGTACCCTTCGTTGCCATTGAACCCAGGTCCTCTCTGGCCCGGAGTGGTAGCACTTGATAGAGTTCTATCGACGGGTCAAATAGAACTCTTTGACATTTAAATTGTGTGCAAGCTTGCACGGTAAGCTGAAGCTGTAGAATACGTCAACTGAATCTCTTCAGAGGGATACGACCCCCCCCCCACAAATAACATCCTGGATATGACACTAAACAATCTTATGGTGAGGTTTCTGTAATATTTATTGGTCAAATACAACTACACTGTGTACTTATGCTAAACTGAATTGCTTGAGAGAGGACTCTTTTGACATTTAAACTGCGTACTAATACTGAATTGAATTGTTAGAAACGAAACTGTTTTTGTGTAATAAACTGAATTGTTTGAAACAGAAATCTTTTTGATAGTGAAACTATACTTAGGCTAAACTGAACTATTTGAAATAGAACGGTTAGACTAAACTGAATAGCTTGAAATAGAAATGTTTTTGACAATTAAACTGTATACTTATATTAAACTGAATTGTTTGAAAAATAACTGTTTATTTGTATAAAAATAGATTTGGCATTAAATAACCTATAAAGGTTGATATGCCATAAAACCCAAACAAACAAACTGTGTACAAAAAGAGATCATGTCAATTAAAAATGTTATTTATAAAATGTATTTACAAATCATACATGTCGATGAATAAATAGGATGTGGCATTAAATAACCCATAGAGGTTGATAAGCCATAAAACCCAATCACACCATCAGGGGTTTGGTTTGATTTGGTTGGTTGGGTTTTATGGCACATCAATCTTTGAAGGTTACTTAATACCAAATCCATTTTTATACAAATAGTTCTATTTCAAACAATTCAGTTTAGCTTGAGTACATAGTTTAATTATCAAAAACATTTCTATTTCAAGCTATTCTGTTTAGTCAAAAAGTCCTACTTCAACCAATTCAATTTACTGTAAGTAGATATTTTGTTTGCTTACTTTTAAATATCAAAACAGTTCTATGTAAAACAATTCAGTTTAGCATAAGTACAGTTCCAATGTCAAAAAATGTTCAGTTTCAAAGAATTCAGTTTAGCATAAGAACGAAATAAATTACAAGTACAGTTTGTCAAAAACATTTCTATTTCAAGCTCTTCCGTTTCAAACGGTTCTAATTTAAACAATTCAGTTTAGCATAAGTAGGCAGTTTTGTTTTATTCATCCCATAGGCAGGGTCCTGTCAGGTACTACCACTCTGGGCCAGAGTGGACCTAAGAACGATGGCAATGAAGGGGTGGTCTGCAAAGTTCCAGCATCACTGGAACAATACCATCAGATTGTTTAGTGTCATATCCAGGACACTTGTTAGGGTGCATTCGTTGTATTCTAAAGCTCCAACCGAATGGGCAATGATTTGGTTTGTTTTCTTTGTTTAATGGCATATCAACCTTCGAAGGTTATTTAATGCCAAATCCATCCTTCTAGAAGGACAGTGGCGGTACTATTTAACCAACAGCTGGAAGGATAAGGGGGTTCCTACCTTTCCCACGGGTATTAGTCCAAAAGTGAACGTAATAACTGAAGTTTGAACTCGCTAACTACAATCCAGCAGTCCACTGATTTAACCATTACACCACCCTCAAACTATCAGTGATACTATTCAATTTATAACTTCTGGGATTAGAGGGTTCATAATTTTCTTATGGCTATCAATCCTCAAGTGAAAAAAGGAGGTGCCCGTGGTGTAATGGTTATCGTCACAGGATATGGACACGGCGATACGAGTTCAATTCCTGGACAAGACTGATTGCATTTCACATAGCACTAATACCCTTGGGAAAGGTATGAATCCAATTATTCTCCCTCCAGCTATGGGTAAATAGTAGGGCAGACTAGGTTCTTCAGCCTTGGTGAGACAACTAGTCTAGGAGAAGGAAAACTCTGAATTCAAACCTGCTAAAACCTCGCTTTAAAAAAAATTGACCTTGTGTCATATCCTGCCCGAGCGGAGGGGTTGGGTAAATAGGATCAATCCTAAAGTGAACGTAATCGTGCGACTAGAGTTCGAACTTGCTTGCTTCGAGGCTGTAGTCCAGCACTTATGTTATTACCCCCGATGAGGACTCCCTTTCTACAATGGCACGAAAAATATTGATATTGAAAAAGAGTTACATTTACTTGTTTAAAGTTATTAGTAAGATGAATTTCTGAACCGTATGTCATTTGAAACCGTTATGGTTTAACTGACTTTCATGAAAAATAACCAAGTTTTGACATTAGGTAAGTAAAAAGTAAAGTTGGCGACCAGAAGGCTCCCTTTTTAATACCTACTACACCGAGGTGTAGGGAGGGCGCAACTACTTTCCCTGGATTGCTTCACTTTACCCTCGATACGTATCTTGCTGAGTGTTAAGCAAGGAGGTATCAAGTACCATTTTAAGAAGCCTTAGGAATGACGTGACCTGGGATTGAACCCAGGTCTCTCGGACCATTGCCGAAATCTTTAATCAATTGGCCAATGAGACGGTAATAAAATAGGCTAGTTTTCTAGAATTAAACTTCCAGTGAATTTTTATTTTTATTTTTAATCATCGTAATGACTGATTACATACGTATTTACCCTCTCTCTCGCATGGTGCCACACAAGGGCAGTTTTTAAGAATAATACAAGTTTGAATTCAGAGTTTTTCCTCACCGAAACTGATTGCTTTATCAAGGCTAAAGAAACTATCGTTGGCGTTAAAAGTGATGGATACTTGACTTTAACGAGGGCTTTAGAGCAAATTGAGACGCAAACAGTCTATTCCAGGGTTTGTACTCGGGTGCCTGATTGTATTAAGCACGATGATAACCGTACGTATTCCATTTCGTATGATCATAAGTGCGCCTCTTCCAATCAAGAAAGTAAAGTATTTGGTGAGGTAACTAGTCTAGGAGAAGGAAAACCTGATAAACTCCGCTTAAAAATTGACCTTGTGTCAAATCCTGCCCGAGCGGAGGGGTTAGTAAATAGGGTAAAGTATTTGCAGTGTAATTGTTATTGTGATGGGAAATGGTCACGGAGACCCTATACTAGGCTGTTTGCATTTGACTTAAGACTAATATACTTGGGAAAAGGTATGCATGCAATTTTTAACAGTGCAGTTATCAGTAAGGTAAACTGGTTAAACTCTGCTTAATAAATTGACCTTGATTCACATCTTACTCATGGTGGAGGAGTTGCTAAATATATATATCAAAAACTGTGAATGACGTTCCCAAGACTAAAACCAACCGAGTTTTGGCGGGAAATTTACGGGTTGTTGATAGTAAGACTTGGAGATCGGTTGAACACTTTTCCTGAAATTAACGATAGCGTTGTAAATGATAATTTTTTTTTTCTTGTATATCATGCAAAACATAGTTGTGAAGGCGTTAATTTGGTTTCTTAGTATATCAATCTTCGTGGATTAATCAATGCGGAAATCATCCTTAGAGAAAAACAGTCGTGGTACTATTTACTCCATGGTTGGGTGTTCACGCATTTTTCCAAAGATAGAAATCCAAAACTGTACGTAAAAGTTAAACTGGAGCTCAGACTCACTAATCAAGATGTCGTAGTGCCTAAACTGTGATTGCTAATAAGTCTACTGATATTAATGTATGGGTGAATGGGTGTGTATTTATTTATTTATAGATTGGATGTCTCAATATACATGGGACTGATGTGACTGCTAATAAGTCTACAATTAATATTGTTGTGGTCTTTTTTTGTTTCAGATATGAATATAGTATAAAATAACAACTACTAATCCTCGATCATTATACCTTGGACAAGAGGAAAAAATATTTTGCGACACTACTTATTCGGAAACAGAAACATTCAAAACTGTCTCGAAATAAATGCAACCCATTAATATAATAATTATTTATTACAAAACTCTACAATATACCGAAATCAAAATTAAAATTGCACACACACACACACACACACACACACACACACACACACACACACACACACACACACACACATATATATATATATGAATGTGTGTGTGTGTGTACGAGAGAGAGAAAACATTTTCTTTTTTGGAATGCAAGATATTTATATATAGAGATTTTATACAGGATGTCTCTATTCATGAGACTGCTAATAATTCTACAAATAATAATGTGTTCTTTTTTGTTTCAAATTTGAAAATAGTATACTATAACAACTATTAATCCTCAATTACAATGGGTTGGACAAGAAAGGAAAATATATTTTGCATCACTACTTATTTGGAGACAAAATTGTTCAAAAGTGTCTCAAAAAAGATGTAACACATTAATATGATAAGAAACTCGAAAAAGATTGCAAGTGCTGTAAGCTGATGTAATAATTTTAAAAAAAAACATTGATTTAATGTTTCTTGCTCAAAGAATGAATTTTATAGCAGAAGTGTTCCAAATGACCGTCATTGCTCTTGTCTCAGTAATAAATCATAATCTTGTTAATGGGTTACATCAATTTTGAATCACCCCGTATTAATAATACTTAGTATTTTAGAAATTTATGTTTAAAAAGAAATAGAAGCCATTCTCTGGAATTCTATATCATTGAAGAATTCTCTTTGGAATTTGGTTGTTATCTTTAACTTCTAATAACAAACAGTATCAGAGTGGATAACACTTTAAGACAAACCTTTATTTTCTTTCCATTTCCCGACTTTGAATAACATAGTTATTTGCTTTTCGTTGAAATAATCAATACATCTGACCAAACTTTTTCCTACCCATACTCTCTCACTATATATATATATATATATATATATATGTATGTATGTACGTATATATATAATCAATATATAATATATGTATATATATATTATATTTATATATATATATATATATTGGGTAGAGTGTTCGCCAATGATCTGGGAGACCGGGGTTCAATCGTAGGTCACATCATACCAGAGAATTTTAAAATGGTACTTGATACATCCTAGCTTAAAACTCAGCAATATAATGGTACGTATCAAGAGTAAAGTGGAGCAATCCATGGAAAGGAGTAGCGCCCTCCCCTACACCTTGGTGTAGTAGCTATTAAAAAGGGAGCCTTCTGGTCGCCCTCAATGAAAAGTCGCCAACTTTATATACATATATATATATATATATATATATATATAATGTTATATTATATTTATGTATATATATATAGTTTTTTTCTCAAGCGCATGTTCTCGTCATTGTTCCCACTTTCTTGTCTTTGCTGGACGCATCTTTCTGGTTGTAATCATATTTACCAACCCCTCCGCTCCGGCAGGATATGACCCAATGTCAATTTTTAAGCGGAGTTTAACAGGTTTGAATTCAGAGTTTTCCTTCTTGACTAGATGTCTCATCAAGGCTGAAGAACCTAATCTGCTGGAGGGAGAATAATTGGATTCATACCTTTCCCAAGGGTATTAGTGCTATGTGATATGCAACCAGTCTCGTCCAGGATTTGAACTCGTGTCGCCGTGTTCATTTCCTACGACGATAACCATTACACCACGGGCACCTCATTCTGGTTGTAATTGTTATCAAACGAATCTCATGGATCAGTTATTAGTGAGTTTTTTTCCTCACTATGTGCTCCATGCTTTTACTTTCTAACCAAATCTAAGCCATGTTTACTTGAAAGATTGATGTAATGGTCAGCAAGCAAGTCTTGCAGATCGGTTATTACTGAGTAGTATGTTAGTTTATCGCTAGGTTCCTCCTGCTTGTAACCTTGTAACTAATCTACATTCCTGCAGTGCAGTATTGACTAGATTCTCAGAGTAGGCCTCATAATCCTGGCCTTGTGCCAAGCTGAGCTTAATGATTAACCACCTGTTTTTGTTACCTCCACTTTCTTTCTTAGCTTTTCTCTCTTTCCTTCATTCCTTTCTCCCTCTCGTTTTATTTCTGTGCTACTGCTAATTCTCCTTATGCTCTAAATTTTTCTTCTACCAAATGATTTTCGTTGATTTTGTACTTCGTATCTTACCTCTTTTTCTATTACTTCTTCACTCTCTTTTCTTCATTTTCATTCTCATTTTAGTTGCTATCTATCTATCTATCTATCTATCTATCTATCTATTTAGGCTTTTCTCACTCTCTTTCACTCGCTTTTCTCATATCCTACTTTTTGTCTCTATTCTTCCTTCTTGTTCTCATTTTAGTCGCCCTCTCTCTCTCTCTCTCTATATATATATATATATAATCTTCTTGCTTTTATCACTCCTTCACTTGCTTTTTCTCTGCCCATCATTCTCTCTAACTCTTTATTCTTTCTGTTTTCTATCTTTCTCTTTTTTGATTTTTAGATATCATTTATAAATCTTGGCTGACCTCATTGATGCATTTTCAACGAGCCTAAGGTTGTTTTTTAAACCATGAAGTTAGAGAATCATGTTCACTATACGTTTATATTTGTGGTTGGGGGGATTCTTATCTTAAGCTTATTTTTGCTCACAGTTATATCAAATATTTCTATCTAATTCAATTTTTTTTATATAGAGGTATTGCTTCAAGTATTCTTGTCTTTTTTGTTTGTTTGCAAACAGTGATATGGTTTCAATTACTTAGTAATAATCTTTATTAATCAATCTTAGCTTCAAGAAATTATATTTACCAACCCCTCCACTAGGGCAGCATATGACACAAGGTCAATTTTTAAGCAGAGTTTAACAGGTTTGAATTCAGAGTTTTCCTTCTCCTTGACTAGTTGCCTCGCCAAGGCTGAAGAACCTACTATTTACCCATAGCAGGAGGGAGAATAACTGGATTCATACCTTTCCCAAGAGTATTAGTGGTATGTGAAATGCAATCAGTCTCGTCCAGGATTTGAACTCGTGTCACCGAGTCCATTTCCTACGACGATAACCATTACACCACAGGCACCTCCAATGCAGAGCGGCAAGACCATATTTACCAACCCCTCCACTCGGGCAGCATATGACACAAGGTCAATTTTTAACCGGAGTTTAACAGGTTTCAGTTCAGAGTTTTCATTCTCCTAGACTAGTTGCCTTACTAAGGCTAAAGAACACAGTCTGCCCTACTATTTACTCATAGATGGAGGGAGAATAATTGGATTCATACCTTTCCCAAGGGTATTAGTGCTATGTGAAATGCAATCAGTCTCGTCCATGATTTGAACTCGTGTCTCTGTGTCCATTTCCTACGACAATAACCATTACTCCACGGGCACTTCCTTAGCTTCAAGAAATAGTTTCCTAATAGAAATGATTTACAATTATATTGTATGAAGTATTCATATCTAACGCTAATAGTTTTCAAACAGACCTATTTGACTCATTGATAAGTACTATGACTCAAGAACAAGGGCCTCACCATCAAATACAGTTTAGTATGCTACACAGGACACACGTTCGGATGGGGCTTGTCTATCACCATATTACAAGTCCGACCGACTAGGCGAGTTTGAACTCGATTTTGTATATCTGGTATAGTACTTACTCTTACTTAGAGAATAAACTACTATGAAACTTGAAGAATGTACGCATCCGTCCCACTCACCCTAATTTATATACTTTCTAAATGAAGTAATTGCGAAATGTTGATTACAGAAAACTTCTTTGTTAATAACAATTGATTTTAATGATTTGATTCAAACTTAATGGCAGCTGGTGGTCGTTAATACAGTTCTTATACAATATATACAATTAATTTCCTCTTAGTACGCGAGGCTTACACTATGCTGACTCTATCCTCTATAGAGGGATCTAAGTGATAAGAACCCCCTAACAAAAAGTGTATTCTCAGGCACGAAGCTAAAGTGCACCTGATAATACTTATTATAATATACTACTCTATTGTCCGGATTTGAATATGCTTACTGCATCTATATTTACCATATTTACCAACCCCTCAACTCAGGCAGGATATGACACAAGGTCAATTTTTAACCGGAGTTTAACAGGTTTGAATTCAGAGTTTTCCTTCTCCTAGACTAGTTGCCCCACCAAGGCTGAAGAACCTAGTCTGCCCTACTATTTACCCATAGCAGGAGGGAGAATAATTGGATTCATACCTATCCCAAAGGTATTAGTGCTATGTGAAATGCAATCAGTCTCATCTAAGATTTGAACTCGTATCACCGTGTCCATTTCCTACGACGATAACCATTACACCACAGGCACCTCCAATGCAGAGCGGCAAGACATATTTACCAACCCCTCCACTCGGACAGGATATGACACAAGGTCAATTTTTAAGTGGAGTTTAACAGGTTTCAATTACACCACGGGCACCTCCATAAGACCCTCCCCCAAAGAAAGATTCCCTAGGTAAGATACTAAACTGCATCCGAGGTTGGGACCTTTATTCTACAGAGCTAAGAAGAGTTGAATACCCACTTTCATTGTAATTACTCCCAGATTCACTCTGATCAGTTTAAAAATTATTTTTATGAGACAGGAAGAATAATTTATACCATATATCTTTGTTAAAATTATTTGTATAGAGAAAAGGTACGTGAAGCTTTGTATATAGTAATATTAGTTACTTGAAACCATGTGAAAAAAAAGGATCATTATCAATTTGAATTGTTACTTTAAACAATATGATTGGGTATAAAATATCAAGATTCGATAGGATTAATTGTTATCATCGATCACCCTGTTGACGGGGCTTAGAATACTCTAACTGTATCATCAGTAGTGTCCCAAGTATGACATGAAACTACATCCGATGGTACTATTTACCAACCCCTCCGCTTGGGCAGGATATGACACAAGGTCAATTTTTAAGCGGAGTTTAACAGGTTTGAATTCAGAGTTTTCCTTCCGCTAGACTAGTTGCCTAACCAAGGCTGAAGAACCTAGTCTGTCCTACTATTTACCCATAGCTGGAAGGATAATAATTGGATTCATACATACCTTTCCCAAGGGTATTAGTGCTATGTGAAATGCAATCAATCTCGTCCAGGATTTGAACTCGAGTCGCCGTGTTCATTTCCTACGACGATAACGACTACACATCAATTATAAAGATATGATGGGGTCAAGTAACGTTTCATTGTTATCATCCCCTAGTCTACCCTGAACCCGATTGGTTGTACCTACTAGGGCATCATTTAAATTGGTCTATTTACATATTATTCGGATTTGACAGGATCCTGTGCAAAAGTTTCTTCAGAAACAACCACACAAAATGTGAATAGGAGCATGCAATAAATGCAATTCCCAAACCTCTAGGTATAAAATGACCTTAGACGGTTTGACATGCCCTCAAAATCAATCAGTCTAGGCATAAAATAACTCTGCATGGGTTGACATACTGTTAAAACAAATCAATCAATGCAATATTTGATTCAAAACAGGGGCGTTTAGATACCACATTTCTTTCGAAACAATAATAGAAATAGTACCTCAATCTTTTGTGTGTCTGTATATATATATATACATATATATAGCAGTATCAATGTAGAAAGAAAATAAATTTGGAGTTTCACAGAAAGAAACTATTTTTCATTTGATTTGATAGAAAGATACAGCTGTTTGCTTAAATTTTTAATTTCCTGCATCATTTGCAGCGATGTCTATTTCTTAGCGAGAACAATTCCGGGTAACGGAATCTTTTTCTTTTCTATTGATTTTTGCTGCACTGTCTGGTTTGGAGAAGGTTGCACTTAGTGCCTAAAGTACAAGATTTAGGGTGTTCGATTTCTTTCAATGTGACTGGTATTGGTTATCTCAGTAATGCGTTTAAAGAATCGCTTCTTTCATTTCCGAGCGCAAAAAAACAAAAGACAAAAAGAAAATGGCACCGAGAAAGCACAGACCACAAAATTAGGCATTAAAAATATACCCATTTCCGCTCAGACATTATATATATAACTAGTTTCGGTCCGAGGCCGTCATCATCAGTGCTCATGACTATTAAAAAGTTACTAAATTGTTTTCCAAAAATGATGTCATGAATGAACCCAAACGAATAGCATGTCCTTGTATTTTTATATTCATAGAACTGTTATCTATAGGCTCTAGCTGATCGTCCCGTCATGCTCGTCCATGTGAAGGGGTGCACAGGAGTATGTCACTTATGAATTCGTCCCCACTTCTCCAGCCATGTCCTGCATGTCTAGTTCGTCTACCTTGGATAGTTTTCGTGATGGGTGGTAAGTGACCGTGCAGCTGCTGCTTTGTGGGGTGCTGCCTCCATGACTTGTTCAATATTGCTCTCAGCATTCTTGTGTGATTGCCGTCAAGCTTTTTCTCTGTACATTTACTTAGCGTCCATGTAGCGCATCCATATAATAGTATTGACAAGACCACTGCTTGGAAAAAAAACTGCATTTTATCGGTCAAGTTTGACTTTCATATGACCGATAGCCTATCGCTCGATGTCCATGCCTTTGCTAATCGCATGTTGACGTCTGTCTCGGTTGATGAGACACGGCTTCTTAGGTTGGTGAACTTGTCCTCTAGTTTCAGAGAACTAACATTTTGTGTGGAGGTGTCGTTAATCGAAGAGGTGACATATATATATGTCACCTTTTCGAGCGTCCTGCGTGTCTAGCCACACTGAAGAGTTCTGATAGAACGAAACTGTCTGTGGATGACAATATATACGCTCCTCCATGGGGTTGAGCACTCTGGCGAAGGAATTTTCGGCTGCCGCTTGCATAATGCAAAGCTCTTCGAAAGAATTGAGCACTCTGGTAGCCGATATGGTATAAAAATGTAAACAGACGGACGCTGCTGCAGTAGCTACATAAATACCTTAAAAATTCCCTTAGCATATGACACCAGCAGAACGCAGAATAGTAAGATGATACATGTTTTCAATTTAAGATGTGAAGTAATATTAATTAATATTTAAGTAATATTAAGATAGTATATTAAAAAAATTTCAGAATTAAATAATTTTACTAAAATTATTCTGATATACCAACATCGATTGACAAAATCAAAGAGAATGGCTTCGAACTGACGAAGAAAAGAAGCAGAAGATACCCTGCAACAACAATTACCGACGCCGACTACGCCGATGACATAGCGATACTGGCAAATACACCTGACCAAGCCGAAACACTTCTGCATAGTTTGGAACGAGCAGCAGCAAGCATAGGCCTCCATGTTAATGCACACAAAACGGAATATATGTGCTATAACCAAACGGGGGACATCTCCACTCTAGAAGGAACCCCTCTTAAACTAGTAGACAAATTCACGTACCTAGGAAGCAGCGTCGAATCAACCGAAAAGGACATCGAAACGAGGTTAACGAAAGCATGGACAGCTATCAATAGGCTATCGACTATATGGAAATCAGACCTAACCGATAAAATGAAACGCAGTTTCTTCCAGGCAGCGGTCACATCGATACTGCTATATGGATGCACTACATGGACGCTAACAAAACGGCTGGAGAAGAAACTAGATGGCAATTACACAAGAATGCTGCGTGCAATCCTGAACAAGTCCTGGCAGCAACATCCCACAAGACACCAACTGTACAGCCACCTGCCCCCTATCACGAAAACTATTCAAGTTAGACGAACCAGACATGCAGGACATTGCTGGAGAAGCAGAGATGAACTCATAAGAGATGTACTCTTATGGATCCCCACACATGGCCGCGCAAAAGCAGGACGACCAGCACGAACGTACATTCAGCAGCTATGTGAGGATACAGGTTGTTGTCCTGAAGACCTACCTAGGGCGATGAACGATAGGGAGGAGTGGCGAGAGAGGGTCAGGGATATCCGTGCTGCCAGCACGATATGATGATGATGATTATTGAAATTATATTCATATGCCATTTTAATGCTAAGATTATTTTTATATACCATTTTTTTATATAAAAAATGGTATATAATTCTATATAATTCTATATTCAAATTGAAAATGGTATAAAAATAGTTTTAGTAACAAAAATTGTATATGAAAATGATTTTACCATGACTAGTTGATTTGGCTTCACTTGTGTGTGATATGAATTGATGGCTCAGTTGTAGAGTTTCGTCACTGCAACCTGTGGTCGCTCATTCAAACTGGAGTGGTGGAGATTACGGTATACACTGCTGATGAGACCTAATAAGGTCGAAACAGCTGTCCAGTGTTCTCGTATGTCGTGTGTAGGTGCTCGTCGGATTTTCTGGTCACGGTAATTCAATTCACAATATTAATTCCTCTACTTCATCATCATGTCGTGCCACTAGCACGGATATCCCTGACCCTCTCTCGCCACTTCTCCCTATCGTTCATCGCCTCCGGCAGGTCTTCAGGGCTACATCCCGTATCCTCACATAGCTGCTGTATGTATGTTCGAGCAGGTCATACGAAAGTTGGTTGGTTGGTTGGTTGGTTGTTTTTATGGCATATCAATCTTTGTAGGTTATTTAATGCCAAATCCATTTTTAAACAAATAATCAGTTCTTTCAAAAAATTCAGTTCAGCATTTAAAAAAAAAACAGTTTCATTTCAAACAATTCAGTTTAGCATAAGTACGCAGTTTAATTGTCAAAAACATTTCTATTTCAAGTTTTTCAGTTTAGTCAAACAGTTCTAATTCAAACAATTTTGTTTAGCATAAGTTCGCAATTTACATATTAAAACAGTTCTATCTAAAATAATTCAGTTTAGCATACGTACGTTGTTTAGTTCTATTTGACCCATAATAAGGACCCTATCAGGTGCTACCACTCCAGGCCAGAGTGGACCTGGAAGCGATGGCAATGAAGGGGTGCTCTGCATTCCCCAAAGCTCTAGCATCACTGGAACCTCACCATCAGATTGGTGTCATATCCAGGATACCTGTAGGGGGATTCATACTCTTCTCGGAGGTACAGTCAGTGCATTCTATAGCGCCAGCTGACTATAAAAGGTATTGGAAAGTAAGTTTTTAAATTCAAACAATAAAAAATCTTGACTTATTAATAAGTGTTGATATTTACATTCTGTTGCTGCCTTACATAGCAATGTATATTTTATATGATATTGAATTTAAAAAAATAAAGTCATCTTCAGTAACATTTCCAGTTCGATTGTAATACTGTTTCATATAACATCTGAATCTATGTTATATAACCCTTACTCTATGATCGGCTGGTTCCCATCTCACTTCGTTTTGTTCTTCGGTCGCCACGTGTCACCCAAGTGTCACCATCTTTGTTACTGTACGTTGTCATCTTCCGTTAGTCTAAGCACTTCTCTCCTTGGACGACGAATAAAAACGAGGAATTATTTTCGTGTGCACGTAATATGTTTATTTCTAAATTAATTTCTTTACATCACCCGCTGCGAAATAAGGGAAATCATCGACGAATTCGGAGCATTCAACCGTTTGACTCAAGGTTCTCTCATTACCTGACTTATTTCCCACTCAAGAACCGTTTTGATCACCTGATTAAAACCATACAATGAGAAACGTGTCAGATTGAGCTTGAGTTCTATACTTCGCTTATGTGTTCATCTTTATTTCGCCTGCATTTCCCAACATTTCCTGTTCGCCTTACTT
This sequence comes from Sepioteuthis lessoniana, assembly GCA_963585895.1. Taxonomy (NCBI): domain Eukaryota; kingdom Metazoa; phylum Mollusca; class Cephalopoda; order Myopsida; family Loliginidae; genus Sepioteuthis; species Sepioteuthis lessoniana. Next base: position 42,680,939 of record OY757929.1, on the reverse strand, counting down.
GGATGTGTGTTTATTGCAAAGTACATGAAGACATGAATATATTAGAATCGGAATAAGCATAGGATATTTCTTTGTCAACATTATATGAGAAAAGACCATCCCTAATACGAAAAAATGCTAAATTGAATCGTTTGAAATAGAACTTTTTGACCATTCAACAATGTGTAAACAAATGACTGATATTCAATTGAATTGTTCGTGATAGATAGCAATACTTGAAACCCTTTAAATCCATTGAATTACGTTTAAAAATCATATATATATATATATATATATATATATATATATATTAACAGGATTTGGAGCTAAATAACCTCAAAGGGTTGATATGCCATAAAAACAAATCGTGTATATATAATTTATATGTATAAACAGGATTTGGCATTAAATAGCTATAAAACCAAACTATCGTTTAACTCTAATCCAATTCGTATATATAGGCTTCCTCGTCACTAAGTTATTCCATAATATTTTCCTCTGCATGGCTTGAAAAAAAGTGAGTTGCGTTTTATCTGTTATTTGTTTATTTATTGCTACATAAAAAAAAACATGTGAACATCTTCTAACTGCGCTAATTCTATGATTTTTGACTGGGAATTGTAGTAAAAAAGTGCAGCGAGGATATCAGGCTGATAAGTTTCTACTTATTCTAATTATCCCATCATCATCCTTTACGGTGACGCCCTCAGACTCCTGATGGCGATTGTTGATATGTAGTCACACTAGTATCAATATATATTTTCTTTTTTCTTTTTGCATCTGTTCACATAAATATACGGAGGAGATTTTAGTATCTGGGTCAGATCTGAGGTCATATGGTTAATATGTACTATGAGTCCAAAAAGTACTTTTTTTAAAAAAGCAAATTTATTGCCTTCTTTACAACTTTGAGAAACTTATTTCCTTCAGGACTGCCTCGGCGAGAAATCATATTGCGTAGTGGCAAACATGTTGGACTGTGACATCATCGTATGTGAGTTCAAGCTCTAGTCGAACTATAACGTTCACTTTCGAACTAATACCCATATTTACCAACCCCTCCACTCGGGCAGGATATGACACAAGGTCAATTTTTAAGCAGAGTTTAACAGGTTTGAATTCAGAGTTTTCCTTCTCCTTGACTAGCTGCCTCACCAAGGCTGATGAACTTAGTCTGCCCTACTATTTACCCATAGCTGGAGGGAAAATAATTGGATTCATACCTTTCCCAAGGGTATTAGTGCTATGTGAAATGCAATAAGTCTCGTCCAGGATTTGAGCTCATGTCACCATGTCCATTTCCTACGACGATAACCATTACACTACGGGCACTTTCAAACTAATACCCAAAAGAATAGGTATACACTCCCTTATGCTCCGATCTAGGGGTTAGTTTAACTCCCGTTCAACAAGGATTACTTTGGCATTAAATAACCCACGAAAGTTGATATGCTGTTAAAAATGAAGAAATCATTGTTCCCAGTTTTTTTTTAAGTTCTTTTTGTTAGTCTATATTTGATATGTAAAACAAACTGACTTTGGCATTCAGTTGTAGTATACTAGCTTAGCTGGCGACGATGAACTTAGCATATTTAATGCGGTCGCAAGATAACGTCAACAAAGTGGTTTTCACAAGAAAGAGAAATATAAAATATGACTGCGAGAATATAATTTATTGCCTGTGGATAAAATGACAGATATTTCCGTTCGCAGATAAGATCAACAAATTTCCGGAAACACGGAAGCTTGTAAGTTCCAATAACCAGCCATAAACAGAAAATACGTGAGGCGAAGAGGATGTTCAAATTTCCGCATGGAACTTCAGGAGACAATATAAGATCTGTAATTTTGGACTGAAGGCAGAGATCCGATTGTCGCTCAAACGAAAGGGAGAAGTTGGCTGGTCTCTCAAGCGATGGGAGTGACCTGCTGGCCACCCAAGCGAAGGTGGGGTCCACTGATCGCTCAAGCAAACTGTAGGCTTCCCCGTCGCACTACTTCACAAAAGGGTCCCCGCACAGAAGAAAGATGTGTGCGAACTCTCTCTTACTGTATTCCTACTACACACAATCGTCGCCGACGAAGTATAAAAAATATAGATTGTCATATTTACCAACCCCTCCGCTCGGGCAGGATATGACACAAAGTTAATTTTTAAGCTGAGTTTAACAGGTTTCAATTCAGAGTTTTCCTTCTCCTAGACTAGTTGCCTCACCAAGGCTGAAGAACTTAGTATGCCTTACTATTTACCCATAGCTGGAAGGATAATAATTGGATTCATACATACCTTTCCCAAGGGTATTAGTGCTATGTGAAATGCAATCAGTCTCGTCCAGGATTTGAACTCGTGTTGCCGTGTCCATTTCCAACGACGATAACCATTACACCAAGGGCACCTCCACAAAAATATAGATTATATATTTATATATCTACGAGTCCTTCGATAAACGACACAATAAATCAATAATTTGTTAACAAGTTTTGTTAACAATTGTATGTTTTAACTAATAGAAATAATCATTTATATGTATTTATCAAACAGCTTCACGATGCTAAAGATGATAGTCGATTTTTAAGCGGAGTACAGCTTGTATGAATCCAGGGTTTACCTTTTCCTTGACCGGTTACCGTACCAAGGCTAAAGAGCCCTGTCTATCCTACTATTTACCTATAGCATTACTATTAGCGTTTGAGGAATACATGAATGCATCTTCTTCTTCCTAGAAGTAAAACACCAAGTTCATTTCCTATAACCATAATCGTTTTAACTGAACCCTCGAAAATCACTCGTAAATACTTGTTTTGTTTCTTGCTTTAATGGCATATCAACTCTTAGGTTATTTAATGCCAAAGCCATTCTCCTTGAAGAACAGTAGTGGTACTATTTAACCCATAGCTGGGAGACTAATACCTTTCCCAAGGGTACTTGTCCGAAAGTTAACGACAGGAGTACGAACTCGCGTACTACGATTCCGCAGTCCATCGCTTTAACCATTACACCACGAGGACACCCGCCGTAAATACTTGTAATTTTAATAGTAAACAGCAATCGATTGTAGCTTCATATAAATATTTTGATATAAAAAATGCTTGCACAGTAATAGATTTTTAAGTATTCAAATCTAATATTAATCATTTGTATACAGATATGTAATCACAAATAGTCTAAGTTCGAAAAACTTGAAATAACTAATAATAATCCATTTCAAGTAATATCTTCCAGGAATTATTCTTAATACAAATAAATTGGGCACAGTCATGATTTCAAGTATTCCTATCCAATACAAATAGTTTTCTTAGGTTATTTACGTTCCACTGAAATCCGTTTTTAATCGCTCTTATTGTTTATAATGATAATTTTTTTTTTTGCACACCTATGGTTTCAAGTATTCCTATCAAATACTAATAATTTTCACACAGATCTATTCCATCATCCAGACTTCTAGTGAACCTGGCAGTAATGGCAAAAATGACTGAACGAAGTAGCAGTTTAATGACATCACGAGGACACTTTAAGTTCCAGAATATGTTTAAGTGAATGTTCGCTGTTAAGGTGAAAGTGATCCAGATTTAAGATAGTTTTTGAAACGATCTTCATATCGATTGAAAATGCTGGTTCTACTGTTGATGTTGCTTACGACCCAAACCATATTCTCCAAAGACCCATTGCAAAATGAATAAGGTGTCTGTAAAAGTTGTTTTCATCTAAAGTATGGTCTTCTTCAAGAGTTTTTAGCACTCAAATTTTGGAGGTGCTCTTCGTGTGTCGTTTATCGTTTTAGGAAATGAAATTGCCGAAATGAGTTCAGTTCCTAGATGAAGCTATTTCTGCTTCACTTTACCTTAATGCCCTTGAGATAGACATGAATCCATCTGTTCTCTCACTAGTTGTGAGTAAATTGTGGGACAGATTAGGTTTTTTAGCCATGATCAACATTAAGGTCGACTGGGTTCTTTAGCCATGGTAAGTGTTAATTTAAATATTGGGTTCCTTGCCATTGAGCAAATACTTTTTCTCAAGCATTCGGTCTCAGCATGAACTCACTTTTTATACAAAACATTATGGATACTGCTTTGTATTTTATTAGGAAATAGGCTTACATTCCAGGTATGACATTAATTTGTTTGTTTGAGTTTTATGGCACACCAACCTTTGTAGGGTATTTAAAGTCAAATCCATTTAATATAAGTTTCAAACAATTCATTTTAGCATAAGTATAGCTTTTGTTTACACACAGTTAAATCTTAGAACAGTTCTATTTCAAACAATTCAGTTTAGCGTAAGAACAGTTTCGATGTCAAAAGCAGTTCGATTTCTAATATTTCAGTTTAGCGTACAAAAACAGTTCCATTTCAAACAATTCAGTACGCAGTTTTAACGTCAAAATAGTTCTATTTCGAGCAATTCAGTTTAGTATAAGAACACATTTTTGTTCTATTGGACCCATAGATACGACTGTATTAGATACTACCACTCCGGGCTAGAGTGGACCAGGGAGCTATGACAATGAAGAGGTACTCCGCATTCCCCAAAGCTCTTTAGGGTCAAATTCTGGACATTCGTTGGGGGGGGGTCTTACCCCTCTGCAGAGATGCAGCCGGTGTAGTCTACAACCCCAGTCAACAGGGCAATCTATGACATTAAACTGTATCTGATTGTGAGGCTTCGGCTCTCTCACGTCCACTCTAACCCAGAGTTTACCGGCCTTGTGCCCCATTTTCATGATTTCTTGATGTTATAAATAATATAACCCGGAGGGATAGTACCTGTTAGGATCCCATTTATATGTCATATTGAACAGTTCAATATTTTATGAGGGATTATTATCAATACTGAATAGAATTAGTTGCGTTAAATAGCAATACTTGAGACCATTTTACTGTGTAAAAACAAATCTTAAAGATTAAATTAAATAGGAATATATGTGAAATAGAATAATTAATGGTAAATATCGTTCCTTGAGACCATTTAACTGTGCGCAAACAATACATTGCAATACTTAAAATATTTAACTGTGAGAATATATGAGCTCTAATTAGTTTTAAAACAATATTATTTACGAACTCCTCACTTAAAAATCATATATACTGCATGTATATATATATATATATATATATATATATATATATGATTTTGAATAAGATAACCATTAAGGGTTGAAATGCCATTAAATAAATGACTCTAAACTGTATCTGATGGTGAGGCTCCGGTTCTTGTGCTCAAAGGTGTTTAAGTCTCCAGTTTTTGAGCTTAAAGGAGTCTGTCACCTCTTAATTATTAATACTCTTGAGCTCATTTTGAGACAGATATAATATTCACTCTCTCATTAAACAAAACAATGTCCTTATTTGGTTACACAGTCGATTAATTCTGTTCAGTAAGACATCTCCAGCATGAAATCTTCTAAATTACGTTTGATACGTTCGATCATTCGGAGTAACTTCCATATAATCTGTACAATCGTTTGCTTTCGAGTGAAATTTTTACCTTTCTTAAAGGAAAAGGGTATAATACACTGAAATAGTAATGTTTCCACCTTCATTAATAAAATCATTTTGTGTTTAACTACATTTTTCAAAGAGCGCAAATGTAAAAATTGGCAGAATAAAATCAAATGTTAATTAAAACTAAACGCCCTTAATGTCATGTAACAACAAACCAGAATAAATTTATCAGAAAATTCTCTCTCTCTCTCTCTCTCTCTATATATATATATATATATATATATATATATATAACATGGTAAAATCTGTGACCCTGGGTTTCATGCTTTATGGATTCGTCAGTCTCTATCTATATATCTCTATCTCTATCTCTCTCTCTCTCTATATATATATATATATATATATATATATATAATAATTTCTTAAAAAGGACCAGATTTTGCATTTTTTATGTATTGTAAGCGTGTTATCACATATATATATATATATATATATATATATATATATATATATGATAACTCGCTTACAATAGATGAAAAATGCAAAATCTGCTCCTTTTTAAGAATTTATTTTTGTTCAGGAATAAAGATGTACACAACAAAGTGACATCACAATACGCTGTGTACAAAATTAAACTTTGAAGGATCAGATAAGAAAACACTGCCTTAGTTTTAAGTTTAAGTTAACAAGCAAAGAACCAACTTTATTCCTAATACTAAAAAATGGTTCCCATATAGTGCAGAACTCTAAGTAACATCAAGTTCTCCGTAGTGTTGGAGCGTGGCATAATGTTTATTGCCTTTGAAAATGGAGACAGCGTTTGGTAAATACATAACTTTCTTGGTATTTCTAAACAAACATTTATTCTTACTAAGAGCCATCCTGGTTAGCAGAACTCAGAACTTGGTTACATATTTCCCTACTTGAGTGAATGTTTGAGTACAGGAATAAAGATTAGTTTTCACATCCTGATTTTCTAGGCAGATATTTCTCTCAGACAAATACTGCAAAATCAAGCTTCCCACTTCGAAAACCCAACTTCATTTTGATCTTATATCGGGCGAAACTATTTTTATGTCGACCTGGAGGTCGTGTTTTAAGGAAACAAGTTGGGCAGATTAAATAGGTCGGTCAGACATAACATCAGAAATATCTGACCTATTACTTCTGTTCCCCCCAGTATGTCATTTTCTGTGCTAACTTATATCATGCGGCATTTATTTTCGTCTCTCTCACACTTAGACTTATTCTCACCTCTCTCTCTCTCTCTCTCTCTCTCTCTCTCTCTCAATCTCTCTCTCTCTCTCTCTGATTGTTTGCGGGTGGAGTTCAGAAGACTCAGAGGCCCTGTTTTGAACACGTCAAGCCATAAAGATACTTGGCCCCTTTGTAGAGGAGCACATCAAAAGAGGACGTAAGCAGAATGTGCTGGTGCTTTAATTAAGAGGGATTCGGGGACACACAGACAGACTGACAAAGAAGAAGGAGAAGAGAAAGAGAGAGTAAGTAGAGAATTAGTGATAGAAAAAAATTCGAAAAAATCTTGAACAGCACTGCCACCAATTCTACACTTTTGCCCTCCTCAGACGTTTTACCGTGAGTCGTGCTGTTTCTACGCCCAGCGATAAAAAACGATTGGATTTCCTTTGATAAAGTTAAAACACACTTGCTGCTCGTCAATTACCAAACCAACCAATTATAATTCTTATTTTTCTAAAAACAAATTTTTCTGCTTATGGGAGCCCTGAAAGACAACGATATGAACATATAACAAGCATTTGATTTTCAATTATTGGATATCGGACTCAGTTATTTTTTGTTGTTAAGCAGCATAGTTAATAACAGCTGGTTGTCCACAGCCGGAATTTATTCCAAGGGACATTTAATACCCTTAACCCACTTTTGCAAATCTTAAGCTGTACGCTTCTATATTGTTTCATTTCTTTGCTGGTTCAAAATCATACAGGCAACTTCAGTAGTACTGAGGTCTTGTTTAATTCTGCGTGGGAAAGAAATGCGTCCCACATTTAAAACTGTCACCTGTGTGGTGAAGGTGAACTTCGGCAAGTGACAATGGTAGCTCTATCTAGCTAATATCACACTATTTTCTTTTTTTTATGTCAGAAATTATGATCATGGGTTGGAACGGTGAACGCTATGCGTTTGCTGTTGAAAGTTTTTTTTTTAGGAATAGAGAATATGTAATTAGTATAGAAAGTTTTCCTGTGCTCATTTTATGTTACGTCGAAATTACGCTGTTCTGGATAGAAAATAGATATTGGTATGGGCTGAAATGGTATCACTCCAATGTAATATATAATGAGCTAGCAAGGCCCTCACGTGAATCAAGTATAGCAAATGATTGTTTAGTTCTATTTGTGACCCATCGATCGAAAACTAACAACTCCTAAAACGCCAGGTCAGTCGAACTTGAAGAAATGATAATGAAAGGGTACTCTACATTCCCCAAAGCTCCAGGACTGGAGCCAAACAGATTTCTTGTGTCATACACAAGACACCCCAGCCCAGTAAGATGGGGGCAGTAGAATATGCCCACGGCATCTGTACAGAGGGGTAAGACTCTCCCAAAATATGACACAAAACAATCCAATGGTGAGGCTCTAGTCTTGGAGATTTGAAAACTGTGGAGTACCCTTTCATTGCCATTGCTTCCAGGTCCACTCTGATCCGGAGGGGTAGTGTTATATTTTGACCTTCGACCCGGCCCAAAAATACTATTCCAAGGTAATACACCGGAAGGAAGTGACACATTCTAATGGCCAGTAATCGAAAGAGATCGCGTGGGCGGATTAAGGCTTATGATATGGGACAAGGTGAAGGTCCTATTGTGCCATTACAGTCATGCACCGTAACCTCTGAACTGCATGACAGTTATTTCCGCTTGATGACGATTAAACATTCGATTGCAAAGATCCAGTAGGCGATCGTGTGGGCGTTGAGTTATTATTTAACTCAGTTGAGTTTGGGTCCCAGAGCAGTTGCCAGTCGAATTCCAGACAGTAGAGACCAGATGTGGTAGGGAAGGCCACACCCGACCTAGGGGGCACTCGGAAAACCCCCGATGCAATTGCCAGCAGAATCCCAGAGGGTTAGAGACGAGATGTGGTAGGGAAGGCCACACCAGACCGAGGGGGCCCTCGGAAAGCCCCGATGGAATTGACCCCAACATCAGGAGAACAATAAAGACACAACGTGACGGTCATAACAGTGGGGTCAAAATATAAAGTTTATGTTCGGTCTCCAGAATCCTCTCACATGCAAACTTTGAGTAACCCTTTTCAAACCTTGCAATAAAGTGAGAGGTGAATATAATTGTAAAGAAGTCTTCTTGCGTCTTCCTTCATGCGTTATCCTTCACGCATCTGTCTTTGGTATTGTGTCGTTGTGATGCTGAATGAACGTGTAAATGACTATACAACAGTAGCACCTAAAAGGTCTATAGGTCAAATAGAACTATTTGACATTAAAACTAAGTGCAAACAAATTACTTATGCAATACTGAATTGTTAGAAATAGAAATGTTTGATCATTTAACTGTGTAAACACATGACTGATGTTTAATTGAATTGTTAGAAATACATAGCAATATTGTGAACCATTTAACTTTCTTGACTTGTTTACAAATCACATACGAGGTGCCTACATTAAGTTTCCAGCCTTTTTTTATATTGACACTTTTATTGATAGTACACACATGAAACTCTAGTCCCCTTCGAAGTCATCTCCTCCGGCTGCAATGCACTTGTACCGTTCCAACAATTTCTGGAAGGCTCTATGGAACTCCTCTTGCGTGAGCGTGTCAATGACCTTCGTCACAGCCTCTTTCATCTCCTCAATTGTCTCATAACGACAGCCTCTAAGTTTTTCGTTGAGCTTAGGGAATAAGCAAAAGTCACAGGGAGCAACGTCTGGACTGTGGGGAGGCTGAGGAACTGTCTTGATGCCCATCTTTGTAAAATAGTCTGTGAAAAGAATAGAGTTGTGAACTGGTGCATTGTCAAGGTGGAAATGCCACTGACCCGATTTGAAGAGTGCTGGCCTCTTCCGAAGGAATCTCTTCCTGAACTCCCTTAAAACATCAACATAGTATTCCCTGTTGACCGTCTGTCCAGTGCAAACCCAGTGCATGTAGATCATGCCAGTGCTGTCAAAAAAGGGATCATCAAACTTTTGCGGGTGGATTTGCTCTGTCTGGCCTTCTTGGGTCTGAGAGAGCCAGAATGCTTCCACTGGGAAATCTGTCTCTTGGTCTCTGGGTCATAGCAGTAGATCCAGTTTTCATCGCAGGTCACCAGAGCATCAAGAAGTGCTGGATCTGATTTGATCAGCTCGACCATCTCCCTGCTGTCATGACAATGTCTTTCTTTCTGATCTTCTCTGAGCATGCTTGGGACAAACTTCGCGCAAATCTTCTGCATCTTCAGTTTCTCGCGAATAATTGTGTGTACAATTCCCACACTGACATCAAACTGTGCACTTATTGTCTCTATAGACACACGACGGTCCTTATCCATGAAAATCTTTATTTGGCCAATCCACTCTGGTGTTCTAACTTCCTTACTCCTCCCACACCTCGCATTATCCCTCACAGACTTGCTGCCTTCCTTGAATCTCTTATGCCACTCAAAAATGGATGCTCGATTTATGCAAGATGCTCCAGAAGCAGTCTGAAGTATTCCATACGTTTCTATGGCATTTTTTCCAAGTTTAAAACAGAATTTTATTGCATATCGTTCTTCTAAAGTGTCCTCGCGTCCAGATTGCATTTTTGAAATTCTCCCGCTGTGACAATCAGGTTTTAGTAGGGTGTATTCTAATTCCTGCTGTAGCTGTTGATTTGAACCTGAAATCATACAAATTAGTCATCTCATAAGATGTATAGCTATAACATAGTGGATTTTCAAGAGGCTACAACAATTCTCAATGCGTGTACAAAAAAAAGTCTGGAAACTTATCGAAGGCACCTCGTATATCTAACATATATGAATAAACCGGAATAGGCGTTAAATGACCAACAATGTTTTACCGTAAAACCAAACCAAATGGAAATTTAAATGGATAAGAGAGAAAGGAGAAAATACAGACAATAGGTTAGAGAAGAGCATGGAAATGAAATATTAGATAACCTTGGTAGTCAAAATTAATATTCACGGGTTCAAACAATGAATAAAGGAATTAACACCTAAGTATTATTTAAAAACTACCGACGTATACACTATGTAGTATAGATTAAAGTGACGAGTTCTTAGACCTTGCCAGAGAACTGAGGAAGCAGCGAGACATGAAGGTGGCGGTTATAGTAATTGTGATTGACGCACTTGGAACGGTCTCCAGAAGATTGGAAAGAGAAGTGGACGAATCGAGACTGTCCAGACGACAGCATTGTTAAGATCGGCTAAAAAACTCAAAAGACTCATGGACACCTGAGGTAAGTTCCTATCCTTCAGACTACAGAGAAAGACCACCAGGTGACGTCGGTGTGGAACTCACAAGGAATTAAATAAGAATAATGGCAACATTAGCAACACCAGTATTATTTCCCCAAGTTACATATGAATTACAAGATAGCTTTAATTAAAAATGAAGGACGTAGATCGCTTTTTAAAAGTTTAGCATTCATATGCAAATTGAAATGGTATTTGTTTTTATCCTTTATTTACTACAATTCGTGCCTTGTCTACTCTGGGCGTGACATTCGAAATATAACTTTGTGTTATTTCGGAGATTTTATATACATTTGTTTGCACTCAGTTTAAATGTCAAATAGTTCTATTTGACCCATAGATAAGACATTATCAGGTGCTACCACTCCGGGACAGAGTGAACCCGGAAAGCAATGGCAATGAAGGGGTACTGCACATTCCCCAAATCTTCCACATTACTGGAGCCTCACCATCAGATTGTTTCATCCAAGAGTTGGGTCTTACCTCTCTGTATAAATGCAGTCGGTGTATTCTACAGTCCCAGCCGACTGCGCCACCAATTTTCATTTTCTGCGCGTGTTTTCGTTTTCTTTAAAATATCATATATATATTAATGAGTTTCATATGTGACAAAAAAAAGGGTGCGTTAATCTGTCTAAATTTCCGAGTTGTCATTTACTTAATTTACACGTCTCGGATTATTATCCTCATCTTGCTTGTTTTTAAAATATTACACCGGTTGGGTCAGATAAAATTGGACGGTTAGAATTTTTTTTTTAATCTCATTATTATATCCTTCTATAAAAAATGCAATTTTATTACTTTCAGTAACAACCTGTCTTTCAATAATTCGCTAAATCTACTTACATCAAGCGAGTAACTCTTTCATATATATATATATATAATATTCTCGTTTAAAAATGTTTGATTAAATAGGACGGACACTTCGCTTCTACTAATTTTATAGTTGATCCTTTCAATCTTCCAATGAGTCGTCCGACTGATGGATGGAACGAATTCTAAAACCACTATATTTTCACGCCCCAGCTGAAGCGATTTTCAAGGGGAACGAACACTGAAATGATAAACACAATGACGAGTTGTGAGTTGTATCCCTTTATATAAAGATGAAGAGCCAGTAAGAGGGGGATTTACGAAAGAGAGGAAATTTACCGGAAGTAAGAGGAACAATTGTCGGAAAAATGTTTGAGGCATTTCAGAACTCGGCTGCTACATTCGAAATTGATCTTCTTTAAAGGTTTATTAATATTCATAAAGAGAGCTTCAAGAAAGTGTCGTTTTGTGTTTTGTTTTTATATGGAGGGTTTTTTTTTTCAGCTTGAATTCTTTGGTATTTGGAAGAGGGGCATGAATTTGTTTTTAGATTGAGAGTAATGGAACTACTGTTGGATAGGTTGTGTGTTAAGCGTCTCCACATTCATGGTAGTCTGGCCAACCTGAACACTTATTTTATTGGATAAATATTCTTCCAGTGGAAATTTAAATTCGTATAGTACAAGGGTTGGACTGAGAAGACTAGTTGAGGGAGAGTAGTTGTTATAGATAGCAATGTTAATTCTATTGAATTTGAAATAGTAGATAATACATTTTATTGTAATGTTAGATTAAGTCAGCAAGATGTTATTACGTATTATATGTTTAGAGCTATCTAATCGAGTATATTGAGACGATCTGTTCACGAAAAAAAAGATTGATATGTTTAGGGCTGTTTGATGTAGTATTATTTTCTTTGCAGTTAGAGTTGATATTATTAATAGCACATTTTATTTGTTCATCAACAATATGATTTGGGAAGTCATTCTTAATGGGAGGTTGTTTAATGTTTTTAGGTTTAGATTAGAAGATTTTTTAGGGAAGAATATGGTACGATATATTAGTTTTTTGTTGTTGTTTTTTTATTATTGCTTTTTTAAATTGTTTAGCTATAGTTAAACATTTTTATAGATTTCAGACTAAATTGCAGTGGGGATCATACAAAGGTGAGAATTTTGCACAAAATCTAAAACCTTATTTGTCTTTGAATTCATGCAAACAAATATTAAAAGATTTGATAATGAAACATTTCTGCAGAATTCCCGCCTCGTTTGCACACAAAAAAGGTGTTACATGTAACGACACAATTAGGTCAAAATGACCAACATTTTTTTTTGGTCATTGATAAGTATTTAATTATAGAATCAACTTAATGTACTTAGTAAACTATGCTTAGATGCAGCACAAGAGGAGAAATAGATTCCCCAGCGAGAAACTCGCTAACAACGGTCTGCTGCTCTTGCTCATTAACAAGTACACAACGTGATACGCATAACTGTTAACATAACATTCACATATTCACAGGTATAATCAGTCAAACTAAGTTTTATTAGCGAAGATATTATTTTACAAGACATATGAGAATTTTAAACAGAGTCCCAATGGCGTAGTAGTTAACGCACTGGATTGCGACATCTTAGCGACTGAGTTGGAACTTCAGTTGCATTATGACGTACACTTTCTGTTGCGTTCTGGTTAGTGAGCGCTTGTAATATTAAATAAAGGACAAACCACGATATGAGAGGAAATAGAGATATACATTCTCGGGAAAAAGTATATACAATAGAGAGATTATTAGTAGACAAGAACATATGATTAGCGAATACAGAATAAAGATATAGTCCAACAATAGTATTGGCTTCCGTTATTACGGAAGCAAGTAAGGTGATCTAGTGCGATCTCCAGTCTCCAATGCTCTAACACTATTCCTTATAAGGAGCTGCTCTTCATCTTCTTGTCTGCCCTGGTATTAGTAACTACTGCTATATATGGCAGATGGACTAATTCATTATGTGGAAAAAGGTGGGTGATACCCAACACTTTCCGACAAATATCCAAGGAAAATATATGAACTGCCTTATCACCGCAACTATCGGTTGAATAGTACCAATACTGTTGGTCTACAAAGATAACCGCCTCATTGGCCTAGTGGGTAGAGTGTTCACCAATGGTCCGGGAGACCGGGGTTCAATCCCAGGTCGAGTCATACTAAAGACTTTAAAAATGGTACTTGATACGTTCAGCATTATAAGGTATGTATCAAGGGTAAAGTGGAGCAATCCAGAAAAAGGAGTGGCGCCCTCCCCTACACATCGGTGTAATAGCAAATGAAAAGGGAGCCTTTGGGTCGCCCTCGACTACAGTCGCCTACTTTTACTTACAAAGATAATTTTGGCATTAAATAAATCGCGAAAGTTTATCGTTAAACAAAGAGACGAAAGAGAATTTTTTTCACCGGATGGCCTCATTTTTAAAAAAATTCCCTTTCGACCATAAGAACACTTAGTTGTGTTTAAAATAACATATTGTCTTTGCTCACAAAAGCAACTAATATTTTGATCATGTTCTTCAAAAATCTCGGCCATTTTCGCCAGTATCATGAAGATTTTTTCTTTTTTTTTTATTTAGGTCACGTTTTTCGAAGGGCATGGAGATTCAAATGAGGTTAAAATTCTTTAAGATACCTGAAAACTATTTACTCAACAACAAACTGTTTGTGGTGGTGTGAAAATTAATCTTGCAAGCCGTTTTTTTTTTTACTTTAAGCCACAGATCGAGCTCCTATAAGTTAGCTCTGACACTATGCAAGTTCAATAACACCTTTCGTTAATCAATTACATTGAGATTTAATTAGTTTCAGCTATAAAACTTAGTGCCAATGTATTCATCTAACTCTATTTTTTTTTCAAGATTTTATATAGGTGGATCAAAAATGCTACATCATCAGTTAGAAGTCACGTGTTGCCATGGAATAAATTTTAATTAAACTGTGCAAGTTGATTAATCCAGGTGACCGACACTTTGTGCCATATAAAATAAAATTTTGTTGCTTTGCATTATATTAGGATAATGATAAATTGTTTGCAAATATTTAGCTCGGGGATGTCTATGCTAACTAAGAGTAAAAAAACGATGAATGATTATCTTCCTTGAATTGTTTTCCTGCCAAATAGAGGCTCGTACGACAGTCAAGAAACCCCCTTTATCGTGCTCTATTTGCCTATGTTCTTTGACCTGTGTAGACATCATCTCTGACTCTGACAGAGAACTGTAAACCCTTTAGCAATATTTTTTTATCACTGTTCTTTGACGAGGAGACGTTATCTCTGATCAAATCAAGGAATGGTTATGCCACATGGCTATCAAACCTATACTTAACAAGTAATCCTTTTGCTATTTTGTACCACTTCTACATAATCCTTGTTCATGGAACAATATGTGTATGATTATGGCTGTTTGGATACGTTTGTGTATTATATTATTCTAACACCACCCGTAGATATATTGTGTTTCGTAAATGTTTAAAAACGAGAATGCACACCTCGAGGCAGCAGCAAAATACATTCCAACAAAAATTAAAACTAAATATAGAGTCCCATGGGAAACTTTAGCGGTGAGAGAAAAACGTGCACTAGTGAAAACAGCCTCCAAAAACTATCGAAAAAACCCAACAAACACAAATGCCTTAAAACTAAAAACGGCACAATATCAATTAACAGGCATATATATAAAGGAACAGACAGAATACATTCAAAATCAGATAGATAAGATTAGAGACTCGGTGGAAGATAGACAATCTAGAATTGCCTGGCAAACAATAAACGAAGTGAGCAGAAGAAAGAACACGGCCAAAGCAAAACTTAAAGCAGCAAACCAACAAGAAAGAATAAAACTGTGGAAACAGCACTTCGAAAACTTACTTGGAAACCCACCAAAAATAACGCCTGAACCAATCACCAGAATAATTAGCAAACAATTAGACATTAAACTTGGACCGTTCACACAAGAAGAACTCGACTCGGTTCTCAGAAAAATTAAAAATAGAAAAGCTGCAGGACTGGACGAAATTCCCCCGGAAGTATGGAAGACCAGACAATTCGACGACATACTGCTCCGACACTGCAACGCAGTATACAATCAAAATCCGATAGATAGATGGACGAAGGGATGCATACTCCCCTTCCCTAAAAAGGGGGACCTCGGATTAGCCAAAAACTACCGAGGCATAACACTTACATCCATAGCTGCCAAAATCTACAATGCCCTACTACGAAACAGAATAGAACCCAAAATCGACAACATACTTAGAAAAAACCAAAATGGCTTCCGAAGAAATAGATCTACGACCTCACAAATATTAACCATCCGCAGAATCCTTGAAGGTGTACGGGCAAAGAACCTACAAGCGACATTAATATTTGTCGACTTTACCAAGGCTTTCGACTCCATTCACAGAGGAAAGATGGAACAAATCCTACTAGCGTACGGCATACCTAAAGAAACCGTAGCGGCAATAACGATTCTCTATAGAAACACTAAAGTAAAAGTACGATCACCAGATGGAGACACAGAATACTTCGACATAGTAGCAGGAGTACTACAAGGAGACACGCTGGCTCCGTATCTCTTTATCATTTGTCTAGACTACGTACTTAGAACATCGATTGACAAAATCAAAGAGAATGGCTTCGAACTGACGAAGAAAAGAAGCAGAAGATACCCCGCAACAACAATTACCGACGCCGACTACGCCGATGACATAGCGATACTGGCAAATACACCTGACCAAGCCGAAACACTTCTGCATAGTTTGGAACGAACAGCAGCAAGCATAGGCCTCCATGTTAATGCACATAAAACGGAATATATGTGCTATAACCAAACGGGGGACATCTCCACTCTAGAAGGAACCCCTCTTAAACTAGTAGACAAATTCACGTACCTAGGAAGCAGCGTCGAATCAACCGAAAAGGACATCGAAACGAGGTTAACGAAAGCATGGACAGCTATCAATAGGCTATCGACTATATGGAAATCAGACCTAACCGATAAAATGAAACGCAGTTTCTTCCAGGCAGCGGTCACATCGATACTGCTATATGGATGCACTACATGGACGCTAACAAAACGGCTGGAGAAGAAACTAGATGGCAATTACACAAGAATGCTGCGTGCAATCCTCAACAAGTCCTGGCGGCAACACCCAACAAGACACCAACTGTACGGCCACCTGCCCCCTATCACGAAAACTATTCAAGTTAGGCGAACCAGACATGCAGGACATTGCTGGAGAAGCAGAGATGAACTCATAAGAGATGTACTCTTATGGATCCCCACACACGGCCACGCAAAAGCAGGACGACCAGCACGAACGTACATTCAGCAGCTATGTGAGGATACAGGTTGTTGTCCTGAAGACCTACCTAGGGCGATGAACGATAGGGAGGAGTGGCGAAAGAGGGTCAGGGATATCCGTGCTGCCAGCACGATATGATGATATGATGATATCGCAACAACAATTACCGACGCCGACTACGCCGATGACATAGCGATACTGGCAAATAGACCTGACCAAGCCGAAACACTACTGCATAGCTTGGAACGAGCAGCAGCAAACATAGGCCTCTATGTTAATGCACACAAAACGGAATATATGTGCTATAACCAAACGGGGGACATCTCCATTCTAGAAGGAACCCCTCTTAAACTAGTAGACAAATTCCCTTACCTAGGAAGCAGCGTCGAATCAACCGAAAAGGACATCGAAACGAGGTTAGCGAAAGCATGGACAGCTATCAATAGGCTATCGATTATTTGGGAATCAGACCTAACCGATAAAATGAAACGCAGTTTCTTCCAGGCAGCGGTCACATCGATACTGCTATATGGCTGCACTACATGGACCCTAACAAAAAGGCTCGAGAAGAAGCTAGACGGCAATTGCACAAGAATGCTACGTGCAATCTTAAACAAGTCCTGGCGGCAACACCCCACAAGACACCAACTGTACGGCCACCTACCCCCTATCACGAAAACTATTCAAGTTAGACGAGCCAGACATGCAGGACACTGCTGCAGAAGCAGGGACGAACTCATAAGTGATGTACTCTTCTGGACCCCCACACATGGCCGTGCAAAAGCAGGACGACCAGCACGAACATACATTCAGCAGCTATGTGAGGATACGGGATGTTGTCCTGAAGACCTACCTAGGGCGATGAACGATAGGGAGGAGTGGCTAGAGAGGGTCAGGGATATCCGTGCTACCAGCGCGATATGATGATGATGAGTATATTAGTATGTTAGTATATTACTGATATGCTAATACATGTCCTTGAAGATAGGTAACTCGACTGTATACCAATAAATAGTGTTACCCTTCTCCTCTTTATATACTGTTATTAGTGGAGTCATTGACTTTTTTGTTTTACCAACAGTTTTTTTAAACAGAAAATGGAATTTAACATTTTTGAATAACCATCACACTCTAAAAGTCCGTGATCGTTTTAAAGTATATCATCTCATAAAAATGTAAAAAAAATATGGAGCTACAAAATACACCGATTGCACCTCTAAAGAGGGGCATGAACCCCCGAACGAGTGTACACAACACAATATGATAGTGAGGTTCCAGTAATGCTGGAACTTTGGGAAATGCAGATTACCCCTTCGTTGCCATCGCTCCTTGGTCCACTCTGTAGCACCAGATAGGGTCCAGTCGATGGGTCAAGCAGAATTAAAAAGCGTACTTATGCTAAACTGAATTGCTTAAAATAGACGTTTTGACATTTAACTGTGTGTAAACAAAAACTATTCTTATACTAAACTGAATTGTTTGAATTAACTGAATAGCTTGAAATAAAAAAGGTTTTTAGCAATTAAATTGTTTACTTATGCTAAACTGGATCCTTTGAAATAGAACAGTTTATTAGTATAAAAATGGATTTGGCCATGAAGCCCAAACAAACGAAAATATTTCTGAGAGAGTAATGGATCGTCAACAGCTTTTGTCAATTAAAAATCTGTACCAAATGTTCTTTTGGATATATAGTTTGCTTATAGTTCAACATTAATTCAGTCAGACTATCAAATGAGAGTATTAAAACATAATTAATCAGCACCCTACAAAACAGAACAATTACCTGCCAGGAGTGATGGATGATAGAGATGGACGGTAAGAGTGAGTGAGGAAATTCCGCGCGGTCAGCGTGACATAATGGTGTATATATATATATCGGCTGGAAAGCTCTTCTAATGAATTGAGCACTCTGGTATCCTGTAAGGCAAAATGAAAACAAACGAAAGCTAATACATAATGCGTTATCGTTCCCGAGTTGACGTATGTCACCTAATGGCTGAGCGGTAAGATACTAAGTCCAACGTAAAGTTAGGTGGGTTTCGATCCCAGCTTGAAGCACCCAGCGTGTCTAGCCACACTGAAGAGTCGTAATACAACGAAACAGTCTGTCTTGGAATGACAATATATGTATACACACACACACACACATATATATATATATATATATACATACATATATATTGTCCTGAAACAGGTACATTACACGAGAATGATCTGATCACTAATGCAAACAATCCAAGATAAATATAAACTATTTTAAAGATTTATTTTCGATCCTCTTGCCTATATATTATATTCTTATATATATTGATTCTCAAACTATTTTGCCCAGTCTGTTGGGGCTGTAGAATACACTGACTGTATCTCTGCAGAGGGGTGAGAACTCCCAACGAGTGTCCTGGAAATTACACTAAACAGTCTGATGGTGGAGCTCCTGTAACACGGGAGCTTTGGGGAATGTAGAGTAACTCTTCATCGCCCTCGCTGCTAGGCTCACTCTGACCCGAAGAGGTAGTACCTGATTAAGTCCTATCTATAGGTCAAACTGTTTGACACTTTAACTGAGTACAAACAAATTACTTCCTTAAATTGAATTATTAGATCTAGGATTGTTTAATCATTTAATTGGGTGTAAACAATGACTAATCACATTGTTCTTGTTATATAGCAATACTTGAATCTATTTAACAATGTACAAACAAATGATTGATAGTAAATAGAAATATTCGTATTATATAGAAATACTTGAAACCATTTAACTGTGTATAAAAGAATGAGCTTAAGCTCGTTTCAAATAAATCTACAAAATGAGTTTACAAATCATACATTTAATATATATGTAAAAACAGATTTGGCATTAAATAATCAACTATGGTTTACTGAACTTAAAACCCAACCAAACCACTCTACACCTGAAGTTGTATTGCCATTTACCTCCCATCCTACAACAAATAAGACGATCAAGACATACAGGGCACTGCTGTTGAAGTAAAGACGAACTCAGGAGGAGGTGCCCGTGGTGTAAGTTGGAGGAGGTGCCCATGGCTTAATGGTTATCGTCGTAGGAAATGGACACGGCGACACGAGTTCAAATCCTGGACCAGGCTAATTGCATTTCACATAGCACTAATACCCTTGGGAAAAGTATGAATCATATTATTCTCCCTCCAGCTATGAGTAAATAGTAGGACAGACTACGTTTTTCAGCCTTGGTGAGTCAACTAGTCTAGGAGAAGGAAAACTCTGAATTCAAACCCGTTAAACTCCGCTTAAAAATTGACCTTGTGTCATATCCTGCCAGAGCGGAGGGGTTGGTAAATATGTAAAGACGAACTCAAAATCGACGTTCTTTTATTGACTTCAATATATTGACGCACTTGTGTTAGCCAACTGGCAAAGACTTACGTTTATCAGTTCTGTGCGGACGTAGAATACAGTCTAGAAGACTTGCCGGGAGAGATGGCCATGAGGGGTGGATAACTAGTGAATGGCTGGAATCGCAATGCTATCAGCGTGACTTGGTTTCTGGTTTTCTTTTTTATATTCAGCATTTTTATATATTCCACAGTTTTTTTTCCTAAAATTCGACGACCCAGTCAACTAAGGGCTGTAGAATACACACACAGAATCTCTGCAGATGAGAAAGACCTCCATCCTAAGTGTCCTGGAAATAATACAAAACCATCCGATGACGAGTTTCCATTTCTAGAGATTTGGGGAAAATGGAGTACCCCTTCATTGCCATTACTCCTAAGTTCATTCTGACTCGGAGTGGTAGTATCAGATTGCGTCCCAATTATGGGTCGAATAGAACTGTTTGAGCATTTAACTGTGTGCCAACAAATAACTGATGTTAAATTGAATTGTTAGTGTTACACTCCAATACTTGAAACTATTTAACAGTGGGCAAATAAAACTAATGTTTTCAAATACCAATACTGGAAACCAATTAACTGTGTGCAAACAAATGATTGATACTAATTGGTGATTGATTGGAATGTTGTATAGCCACATATATATACAAATATATAGAAACATAATCAAACATAATTTACGAACTTCAATGAACGAACGAACACACTTCTTTATAAAAAATATATCTCTCACTCTTTATTCTCGAAAGGATGATGTTGTGTGTGAGAGATGAGCAGGAAACAGGGACAGACTGCTATATTGACCCAAAGTTCTTCTGACCATAGCAGCACTTCTTTCGCATCCTGGCTGGGCTGCTCAACCGTGTATCACTGAGGGCCGCAAGCCCTCAGTCTGCAAGCTGATTATCATGCTGGCATTCCCTCTCCAACTGACTCAAACCGTCTGTGCCCTGGTTATATTATTGTTTAACGTCCACCTGCTTCTGCCGTTCTTCTGCTTATTTACACAGGTGCATCTCTTGATTGACGGCTCGATCGAGGGTCAATATATAACAGGAATACTTGGAACTGATGAGTGAATAGTATGGAGTAGCGTCAATACTTGAAACCATTAAACTGTGTGCAAATAAAACTGTTAGTGTGAGCAATTAATGGATATGTTCAATTCCTCATATGTACTTTGGTTACTAATGTGAGTGAGATGAATATGCTAACTAAAACCATACCATAAAACCAACTAAACATGAAATTTGAGTTTCTAGATTTTATTTCTATCCATATTTATCAACCACTCCGCTCTGGCAGGATATGACACAAAGTCAATTTTTTTAAGTGGAGTTTAACAGGGTTGAATTCAGAGTTTTCCTTCTCCTAGAGTAGATTCCTCACCAAGGCTGAAGAACCTAGTCTGCCCAACTATTTTACCCATAGCTGGAGGGAGAATGATATAATTCATACCTTTCCCAAGTGTATTAGTGCGATGTGAAATGCAATCAGTCTCGTTCAAGATTTGAACTCGTGTCACCATGTTCATTTCCTACCACGATAACCATTACACCACGGGCACCTCCGAAATTTTAATACTATCATGTGCCAGCTATGGGTAAATAGTAGGGCAGACTAGGTTCTTCAGCTTTGGTGAGGCAACTAGTCTAGGAGAAGGAAAACTCTGAATTCAAACCTGTTAAACTTCGCTTAAAAATTGACCTTGTGTCACATCCTGCCCGAGCAGAGGGGTTGATAAATATGATCATGTGCCTTAATATAGTGGAAGAAAATAACTTTTTCCTTAGACTTTTCTTTAATTCTTTTTTAAATGGTAAAAATTTTATGAAAATTTATTAAATCATTATTTATCATATTCTCCCCAAGAAACGCATCTCTGGTACAACTCCACTCATTGGTTCTACATAAAAATAATTAAAAAATAACGGAAATTGTTAGAATAGAAGAATGGAAGAAAAAATAAAAAGAATTCATTAATGAAAGAAAGAATGAATTAGTTAAAGAGATTCAATACATTCATTAAAGAAAAAAAAACTTTATTGTAGATAATAATGAAGGGTAAGACAAAAAAGAAAAAATGTAACGTAATGGCCAAGGGATTTCGGTACATGCCTTTGGGTTTAGTTAGGCTGAGAACCTTTCGGCTCAGCACATGGGTTAGTTAGGTGCAAACATTGATGCAGGTGGTAACGCGCAGGCGAGGCGGACGTGCCACTCAGAGATGTCACAATAGCCCGAAGATGACGGAACGGGGTGACAGGGTACGAGTGACGTCACGCACTGGAAGCGCGAGGAGGTTTGTGGGAGATTTGAAGAAAGTTAGGAGTTGAAAACTAGATGCAGAACGAAGAGGATCGACTTTTGGAGCTCGCAGACGCGAGGCGAACTTGCGCCCTATGGGAGTCGCTCGAGATGGGGGCCAAATGAATAAGACAGCATAGAAGATTGTGTCTCTCCTCCTTATGTCGAAACCTTTAACTCAAAGTTAATAAAAAGGTTTCGTACCCGAACAAGAAGTCGTTACGTGTTTTTCGAATTTCGAGATTCCCATTGTCTTTATATGTTCTATCGTTATGAACATTATATGCCTACTTCGCACGTGGCCTTAATTGTGGCTATAGTACAAAAAGGCAAAAATTGTATAAGAGTCAACAAGTAGAAGTCGTAAGTCAATCTCACAAGGTAACAATCGAAGTGAAGAGATTATCTAAAGGAAGAAAAGGATCCATCTAAGAAAGGGATTCCCTAAAAGAAGGAAAGGATCCTTTAAAAAAAGAAAAGGGTCGGGTAAAAAAAAGATGGGATTTGCTAAAGGAAGAAAAAGGTTCACCGAATAAAAAGGGATTCACTTAAGAGAAGAAAAGATTTCCTAAAGTGAGAAAATGATTCACCTAAAAAGGAAGGGATCCCGAAAAGGAAGAAAAGGATCATCGAAAAAAAAACAAAAAGGATTCACTGAATAAAGGAAGGGATTCGCTAAAGGGAGAAAATGATTCACCAAAGAAATGGAGGGGATTCTCAAAAGAAAAAAAAAAAGGATTTACCGAAAGAAAGGATTCATTAAAGAGAGGAAGGAATCACAAAAGAAAGAAAAAGGATTCATTGAAAAAAAGGCATTTACTACAGGAAGAAAAGAATTCGCCTAAGAGAGGAACGAAGAAAAATATCAATTGTAACAACAGAAGCTTAATAAATGCTTCACGATGCGAACGATGAAGCTGTATCCAAAGGTTTGGTTGAAATAAGAATAGCTTTATAGCTTCACATAGCTGTTTTTGTTTCTAATAGTAAAGACTTCTGTCGGAGTGGCTACACTTTTTTGATGAGTTAATTACTGAAGAATTAAGCGTCTGTGTGCCACAGATTCTCTTCAGGTACGTCTATATATCTTCTAGCTCCTTTTAAACTGACTGTATCCTCTTCAGAGGAGTATGACCTCCACAAAAAGGCTGTTCTGGTTATGATCCAAAATTGCATCAATTGGAATTTAATGAGATGATAATGTTATTAAAAGGCGTACAACGTAATTCATAATTGTTTACACTGGTTATCTGTAGTGATAATCTAAGTAATTCTTACTCGCACTACCCCCATCTAATTAGTAAAGCAGTGATCTCATGATATGTGGTACATCAGCAAGTTCAGAAGGAAAAAAAGTCTGAATTCAAACAGTCGGCTGAAGCTGAAAAATACACCAACTGCATCTCTGCAGAGGAGTAAGAACCCTTCCACAACGATTGTCCTGGATGTGACACTAAGCAATCTGAGACTGGGGTTCCAGTAATGCTGTAGCTTTGGGGAATGCTGAATATCTCTTCATTGCCATCACTCCCAAGTCCACTTTTGCCTGGAGGGTTAGCAACTGATAGGGGACTACCTATAGGTCAAATAGAACTAAACAATGTACGTATGGCAAACTGAATTACTTGAAATAGAATTTTTTAAATATTTAAACTGCATACTTATTCAAAACGTAATTGGTTAAAATAGAGTTGTTTTTGACATTGAAACTGTACTTGCACTAAACTGAATTATTTGAAATGGAACTGTTTTGACGTTTAACTTTGTGGACAAAAACTATACTTACTCTAAACTGTATTGTTTGAATTAGAACAGTTTGAATAAACTGAACAGCTTTAAATAGAAATGTTCCCCTTCGAACTCTGGTGTATTGACTTTCTTACTCCTCCAACACCTCTCATCATCCATCACAGACTCCCTGCCTTCCTGAAATCTCTTATGCCACTCAAAAACTGATGCTCGATTTAACAAGAGGCTCCAGAAGCAGTCTGAAGCATTCCATACGTTTTTGTAGCATTTTTTCCAAGTTTAAAACAGAATTTTATTGCATACCGTTCTTCTAAAGTATCCTCACATCCAGATTGCATTTTTGAAATTCACCAGCTGTGACAATCAGGCTTTAGTAGGGTGTATTCCAATTGCTGCTGTAGCTGTTCCTTTGAACCTGAAATCATCTCATAAGATGTATAGCAATAACATAATGAATTTTCAAGAGTCTACGATATTTCCAAATGCCAGTACAAAAAAAGTCTGGAAACTTATTGAAGGCACCACGTATATATATATATATATATATATATATATATATATATATATATATATATATATATATGTGTGTGTGTGTGTGTGTGTGTGTGTGTGTGTGTGTGTGTGTGTGTGTGTGTGTTGACGAAGGAGGAAAATGAATACCCAATCATTCCTTCTCACAAGAATACCAAATATCACAATGCCAAAATTCATAATCTCTCTCTCCTTCTCTCTCTCTCTCTCTCTCTCTCTCTCTCTCATTCTGGAATGAGCTCCCACTTTTGCTAGTTCATGTTTTCTTTTTATCCTCATCCATGTATATATGTATATATATATAGCATTAAATAACCCACAAGGGTTGATATGCCATATTATCATTATTCAGTCGATGAAAAGATTTTAATTTTTTTACTGATCGTGAGCACCATTGTTTTAGAATAGACATCTCTCTCTCTCTCTCTCTCTCTCCTTCTGAATTGAATAGGATCATGAATATTTTCCAACTTTTTCTTTTCGTTTTTCCTTGTTTATCTAATTCATTTAATCTCACCCCCACACCTTTATATTATTATTATTTACCCACTTTACATTGTTTGAAATTGATATCTTCATTTGTCTCACTCCTGTCTTTGTTTACTCTCTCTCTCTCTCTCTCTCTCTCTCTCTCATCTTTCAGGAGTCTTTTCTTTGCCAGACATAGCTGGCTCTTCTCAAGACTTTCATCTGCATTGCGTAACTTTAAAACTTTGCTTTCATTGGTAGAGAAAAAACGTCTCAGTTACCGTCTTGAAGATTTTGGTTTACATCTGATATTTTTTGCCACCAACATTGTTTCACAGAAAATCCAATCTATGCTTACCTTATTCCAAACTTATGAATTTGTTGGAGAAATATATTCACCTTAATTTAAAGTCTTAGTATTCAGAACATGAATACGTTAATTCACAACCTATGGACATACATAAGAAATTATTAACTTTGATTCAAAATACAGTATTTACATGGTGCCTTCAATAAGCTTCCAGACTTATTTTGTACAGGCATTTAAAATTGTAAAATAATGAGGAAAATATTAAAATATATTTTCCTCATTATTTTACATAATGCAGGGTTTGTTTGTTTTTAAATAAGATCGTTTGAGATGTCAAGTTTGTTTAAAACTGTGATATTATTTCGGAATCTAATTTTATGTTGGAAACAATGAAATAAAAATTACCAATAGATATTTTAGAAAAACATAGTTTATTGTAAAAAAGCTCATTTACAAATACTTTTCTCTATCTAGTTCTTTGAGGAGTTCCAATAGTGTCGAGGTTAACATGCTGAACAATGACATCGTTGTAACCGAGTGGGAACCCAAGTCGCGTTATTACGTTCACTTTCGGACAAATACCCATGAAAAAGCTTTGAAACGCTTCGACAGTCCTTCTGGCCCATGTAGTCACTCTTGTGAACTCCTGTCCACCTTTATGTCTCTGATTGTCTGTCTCCGAATCTACGAATTCACTACTCGTCTGTTTGCTCCAGTCAGCTGGGGCTGTAGAATACAATGACTACAACTCTGCAGAGTGTCCTGATAAGACACAAGTTGTTGGTGAGGCTTCAGAAATGCTGGAGCTATGGAGAATGCGGAGTTCCTATTCGTTGCTATCGCTTCCCGGTCCACTCTAGCCCGGAGTTTTAGCACCTGATAAAGTCGTATCTATGGGTCTAATAGAACTGTTTGACATGTAAACTGTGTACGTATACAAAACTGAATTGTATGAAATAGCTGAAATAGAACTGTTTTTATATTTAACTGTGTGTAAACAATTAACTGATGTGTAATTGAATTGTTAGTGATGCATAGCAATACTTGAAACCATTTAACTTTGTTGACATACGAAACTGAATTGTTTGAAACTGAACTGTTGACATTTAAACAGTACTTATACTAAACCATTTGAAAATAAATGCTTTTATATTCAACCGTGTGTAAACAAAAAACAGTTTTTAAACAAACGACTGGATCAACAAAAAAAAAATCACTTATGCTAAACTGAATTGTTTGAAATTAAATATACCATTTACCTGTGTGTAAAACAAATGAGCTCAGGCTTGTTTAAAATGTTATCTACAAAATGTGATTAGAAATCAAATATTTGATATACCTGTATAAAAAGCATATGGCATTAAATGACCTACACAGGTTGATATGCCATAAAACCAAACCAAACCAAACCATATACACTTAATATTTATGTATACAAAGGATTTGGCATTAAATGATCTACAATGGTTGATATGTGCTAAAACGAAACCAAACCTCTCCTGGCATGTTCTTAATCACAGACTAAATCAGCAAATCCACGTATTTACATTATTGAGCACAGATCCTTTCTTTTTTTTATTTTACTATGAGCTTTTCAGTTGACGTCGTTACTCGCAGCATCAGGACCGTTTTTTTTTAAATTCTTATTAAATATAAACATCCTTGTTTAGTGTCGCTTGTCAGACAAATGCCATTGGTTTGGTTTGTTGGTTTATATGGCATATCAACCTTTGTAGGTTATTTAACGCCAAATCCATTTTTATATAAATAATCTATTCTATTTAAAACAATTCAGTTTAGCATAAGTACACAGTTTGATGGTCAAAACATTTCCATTTCTAACTATTCAAGCAGTTGTATGTAACAATTCGGTTAAGTGTAAATACAGTTTTAATGTCGATAAACAGTTCTATTTGAAATAATTCAGTTAAACATAAGCACGCAGTTTAAATGTAAGTACGGTTTAATTGTAAAAGTCATTTCTATTTCAAACTATTCAGTTTTACTCAAACAATTCATTTTAGCATAAGTATGCTGTTAATTATATTTAACCCATAGATAGGACCCTTATCAGGTGCTACCACTCCGGGCCAGAGTGGACCTGGGAGCGATGGTAATGAAGGGGTACTCCGCATTCCCCAAAGCTCCAGCATTGCTGGAACCTCACCATCAGATTGTTTAGTGTCATATCCAGGACACTCGTTAGGGGGGGGTCTTACCCCTCGGTAGAGGTGCAGTCAGTGTATTCTACTGCCCTAGCAGACTGGGCAATGGCACCTTTGTTAAAGCTGGCTAGTGTTATCATCCTACGTGTTGATGATGACTGTGATTATGTAGAAAATATAGTTTGTTACAGAAGACTTGTTCTATTCAATGGGGTTATTATGCTCATTGAATCCAGTGTTGAGGAGTCCCCGCGGCGTAGTAGCTAACGTGATAGACTGTGACATCGTAGCAAGCGAGTTCGAACTCCAGCCACAGTGTTACGTTGTCTTTCAGACTAATATTCATAAAAAAGGTTTGAAGCCTCTTATCCTTCCGGCTATGGGTTAATTATTACCATTAATATTCTACTACAAGGATAGCTTTTGCATCCAATAACCCACAAAGGTCGCCATTAGACAAAGAGGGCCCAGTCGATTGGGGCTGCCGAATACACCGACTGCATCTCTGCATAGGGGTAAGACCCCTAAACGAGTGTCCTGGATAGGACACTAAACAATCTGATGGTGAGCCTCCACTAATGTTGATTTCATAGTACCCCTTTACTGCCATCGCTCCCAGGTCCACTTTGGCCCGGAGTGGTAGCACCTGATAGGGTCCTATCAATGGGTCAAATAGAACTAAACGACCTACTGAATTGCTTAAAATACAACTATTTTGACATTTAGACTATGTACTTCTGTTAAACTGAATTGGTTGAAAGAGAACTGTTTATATGTATAAAATGGATTTGGCATAAAATAACCAACAATGATGATATGCCAGAAAACCAAACGAAATCAATTAGACAAAGAAACTGAAATAGAATTCAATGTACTTTCTCTGAAAGTAAATTTCAAACGTAATTCTACAGTATCACTCGTATTTTAAATAAATACTCAAGTTTTGAATAATGTCATTTGAATACTCCTATAACAGTGTATATTTAGGTTAGAAACAACACAGAATTCTTTAGACCCGACCCTGATAAGCTACGAAGTTTTATCAAGGGATAAAATCTCACCGAGATTTTTCGGTGATAATTTGAGAAGCCTAATGTTAGTGGGTATTTGTATCCAAATTATAAAACAGACACCCATGTTTCCCGACGGACTCTTTGAAGATTAAATTATATAACTCTGTGTTTAAGTTGCTATTGATACTGTTTTAACGATTATATTTAAGATTAGAGCATGCAAAAAAGTTTCATCTGAATTTACTTGTGTTCGCCTAGTCTGACATAGGGCCACGATAGCCGAGCACCTACAAAAATCGAGCAAACTTAGAAATATCTACAAAAACTAATTTATGAATTAGAAGAGTTTTAGGTATTTATTAAGTTCAGCCTACTAATCTGAGGCACCCGATGAAGCTCACAAACTTATTAATGAAAACTTTTCCTCTGATCCCAATGGCGCACTTAGTGTAACGGTTATCAATGTTGTAAATGGAAGCGGTGACACGAGGTCAAATTATTGTCGAAGCTATTTGCGTTTCACTTTACGTTAATGCCCTTGAGAAAAGAATGACTCCATTTATTCTCTCCCAGCTAGAAAAGACGGGTTTTTTTTAGCTTTGGGTTGGCATCCGATATAGCAGAAAGAAAAACCAGCTGTTCTGAACTTTAAAATTCCCCTTATATCACATCCCGCCTGTGGTGAATGGGTTATGTAAATACATAGCCCTGATCCATCAGATATTACACTTACTGACACGCTGGTACTCGGTGGCGAACGTCTTCACTGGTAGTTTAGAATTAACTTTTCACTATTATTAAAAACTTTATTTTGATGCGATATAGTGGAAGTTGTTAAGATAACTATTTGTTGAATAAATAAATCTTTTTGAAATAACCTTTAAAAATTATATTGAACATTATGAATATTGCTTAGTTTAGTTTGGTTTTAAGTCACATCAACCATTGTAGGTCATTTAATACCAAATCCATCTTCATACATATAAACAATTCTATTTCAATCAATTCAGTTTACTATAAGTACTCACTTTAAATGTCAAAAAATTTCGATTTTAAACGATTGAATTTAGGATAAGTACACCGTTTTGTTCTATTTGACCTATAGATAGGACTCTATCAGGTATTACTACTCTGAGCCAGAGTGGACCTGGGAGTAATGGCAATAAAGGGGTACTCCGCATTTCCCAAATCTCCGGCATTATTGGAGCCACACTGTTAGATTGTTTAGTGTCATTATCAGGACACTTGTTGATGGAGTTTTACCCCTCTGCAAAGATGCAGTTGGTGTATTCTGCAGCCCCAGCTGACTAAGCCAAATGACACTCGTTAGGGAGTCTTACCCCTTTGCAGAAATGCAGTCGGTGTATTCTGCAGCCCCAGCTGACTGGGCCACCTTATGAAAAGATTTGCTCATAAAGCATTGAGACTGCCTCAATGTAGGTGTTATTTATCTGTTTAAAATGATGGTGAAATATTTACTACCTGATACGTGGATCATTAAATAAGTTTCCAGACTTCTTTCGTATGGTCACTTTTATTGATAGTACACACATGAAACTCTAGTCCCCTTAGAAGTAATCTCCTCCGACTGCAATGCACTTGTTGTACCGTTCCAACATCTTCTGGAAGGCCCCATTGAAGTCCTCTTGTGTGAGCGTGTCAATGACCTTCGTCACATCCTCTTTCATCTCCTCAATTGACTCATAACGACAGCCTCTGAGCTTAGGGAATAAACAAAAGTCACAGGGAGCAAGGTCTGTACTATAGGGAGGCTGAGGAACTGTCTTGATGCCCATCTTGATCAAATAATCTGTGACGAGGATGGAGTTGTGGACTGGTGCATTGTCCTGGTGGAAATGCCACTGACCGATTTGAAGAGTGCTGGCCTCTTCCGAAGGAATCTCTTCCTGAACCCCCTTAAAACCTCAACATAGTAACCCTAACCCTTTGGCCAATCAAATCTGGTGTTCTGATTTCCTATCTCATAGTTTTTTAGAGATTTCTTCAGGCTTAAATGATCGACTGATATGTCATAATTTACGGTAAGTATTTGGCTACAGAATTTTTGATAAAACCTCATATCATTCAATTATGGAATATTGATTTTAAGAATGTTTCTTCTGCAGAGTTTCTGTTGTAGGACATCAAGAAACTTATTTTTTCGGCAAATGACTCCGCTACCACTGTTATACCTCCCGTTGCTTACAAATTTACGTAATGAGCGAGTGTTTTTTCTACCAGCTAGTTTGCGGTGAGTATATCACCAGATCGAAACAATTCAAGCCGTGATTAGTATATGCTGTAGTTGGTGCCATGACACGTTGTGCTTTGTTTCAGTCAATATATAGTTTACGAGTCGTACAGATTAACGTGCCACGTGGTCTGATTCGGAAGCTTATTCATCACGAGTTCAAATTAGGCTATAACACTACGGAAACAACCAGAAACGTTTGTTGAGCGAAAAGTGAAAGGGCAGTTTATCTCTGTACAGTAACCAGAAGGTTGGGAAAATTTCTTTCGGGATGGAAGA
The DNA here is from genome assembly GCA_963585895.1 of Sepioteuthis lessoniana. Lineage (NCBI taxonomy): Eukaryota > Metazoa > Mollusca > Cephalopoda > Myopsida > Loliginidae > Sepioteuthis > Sepioteuthis lessoniana. Next base: position 42,649,431 of record OY757929.1, on the reverse strand, counting down.
ACCTCGACGATCAGGCAAAGTTAGACAAGCGGAAATTCACGAATTACGAAACTGTATATTTCAAGCTATTGAGACATATTCAGCGAGTAGCACTCAGAGGGTATCAGGCGAGATTGGTATCTCACTGTCCAATGTGGTTCATCACTTTCCCAACTTTGGAAAATCATGCAAGTAGAACTCGAAGAGTATCAGACGAGATTGGTATCACACAGTCCAGTGTGGTTCATTACTTTCAGTACTTCTGGAAATCAGGCGGGTAGAACTCGGAGAGTATCAAGCGAGATTGGTATTTCACTGTCCAGTGTAGTTCATCACTTTCACAACCTCGGTAAATCTGGCGAGTAGAACTTGGAGAGTATCAGGCGAGATCGGTACCTCACTGTCCTGTGTGGTTCATCACCTTCACAACTTCAGCAAAAACATCCAGAATTGCCAAATTGCACCACACGCTATCAAAATATTGCCAATCCTTTGACATAACCTAGTATATCAAATAAGAAAAAAACATGGAACCAAAGATACAGTTTAAAGATTAAATTGGAAAATTATATTAGAAAAAAAAGCGAAAATGAAAAAAAAAGGTAACGAACTAAAATAATAATAATAATAATAATAATAATAATGAAAGAAAATTTAATGAAATAGTAGAAAAAAACGCAAAAAATCAAAGAATGTTGATAAATAATAAAAATGAGAAACGGAGAACCGAAGGGAAATATAAGAATGCACAGCTTATATAAAACTGACTCATTGTTAGTCAGTTTTATATAAGGAAGAATGAACGTAACTCCGATAAATAATCCACCCTGTCGGTGAGGGTTAGAATACAGTGATACATCCCCGGCATCGGGGATGGAAACCCACACCTGACAGAAAAAAAGGTTTTCAAGGGTATGGCACCAACCAACATCTCCAGTTCTAGAGATTTAGGAATGTGGTGTATCTCTTCATAGCTATTATTCCTAAGTCCACTACTCTAAACTTGATTGCCTAGTCGGCATAGGCAATAAAATATGCATACAGACTGCATCCCTGCAGATGGGTAAGATACGCCCTCCCAAAAAGTGTCCTGGATAGGACACTAAACAATCCGATGGTGAGGTTTCAGTAATGCAGGAGCTTTGGGGAATGCGGAGTACGCCTTTACTGCAATCTCTCCCAGGTCCACTTTGGCCCAGAGTGGTAGCACCTGATTGGGTCCTATCTATGGGTTGAATAACAAGAACTAAACAGTGTGTTTATTCTAAACTGAATTGTTTGAAATAGAACTATCTTGACATTTAACTGTGCACAAACAAAAAAAGGTTAATTATACTAAACTGAATAGTTTGAAACTTTTATCAAAATGACTAAATTGGGGGTTAAATGATCTGAAAAGGGTTGATACGCAATAAAACAACCAACTAGCCAACCAACCAACCAATCATCTGAACCTGATATACTACCTTTTAGTGTGGGTCAAATAGATCTATTTTCTGTTAAGAAGGATTTATATTCAATCGAAATATGTGATGCAATATAATTAAAAATAATTAGTATTAAGAACAGTTATTTGAAGCTACAATTGCTAACTAATGTTTTGATTTCTTTATTTGATAGCATTTCAACCGACATGCGTTATTTAATTCCGAAGCCATCCTTGCAGAAGAAAGCAGTGATGCTATTTAACCCCTAGCTGTTGGGATAAATGGGTTTAATACCTTTCCCAAAGGTATTTGTCCGAAAGTGAACGTCATAGCGCGACTGGAGTTCGAACTCACTTACGACCTGGCCGCAGTCCAACACTTTAGCCAATACGTCTCGTACCAAATATTTGATCTTTATCCAGCCTCCTATTAGGCCAGATTTGAGACAAAGTCATTTTATTGGGTCAGAGTGGGTACACACGAATCCAGACTGAAGCCCGGCCGTCAAAAATGTTTAATCACGTCTGAAGTCCCTATTTTGGGGGCGCCATCACACCCAGTGTATCCAAAGGACTATTATTTGTTAAGTGAAACCCTTTAACTGTTTGGAAATAAATTGATATTATAAAATAGAAATAGTTACTTGAAACCATATAACTGCATAAATTATTAATATTTGAAATGAATATTTGAAACCATAAAACTGTTTGCTTATTATCTGTATTAGATAAGAAAACTTGATATCATATAGCAAAATTATTTCGAGCTATTATTGTTTACAAATCATATAATTGTGAGCAAACAAAATGACTAAAATTAAATAGAAATAATTACTTATAACCAGGTAATTATTAGATAGGAATAGCTAAAACCGTCTGTGTGCCCATTATTTATGTTAGATAGGAATACTTGATATCATACAACTGTATACACATTATTTATATTCGATAGGAATACTTGTTATTATACAACTGTATGCAAATTATTTATATCAGATTGGAATACTTGATATTATACAACTGTATACACATTATGTATATTATATAGGAATACTTGATATCATACAACTGTATGCAAATTATTTATATTAGATAGGAATACTTGGTATACAATTGTATTCAAATTATTTGTATTAGATAGTAATACTTGTTATCATATACCTTTGTTAAAAACACTAAAGAAAGAAGAAACTGATACAATTTATCTGTACAAAAAAGGAATTAAACTAAAACTTTGATTCAACATTATTCTGTGGAATGATAATGGCGAGCATCAATAACTTATTATATAATTTTCTTCCCCTAAATACATATGAACACTGAACGCAATTCCCTAACATCTAGGTATAAAATAATCCAAGACAAATTGAGATGCAGTTGAAATAAATCATACAAAAATCCGAGAATGTTCCTTAAAACTAAATGGTATCTAACTAACATATTTTTTCCATTATATAATAGATCTGTAAAATACCAATTGCTCGTATACATTTGTCCCTCATCATTCCTTCCCAAAAAACTATATGGACAAGTTTAATTCTCAAATAGGCAAGAAGGCAAGAGATTTTTTTCTGCTTGAGTTTCCTTGATTCTAGAATCACTGACGGCTTTTAAAGGAATTCTGCCTATAATACAATTTGAAAACTTCAAAAGGAGCTCTGAAAAAGTTCTCAGAATTTGATTAACAAAATCAAAACGAGAAAATCAAAAGTTAACTCATTAGTAAAAGACCTGTTAGGCATCCAATTACGTTCAAGAACACGCATGAATATTTTTCTAAACGTCTTTCGCCCGGCAGCAGCAACTTTATAAGATTAATGGCAACATATAAAATGGCAATTTCTATTTCTAAGATAAGAAAGAGATTTCAATAGCTCTTAAAGAAAATTATTCAGCGCTTACTTGCGAAAATTGGAATTATGTGTGTGTGTGTGCGCACATATATGAGTTTATATAATATTTATATGTATAAAAAATATATATTTATATAAAATATATATGTAAATATGTGTGTATATTTCTAATATATATATGTATATATAACATGAATATATATTTTGTGAGTATATATATATATATATATATATATATATTGTGTGTGTATGTAATATTTTTGTCATCTTACAACGTGTGAAAGCACGTGCTATACCCTGTCCTCATCAGCCGCCAACCAGGGTGATAATACAGTTTCAGTAGCTCAAGGCGGTACTGCCACTCCTGGCGCTACCAAGCAGCTTTTGCCACCGGACAGGGTATTAAAAGAATTATATATATATATATATATATATATATATGCGCCAGATCAATTAAGAGCAGAGACTACATTGGACGTTAATCTTCATTTTTAGTGTGCAGTTTGTGATTTAAAAAACCAAACACACAAAAAAAGCGTTTACTTTCGGCCGTTAATGTTATTACGCGTTTACAGTAACCGTTTCTTACGTAATCACACGGGAATGTTGGTTCCGCATGTATTTCCTTCATGCTGAAAACTTCTGGCTTTCGACCAAATCCAACTTGATGCATATTGCGCCGCGGTCTGAAGACGATTTGAGGCAACTTTCAAACTGCGGCCAGTGATTTTGAAAGAAACAAAATGACTGAGTGTCCTAGAAAACCACGACAACCAACCTCAATAGGAATCACATGGCATATCCAACCCTTTTCCACGCAGTCGGCACGCAGTGTCTCGTAGCGGTTTTCTTCCGCTCGTGTGCTTCCTCCCGGTTTTCTTCCCTGGGAACAGTCAATTCTATGAGGACACTCTTCTTTGAATCGGACCATGCTACAATGTCCAGCCGCTTTTCTGTTTGAATAATGTGAACTGTAAATTGTTGAGATGTCTTGAGATCCGCTGAAACTTTCCAGTCACTAGCTCCGTTCAGTAGCTTCATATTATGATTTTTTTTTCTTCACAGGACATTCACCTTCCTTGAGATACTGAATTATGGGTTCCTGGCTGTTATTGATTGCTGGTTTGCTCACATTGTGCTCTTAACAACTCTATTATCCCCTCTAACACGTTGTTATGTCACCATGTGTACATCTGAAGCGATTGTGGACATGCAGATAGTACGTGGCGCAAAGTACCCCGATCACTTTTACGCGACAAGCACTGGTCCGAATTGGTATATCCCCATAATTTTAGGTTGGCAGCATTTGGTAAGGGATCATAAGCAGAGCGAAGAAGGAATGATATCGCCTGTGGTTCTATTGCAATTAAGGATTTCCACGATAATTTAATTGGTTCGATATCAGTTCATTTTGTCCAAGCACATTGTTTGGCCTGAGTGACAGCACTGGCTTTTCTTTGCTCTTCCTCAAACACCCTGACTTCTTCGCTCACCATGTCTCTTTTTCCTTTTGGGTCCACTTTGGAGAATACCTTTTTGCTCGTGTTACCTATCCCAGCTCGATTCGTTTGAGTGACGCCTATGATGTATTTGATTCGTAGGCTACATTCCGCCTCCTGGGCGGCCTTAACGGCCGACCACTTCGAACCAGATTTTATTTCTGGATACGCCTTCCGAATGATCTCGTCGGCTGAGTCCTTCATCATCATGTGAAGGCGTACTTTCCCAATTTTGAATTCTTCTACTAGTGAAGATATTATGGGCTGTAGGTTTCCAGAATTGGTATATAAACCCACTTTCGAAAAACAAGGAGGAACTCTGAGCCACTTATGCATGTATTTGTTGCTTTACTGTTGAATCTGTTCAACGCGAGATATCACAATTTCGTACATCTGTAAGGGCCAGAAAAGACCGGGTAGCAGACCATGTTGGTAACACGAAGCCTTCTTCTTTCCGGGTAGACAAGTTTTATCAATTGATTTAAGCCCCTTCAAGGCTACTTTCTGGACCTCTGGACCCCTATGACGATCAGTCAGTAGGATTGAATAAAGACTCTTTACCGGCTTCTCCCTGACTGTTGGGATCTTATCACCCCCAATTTTGAAATGGGTCTCCCTGACAGATCCTCCGACTAACGATAGGCTTCGACTTTTCGTTGGCTTAGCCTTCATTCTCGCTCATGTGAAAGGTCATTATACCTTTGTATTAAACCATCGGCAGCGATTTGGGATGGTTATGTCGTCCATAAAAGCTCTGGAAGGAGGAAGAGTCAGATGTTCATTTTTCATTACTCCTTTTGACGTATTTGCTGCACCTCGTAAAATGAATTCCATGGCCAGAACGAAAAGAAGTGGGGAAATCACACACCCCATCATGATGCCGATCTCAAGTGCCTGCCACTTGGTGGTATAGTTCTTAACGGTAAATTTCATGAAAGCTGAATTGAAGTATTTCATTATGATTTCCCTAACCTTGCCAGGGAAGTAAAAAATTCGAGGACCATTCGGATAAAGAGGTGCGGCACTAAACTGTATGCATTATCAAGATCAAGCCAGATCACTGAGAGTATTGAGTTCCATATCATTTGTGAATGTTCCAGACATCCAGGGAAGCCAGGTATCTCAGCCTTCTAGAAAGATGTATTTATACAATGATTGTTCCTCAGAAAGGTTGTCATACGACGAGCAAGAACACTAAAAGATATTTTCCCTTCTACATTTAGGAGGAATATTGAGCGAAAATTTGTGAACCTCTTGACTTCATTTCCTTTGGTATCCAAATACCATCGGTCAGACACCATTCCTGTGGTATAATATCCTTCTTCCAAGCCTGCTGAAGGAGGACAGTGACTTTCCTGAGGACACGTGGACAGTTTTTATATAACTTGTACGATATCCTATTCAAGCCCGGGGCACTACTTTTGCGGATCTTATGGACGAAATCTCGAACTTCTTTTAGTTTTATCTCGCTATCATCAAACATTACCGTTGGATCTTGTGGTTTGGTAGATCTCTTATAGGAGGTATTGGGATACCGTTTAAATCATCTGAGGATGTCATCCTCAAATGATTCTCAAATGATTCTTCGGTACATCAAGCTTGCCACTTTTTAATTCCACGAAAAGTTTTATGCGAAAGCATAAGGATTTGAGTAGAATTCTCTCCAAGCCTGACGCTTTTTCTTTCGATGTTTTCTCTGATTTTCATCTCTGGAGATCACCAAAATCCTTTTTTGAATATCATTTAGGATATTCTAAAGTTCCGGCCTCTCATGAATCGGCGCTCTCTTTTAATCGGCGCTTCAGCATACTCTGTTCCGATCTTAACTTTCTTTTCTGTGTCTGTCGTCTATTTGGTCGTTTTCCTTCGGTTTTATCTTTTTCGTCCATTACTACACCAAACGACTCCAGACAAACGTCATATATAACTCTTATGAAAGATGACAATTAATGATCAATGGGGCCCTTAAGATGGGCGGTGAGCAAAAAAGAAGGCTCCTGGTCTAAGCTTGTCTAAGTAGCTGTCTGATTACCCTTGGGCCACTGAATTCTGTCGCTCAACAATGGGCCCTTGAACACAGTGAGGGTATTCCTTAGTTATAAGCCCATCATTCGATTTACATTATCCGGTTGGAGAATTACGTTGTTTGCACCAGCGTGCCTTGTGGATTCGTAACCCTCGCAATCACACGTTGTAGCCGGGTTCATATCCAATTCGTTACCGTTAGAGCAAGTATGGTGGGTGATATATTCTCCCTCCCCACTACAGACACCCTGAGGGCATTTTCCTTTCATGGTATTATCCATATCTGTTGCGTTCCTGTTTTTCCAGGACGTCACTCCAACTTTCTGGAGAGTCACTTTGTCTTTCCAAAGAGTCATCTTGCTTTCCAGAGAGTCTTGGTATTCAAATGTTTCATTATACAACGTGTGAAAGCACGTGCGATACTCTGTCCTCATCAACCGCCAACCAGGGTGATAGCACAGTTTCGGTAGCTCAAGGCGGTACTGCCACTCCAGGCGCTACCAAAACTATATATATATATATATATATATATACGCCAGATCAATTAAGAGCAGAAACTACATTGGACGTTTATCTTCATTTTTAGTGTGCAGTTTGTGATTAAAAAAATAACAAACAAAAAATTTATATTGTGTATGTACATACATATATATTGTGTATATATATATATATACTGTGTGTATGTACATTCCTATATATATATATATATGTGTGTGTGTGTGTGTGTATGTGTTTGTGTGTGTGTGTGTGTATTGTGTGTACGTACATTCATATATATATATGTAGGTATAGAATATATATTTTTGTGTATATATATTATATATATATTTTTATGTGAATGTATAATATAGTGTGTATATATATTTGTATATGGTGTTAGTGTGAATATAAATACATAATGTTTTATATATATATATATATATATATATATATATATATATGTATATATATATATATATATATATATAGAGAGAGAGAGAGAGAGAGAGAGAGTAGTAATTTACAAAGCTCTCTGCTTCGATGCGGCACAAGGCCGAATAAATGGGGCACCTAATGAGACTCTAACACACTTGCTAGTCTAGCTTGCTAACCGTTACACCACCAAAGGTTCCCAAGAGAGAGAAAGAAAGTATATGTATCTATATTCATTATATAATGTGTTTGTATATTCATAATATAGCAAATATGTATTTTCATACACACGCACATATATATATATATATATATATAGTGTTAAGTTGCAATGGGTGAATCGTCGGTATTTTTACTGTCTGTTGCACGCATACGCTTTGTCTGCGGCACAATAGACAAACCCAAACAACCGATAGTCCGTTGGGTACTGTCTGTGAGAAAAGTAGTACTATGTCGCACTTCACCACAATATGGATTTAAAAACAACATGCTGTTCTTTTCGGGATTGACGCACCATGTACCAATACGAAGATTTCTGTGTTTGGGTATCAATTTGATGTTAGTGCTGATGACTCGAAAACTGTTGAATGAACGCAGTGGTAATTATGAAGTACGGCAGATCGGAAACCTTGCTCTGATCGTTCTCATAAGAAAGGAACTCCCGAATTTATTGGTGAGATCCAAGCCATTATTGACGACCATCCAAACATGTTAAACAGGCCCATAGCCAGGGACATGGGAGTGCTTGTTTTCTTATTAGGTAGCTAGCGCTTGAATATTTTCGGCATTCTATATACAAGATGAGGAAGTGCCAATTTTTAACACAGGCCGTGAAGGACAAGAAGAAAAGAACACGTAGCAAAGCTTTTGGATAAAATCAAATATCCAAGCTTTGCTTTTTCTCCAATCAGAAAACTTTCTGTCAGGATCAGATAGTGAACTCATTAGGTCACCCGATCTAGAAGAATGGTTGCCCAGCTAATCTCGCAAGCCATTGTTTATGTTTTGGGTTAATCCTGTTTTGATGCTCCATATTAGTATCCATGAGTTTTAAGAAGCTAAACTAAGAATCTATCGGTAGGTCACTGTGGAATAATGGTTTAAAAATTAATCGATTTGATTTTTGTCACTGCAATGAACTCTATCGTTCCTGGTGCTCATCTACTAAAGCCTTCTACCTGATCATGTTAATTTTAGTACTCCTCATCGTAAAGTGATATTGATTCTCACTGGGTGCTTCACTTTTGTACCAGACTAAGTAAAATTTCGTCAACATATTTTTATGTAGATTTTTCCTCATTTAATTATTATTTTAAAAAGGAGAAGCCTAAGGTAAAAAGTGATTTGTCATTTACAAGATGTACTGGTAATGATGAAAACTAAATACCCACTCTGCATCATGTGCGTGAGTTGCTCACCATCGATGTTGACTTTATGCCTCCATTCACTTTCCCAAATGGTCTCAGACTCAAGAGGGAAGCCTGTATAAAGTACCTAGAGGAGATAATTGTGATAGTGACCTACCTACACGATAATGAACTCTTCTTATTTCTTAAATACTAACCCTATTTTACTCTCTGAGAGTCGTCTTCCTAGCAGTCAAGTAGCGTAGTACACGGATCTGGTCGGGTGTGTCCTGGTTCCGCTGGCAGTCGATTGAGGCCGTCTGATATTGATTCTGGTAAGCCGGAATTCATGTCAAGCGCGTGAAGACCGGCATCCTCGAGCCTTAGGGACTGTCACCCCAGGCTCTAACCCTCCTTGGAGGGGCTACGTTTATCGCATGGAGCCTGAGCCACCCCTTTTTAAGGGACTACCGACGGCATTTTTGAGGCCGCCGGGCGTATCTAGGCTCCGGCACAGCGCCCGGTCCCACCTAAAAAGACCTTGTGCCACTATCATCAGGTCGGTTGGACGAACCCCAAATACCGTCTTCCTTCTTGCAGTCGAATCTGACAGTTTCGGAAAGACACTTCTACCTACTGTACTTACCCTCTTATTTTTGAATATATGTTCTGTTTATTCAATACCGTTTTTCTACCTACTTTCTCTTCTTCCAATTCTACTTTCTGGTCCCTAACAGGCAATAAAAGTAATGTTGCACTGGATCGAGAGGGTGGCTGTATAAAGACACTAAGCCTGGGAAAAGAACAAAGCGCAATGCTACATAAGCAGGAGAAAACAATCGTGGCTGTGTGAACATTTGTGTGACGTCAGCCCTTACATCTGGCCGACTACCTCCCCAGGTTGCAATCACATTGATTAATCTGTGTGAAGCACGGTTTAGGGAGAGGCCAAAAAAACTCTTCAACACCAAAGATGATCTGAAGACAAGAATAACGACATCATTTACCAATTTAAAGGAGATCATCGGAAAGTCTTGGAGGAGATCTGAAGTCGCCTGGAGGCCTAGGTTGAACCTAGTGGTGATTTCTTTGAATAAATTTAATCTACAGTATTTCAAGATATTTCCATGTAATTTTTGGATATATGTCTGATTAAGTAAGATGCTATTTCAGCGTAATTTAGACGACAATTTACCCATCACATCCGGTTTGTGTATATATATATATATATATATATATGTGTGTATATATTTATATTTTTTTCTTCCAGGCAGCGGTCACGTCGATACTGCTGTATGGATGCACCACTTGGACGCTAACAAAATGGCTGGATAAGAGGCTAGACGGCAATTACACAAAAATGTTGAGAGCAATATTGAACAAGTCCTGGCGGCAACACCCCACAAAGCACCAACTATACGGCCACCTGCCTCCCATGACGAAAACTATCCAAGTTAGACGAACCAGACATGCAGGACACTGCTGGAGGAACAGGGACGAGCTCATAAGTGATGTACTCCAATGGACCCCCACATATGGCCGAGCAAAAGCAGGACGACCAGCTCGAACATACATACAGCAGCTATGTGAGGATACGGGATGTAGCCCTGAAAACCTGCCAGAGGCGATGAACCATAAGGAGAAGTAGCGAGTGAGGGTCAGGGATATCTGTGCTCTGGGCACGACATGATGGTGATGATGATATATATATATATATACACAATCTTTTTATGCGACAAATGGTTATTTTCAAGGGTATTTGTACCGAACTTCCAAGCGTATAAGACGTGTGGTTTACAAAGATATTTAGTGGCTACCAATCACTTCAACTCTTCTGAGCTCCGGCGCTTCATTAGTTAACATTTAATCATAATATAAGCGAATCGGACGCCTGGTGAAATTAGCGCAGAATTGTTTTAACGTAAAATGCGTGTCTTACATACTAAGAAAAAACGTTATATATTTATTATTATAACAGAAAAGGAATGAATATCTGAATAATTGTTCCGCGATTCCAGTAGTGAATGTCAATAATTTATAAAAACAAAAAAAATGCTCCAAAAAGAAACGTTTATAAAAAAATATTGATCTCTCTTGTTTTTAAAGGGAGATAAATCTATTCTAAAATTTGGTTAAGGATTTGGTGTCGTTTATATGTAGGTTTGTTTTTCGGAATCCCCTCCAACCAAAATGAGTTGAAATGAAACCAAATATGCTTCTAAACGAAAGGAAAATACAATACACTAGAAAGTAAGACCAACTGAGAAATCTTCGAGACAGTAAAAAAAGAGATCAAAAAAGAGAATTGAAATAAAAGAATAAAAGAGATCATAAAGACTGAGGCTCCACCCCGACCTAAAAAAGCAAAAATGGAACACTAAGCAAAAGAAAGACATTTTTATGTGGAGCAAAGAAGAATCCAACGAATAAAAATGAAGGAAAGAAAGAAGACAACAAAAAAAGAGCAATAAGGAAAAAGTAATAAGAAGATAAAAGTAAAAATGAAATGAATGAATAAAAGAAAGTTCAAATTTAAAGAATTTGGAAAGGGAAATTTTATTTAAATATAGGCGGCTTAAGAGATTAAAACCCGATGCAATGAAATTGAAACGATGGCCAACCGGAAGTAGATTCCTACTTTAGCCAAAGAGGATTGAAACGAATATAAATTTTTAAAAAAACCCATAGATGACGAAACTCTTTTTCACTTAGCCTTTCTTTTTTAAAATAACGATTATACGAGAAAAATCTACATAAAATATGTTTACTAAAATTCACTTAGTCTGGTACAAAAGTGAAGCACCCAGTGAGAATCAATATTACTTTACGATGAGGAGTACTAAAATTATCATGATCTGGTAGAAGGCCTCAGTAGATAAACACCAGGAACGATCGAGTTCATTGCACTGACAAAATTCGATTAATTTTTAAACCATTATTCCACAGTGATCTACCGATAAATTCTTAGTTTAGCTTCTTAAAACTCATGGATACTAATAAGGAGCATCCAAAGAGGATCGGCTCAGAAAACTAACAATGACTTGCGAGATTAGTTTTGCAACCATTCTTCTAGATCGGGTGACCTAATTGGTAGTCTGAGACCCGGTCATAAATCTAATGTATCCAGTGATAATCGAACTTAAGCTTGTAATGTTTGCGATACATGCACTCGTTGAGGTCCCCACTGCATATTAAGTTTAGCCCAATCTGATATAAATCCAGTATAGAAAATCCTCTTGAGGGGATCGAACTCCCTATAGGCCTAATAGTCTTCAACATAAGATTACTCAGCTTTACTTCAGCCAATCAAGCTTTAATAACACATGACCCCTAATGTAATCACCTCAGAACATTATTTGTTGGCTATTCTCAACCTCTGTGATCTCCCATTTGCCTTAACTTGTCATCTAGATAAGCGTAAATCCCTAGTGTTTAGTTTCTGGTGATCAACCTCACTGGGAGAGCCTTCCACAGCTTCTGGGTACACACTGACACTTACGGAAAAGTAGAGGCTGCTAAGCAGCGTTTCTGCTTTGTTTTTGTTTCGTTTTTTTTTTTTTTTTTGCTTTTTTTGCTTTTTAGATTTATTCATCAATTTGTTCATATTTTTGTGTTGGTAGCAACATAAAAAAGTACCTACTGTCTCTTTGTGGAAAGAAGAAATAAATATATTGAGAACAATACAAATATTACTTGAATCTTATGCTTAAAAATATGAACAGCTGATAAAAACTAAACAATGGATTTTTATAAAATTACTCATTTACTTTCCTCTAGAAATAAAACGGTTAGATTTTCCCTTAAAAAGTTGTTCATAATTTGAAAGTGTGATTCTTAATCATTGTTATACCGAAGAAAATTTTACAGAAACATTCATAACAAACATTTTAGAGGGGTGACTGTTCCAACCCTAAATGTTCCACTATATTTGATTTGATGATTCTTTGTAAATAAACATATAAAATTTAGGAGATAGCGGACCTCTGAACAATGGCAATGAAAGAGTATTCTACATTCCCCAAATCCCCAAGACTGGAGTCTCGATAATCAGATTGTTTAATGTCATATTCGGGACACTCGTTGAATGAGTGGGGTCTTACCCCTTTGCAGAGATAGAGTCAGTGTATTCTCCAGCCCCAGCCGACTGGGCTGCAGTTACATTGTATCAAGTAATGTTAATTTTGAAACTGATCTATTTGATCCATAAATGGGAACCCAAGGGATACTTACAATCGAGATCAGTGGAACTGGAGTAATAACAAGAAAGGGTACTGTACATTCCCCAGATCTCTAGAACTGAAACTTCACTCTCAGATCTTTTAAGGAGGGTCTGCAGAGGATACAGTCAGTGTATTCAAAGCCCTACTGTGAGAGCGAAAAGTGAATGTGAGTCACCCAGTGAAAATTAAACTTACTTTTTTATGGTAGTTAAGAAGACAGGTTCCAGTTTAGGTATCTGATTAAGATTTACCTAGCTCTGTTATTATAATTGATTTCGACTAATATGTTTTTTCAAAAATAATTTTTTATCGCAGTTCATTAGATAAGAATAATTAATCATTCTTTTTTCTTATAAATGAAAAATGAGAAAAAAATCAATTATTAATGTTACTGGTGTGCAAAAACAGCAAACATGGCACTGGCAATAGAAAGACGAAATAAGGTATAGGATTTTAGGTGTGCTCTTGGCTTTAGTAATATCAAAAGCTTGTATAGTTTATCCGTATCTGGTGCATTACTAGCTAATCTAGTTTTCCTGATGAAAAAGAGGGAATGAATTCGATTCTCACTGTGAACTTATCCTTCACTAGAGTCACCGAGAAACGGTGTTCTTCGCTGTGGTATGTATTTACCTACTCCCTCTTCATGAGCAGAATGCGACTCATGTTCAGTTTTTAAGCAGAGTTTAACAGAGATTTCTTTCTCCTATATTGGTTGCAGCACCAAGAATGAAGGGCCCAATCTGCCCTACTATTTAGCCATAGCTAAAGGGATAAGCATTTGATTCATATTTTTTGCAAGGGTACTAGCGTTATGTGAACTGCAAATAGCTTCCTCCAAGATTCGAACTCGGGTTGGGTTTATCTTTTTTACGAAGATAATCGTTTCAACACGATCATTGTTGAAGAAATAACAAACTTTGTCGTTTACAATGAAAGCAACAAATTTTTTTTTCTAATTCCAGAAAATGTTTGTCAAATCGATAATAATAATTGGCAATGCTTTTTATAGAAGTATGATTGGTTTACTCTCAGTGTAGACCTTGTTCACAATACAAGACAAAATCATTACCCGTTACTCTCTGGTGAGATATCCGACCCTGATTTAACAGGCTGTGCTTAGTATAACATCAAAAGCATATATTCATCACCCACGTGCAGTCGACATCACTAGAGTTGTACCGTTGGTTGGCTGGTTGTGTTTTACGGTATATCACTTATTGCAGGTTATTTAATACCAAATCCTGTTTATATATATATATATATATATATATATATAATCTTTTATTGGAAAAGAAAATTTACTTTGATGTCATTATGAATTTATTTCAGGTTGTGATGAACATGAAGTTTTTTTAAAGATTTATTTTTTATTTAGATGTTTTTATATTGCTTCCGGTGAGAATGAGATTTGAAAAAAAAAATTTAATTGAAATAATTTTATAATTGAAATAATGTTTTAATATATTTTTGATCATATTTTTCAATGGTGGAGGTACTATATCTGTTATCATTTTTTATTTATACAATGCTTAAAATTCCTTAAAAAACCGTTACATCTAATTTAAATACAACTGATAATTAAAAAAAACTAATTCCAGAAAAATTAAATAGTGGTAAGTGACTTATTTAAAATTTTGAATAGAATATGCATTCATACTTCCATTGAAACTATTATGTATTGCAAATATTAAATGAAATAATTTCTGTTATCAGGAATTGATAATTCAATGCTCGTTTTAATTTACAAAAGTCTATTTCTGATTATTAAAATTATCGTAATAATAGGAATTTTTGGGCTCTGCACGTTGAGTTTCGATGTATTTTTAATCCCAAGCCATTCGATAGCCATTGACATTGGGCACTCAATTTGGATACTCCTACCCCTTGGATTTTCCCCTCAAATTATATATATATATATATATATATATATATATATATATATATATATATATATCGTGGTTGGATATGAACATGGTGACATGATTTCAAATCCTCGACACGACGTTCTGCACTTCACATAACGCGAAAAGCGTTTGGAAAGCCATGAATACAACTACTGTCCCTTCAGCTATGGGTAAATATTTGGGCAAAGTGGTTTCTTGAACATTGATTAGACACCCAATCTAGGAGAAGGTAAACTTTGAATTAAAATCTATTAAACTCCGCTTAAAAACTGACCTTGTATCGCATCCAGCTCGTGCTGTGCGTTTGGTAAATACACGCAGAAATATCAAATAAATATGATTTGCATACGAACAATTTTTCGGTAACAAATTTTACACGATTCAGGGCTCATTTGTAGGCACACAGTTAAATGGATTCAAGTATTGCTAACACAAATAGTTTCATTTGCACACGGCTAAATGTCTTCGAGTGTTGCTATCCAACACTGATATTTCTATTACCACAGTTAAATCGTTTCAAGTATTGCTAATACTAATAGTTTTATTTGTACAAGGCTAAATGTCTTCGAGTGTTGCTATCCAACACTGATATTTCTATTTGCCACAGTTAAATCGTTTCAAGTATTGCTAATACTAATAGTTTTATTTGCACAAGGCTAAATGTCTTCGAGTGTTGCTATCCAACACTGATATTTCTATTTGCCACAGTTAAATCGTTTCAAGTATTGCTAATACTAATAGTTTTATTTGCACAAGGCTAAATGTCTTCGAGTGTTGCTATCCAACACTGATATTTCTATTTGCCACAGTTAAATCGTTTCAAGTATTGCTAATACTAATAGTTTTATTTGCACAAGGCTAAATGTCTTCGAGTGTTGCTATCCAACACTGATATTTCTATTTGCCACAGTTAAATCGTTTCAAGTATTGCTAATACTAATAGTTTTATTTGCACAAGGCTAAATGTCTTCGAGTGTTGCTATCCAACACTGATATTTCTATTTGCCACAGTTAAATCGTTTCAAGTATTGCTAATACTAATAGTTTTATTTGCACAAGGCTAAATGTCTTCGAGTGTTGCTATCCAACACTGATATTTCTATTTGCCACAGTTAAATCGTTTCAAGTATTGCTAATACTAATAGTTTTATTTGCACAAGGCTAAATGTCTTCGAGTGTTGCTATCCAACACTGATATTTCTATTTGCCACAGTTAAATCGTTTCAAGTATTGCTAATACTAATAGTTTTATTTTCACTCAGTGAAATGATTTCGACTATAATAAAGAATTAAACTCTTCTATTTGACTTTTAGCTGAGTCCCTAACAAGAACTACCACTCCAGGTCAGAGTAGACCTGGGAGTAATGCCAATGAAAGACTCGAGTCATATGATCAGATGCAGTTTACTGTTATATCAGGACATTCATTGGGAGGAAGGTGTCTTACACCTCTGCTGACATGCAGTCGGCGTATTCTACCAACTGACCAGTGTAGCAGTAAGGGTTAAGACTGATAACCAATAATAATTACAGTTCAAGTTGAGGCGTTCATTGTGTAATAGTTATCACTGGAGAAAATGGTCACGGCGATGCGAGTTCAATTTCGGGATGTTACTGGTTGCATTCCACATAACACAAACACCCTTGGGAAAGGTGACCATTTGACCATTCTCCCTCCAGCTATGGGTAAGTACTGCAATTATCAACCTTGGGATGGCAACTGGTTTAGGAGAAAGAAAACTTTGACTTCAAACCAGTTGGACTCCGATGACCTTTTGTCACATCCTCTTTATGCAGAAGGGTTTGTAAATACATATATTACAAAACTAGCGAATAGTGGATCTCGAACTGATGACTAGTGTGAGTAAATTACAATTGTTGGCGGGTAGGTTGATTGATTTTACTGTTATGTCAACCCTTATTAAGCTATTTAATTCCAAATTCATTTCATGGTTTCTTGTAACTATTCTTAAGAATTATTTGAACACGGCTATGTTTTCAAGGTTTGTTTTTGGTTATTTAATGGCATATCTACCTCTCGATGTGATTTCAAGTCAAATCCTCCTTAAAGCAAAATATTAGTGAGACTGTTTAACCTATAGTTGGGGTATTAACAGTCGCATACCATTCACTAGAATATTAATCTGAAAATGAACGTAATAGTGGGACTAGAATTCGAACTTGCTTTTTATAATGTCAGAGACTTGCTCGTTAGCCACTGCACCACACTCGCGATTGATTCCAAGTATTCTTACCTGATATCATCATTGTTTACACATGATAATAATTATAAACTTAAAACCACATAATTGCTTGAAAAAAAAACTCTTCGGCTTTAAATAGCTCAGTGAAGGTTGGTATGCCGAAAAACTAACCGATTTACGTGGACTAGAGACCATCGTCATTGGTGCTGCGTCGTCTGGTTATAAGAGAAACATTTCTCTCTCTTTTATGGTGGTGTGTGGGGGGTATTACATGCTAGACTTTGATATCTGTTTGCGAGTTCGAACTCCAGTCGCGCTACTAAGTTCACTTTCAGACTATTACTCTCGGTATTAGTATGAACCCTCTTAGTTTCCCCCACCAACTATGGGTTGCATCGTACCACTCCTAGGTTTTTTGCATTTATGACTTTGGCATTGAATGACCCATGAAGGTTAATCTGCCATTAAACAAAGAAATCTAACCAGACCATCAATCTCTTTCAAAGACACCGTTGCGTTTGTGTGGAGATGACAGCATCAGGTTATTGACCCATTTCCCCTCCAACGTCAACAGAGAGTTGTACACTCTGGGGGAGCGCTTATAATGGTATTTGTGTGGAGGAGTTATAGGAGGGCATACCTGGATCTAGTTGCAGCCCATTTTTACATGATTTTCGGTGACAATGGCTTATTTCATTATTCAACCTAAATAATACAACCCTTCATCGTACAAGGTTGATTTCATTTTCCAGGTATGACACTAAACTGCATCTGATTGTGAGGCTCGAATCCTGGTGTTTTAAAAATGAGGAGTATCTTTTCATTACCATTACTCCATAGTCCACTCTGACTCGGAGTGGTAGGATGTGTCAGGGTCCTATGCATGGATCAAAGAGAACAGTTCATTTTTTTTATACGAGATGATTATTAATATTAAATGGAAGTATTGGTGTTTAATTACAATACTTAAAACTATCTATCTGTGTGAAAACAAGAAATCGCACTACTTGAAGCCATTTGACTGTGTGAAAATAGAATTATTTGTGTTAGCAATACTTGAAAGAATTTAACTGAGTGCAAACAAGTGATTAATTTTGAATACTATTATTAGTGATGTATAGGAATACTTGAAACCATTTTACTACGAGTAAATAAATGATTAATATTAAATGGAATTTTTCATGTTAAGTAGCTGTTCTTGAAAAAATTTAAATATGTGAAATCAATTGAGCTCTAGCTTGCTTAAAAATAATGGTACTACAAATAATCTCTCTTAGTTTTTTTCATATCTATCTATCTATCTATCTATCTATCTATCTATCTATCTATCTCACTCAGCCCAATCGGGTGGGGGCAATAGAACACACCGAGTGTATCTCTGCAGAGGGGTTAGACTCCCATACTGAATGTCCTGATATGACATTAAACAATCTGATGGTGAGGCTCCAGTCTGAGAGGTTTGGAAAATGTGGAGTACTCCTTCATTGCCATTGCTCCCAAGTTCACTATGACCTGGAGTGGTAGCACTTGATAGGGTCGTTTCTATGGATCAAATATAACTGTTAGTCTGTTCAAACTGTGTGCAAACAAATGACTCATACTGAATTGAATTGGTAGAAAGAGAACTGTTTGTTCATTTAATTTTGTGTGGACAAATGGCAGATATTTAATTGAATTGTTAGTGATACATAGCAATACTGGAAACTATTTAACTATGTGCAAATGAATGAGTAATGTTGAACAGAATAATTAGTGTTAAATAGCAATACTTGTAAACACTTCACTGTCTGCAAATAAATTATTAATATTTAATAGAATTACAAGTTTTAAATAGCAATAATTGAAACCATTTAACTATGTGCAAACAAATTAGTTCTAGCTCTTTTTTTAAAACTTTAAACCGTTCACTTAGAAATCATATATGTATATCCATTTAAACGTGAGCACACAAATTACTAATGTTTAATAGTGACGGTTATATAGCAGTACGAGAACTCATTTAATTGTGACGGTTTATTATTATGTATATATATATATATATATCTATTTTATCTTTTTTGTTTTATTTATTATATACATATATATATATATATATATGTCTGTGGATGACTATAGAGATATATACTCCCCTACCCCCGTATGGTTGAGTTCTCTGGCGAAGAAGTAATCGTGTTGCCATTAGCGTATATTGCAAGCCTCTTCAAATATGAAATGAGGTCTCGGTAGCCATTTAACGGATGTATGTAAACAATTGTAATTGTGATTCATAACCGTTTAAAATTTGCTTCGCAGCTAATAGCTCCTCGTGGCTGAATGGTTAGAAGCTTGGCTTGGCGTTTGAGTCAACCGGGTTTTGATCCCAGCCACACTGATGAGTTCTGATAGAACGAAACAGATCTGTCTGTGGCTGACTATAGAGATATATATGTATATATATATATATATATATATATATTATTTATTTTATTTTATTTTATTTATTTATTTATTTATTTTTATTCATCGTCATAAAGAAAGTAGGGAGGAAAAAAGTTTTTTTGTTGTTTTTTTTTTTTAAATTAAGACTTACTTGTCAGTAGGATTTTACCTGTTATCTTGATCCAACCCTGGCTCAGTGCGAGTGGGTGTACTCATATAAGATATAGAATAAAGACAAGCTTGTGGTATGTTTAACTTTATAATTCGTCGCGACTAGAAGGGAAATGACGAAAGTCGTTTCTCATTGGCCAATACCATTTTAAAAACTCATTAGCAGTACCATTTAATTTTTTTTTTTTTAGGTGTGAACTGTGTGTTTTTGAATGCTGGGCGTATTTTTACTGCAGGATCGCCGGCTGGAACAATAGTTTCGGTAGGGTCGCTTGGGAGAGCAAGTATGATGTTGGAAGACCTGAAACTTGTAAGGACCCCAAGAACATTACTGACGAGGCGATTCTGTGCACTTTTTTAAGTGTGTAACTACAATATATATGATTACCCCAATATTGCCATCGCTCCCTGGTCCACTCAAGACCGAAGTGGTAGCAACTGATTGGGTGCTATCTATGGGTTATAAAGAACTTAAATGTGTGCGTATGCTAAACTGAATTTTTTTAAATAGAACTTTTTTAACATAAACTCCATTCTTATGCTAAACTGAATTATTTGAAATAGAACTGTTTATATGTTTAAAATGGACTTGGCATTAAATAACCTACAATGGTTGATATGCCATAAAACCAAACCAAACCAAACCACAAATATATTATATATATCATTTGTAAAAAGAGTTTGTTCATAACGTTTTTAAACGAGCCTAAGCTCATTCTTTTCCACACAATAAAATAGTTGTATGGTGTAATTCAAATAATAACGTATCTATTTAACACCTAAATAGGGTCTTAACATCTTCAAAGTGGACTTGGGGGTAATCGTAATGAAGCAGTACTCTACGTTCCTCAGATAAAAACTTTAAACCATTCACTTAGAAATCGTATATGTGTATCCATTTAAACGTGTGCACACAAATGAGTAATGTTTAATTGTGACGGTTATATAGCAGTACGAGAACTCATTTAACTATGTGCAAAAAAAGAGCTCAGACTCATTTAAAAATGTTTTCTACAAAATATGTTTACCAATTATATTTAATATATATACCGGAGTGTTCGCCAATGGCCCGGAAGACCTGGGTTCAATCCCAGGTCGAGTCATACCAAAGACTCAAAAAATGGTACTTGATGCCTCCTTGCTTAACACTCAGCATTATAAGGTACGGATCAAGGGTAAAGTAGAGCAATCCAGGGAAGGAGTAGCGCCCTCCCCTACACCTTGGTGTAGTAGCTATCGAAAAGGGGACCTTCTGGTTACCCTCGACTATGGTCGCCAACTTTACTTTTTACTTTAATATATATATGTAGGAACAGGACTTAAATAACCCACAGGCGTTGAACTGCCATAAAACCCAACGAAACTAAACCAACCTATATCGCTCTGTTCATCTCTCTCTCTCTCTCTCTCATTCATATCTATATCTCCGTCTACTTGTTTCAAACCTTCGACAATGACCCATGGAATACCACACTCATTTGTATTAAACACTATAAAGTTATAAAAACTGCCAGCGTTTCCTCGGAAATGTTCCTACTGGTCATACAATGATATTTACCGCTATACCACAGAGTATTTGTCATTGTATGTAGGTCACTGTTGCTTGAAAATCAATTAGTGATGAGACGATGCTTTTTTGTTTTCCACTTGAACAATTAAAAAACCAACAACTAAGAATCTGCTTCCTGCATCATACGTTATCTGTTGCGATTTCGATTGTTATATTCATTAGCATAATTAACAGTGATCACGTGCCTGTACGATCAACATTTGAGCCAGGCTAGAACGACGCACATTCGATCGATTGATTTTTAACTCAACACATCATGGCGTATTTTTCTGTGCAAACCCTCAGCTCTGAATTTTGATCGTTTTTTTTTTAATTTAATTTTTTTTCTCATTTTATTAAAAAAAAAAAAAAGACGAATTATAAATTCTATTTTTATTTCTTTTTATCAGTCAGATATTTTTACGTCTATTTTCCGGGTGTATTTTTTCATTATTTTTCTTTTTCAATCTTATACATTTTCCTACATTTCCTTTTTTTTCTTTTTCACTTCCACGTCAATCTTCTTTTTTTTCTTTTTCACTTTCACGTTTTCTTTTTCTTTTTTCATCTTTCTCGTCAATTTTTTTTTCATCGTCGCTTTTTTCTATGTTTAATTTTTTCATTTTTTTTTTCTGCAAAAGATTCCTTTTCATTCCACTCAACTTTTTTTTTTACTTCTTTGCCTTCAGTTATATTTTCTTCTTTCTTTCGTTTTTTAATTTTCTTCTATTCATCTTTTTCTTTCTTCCTTTTTTTTCTTTTGTTTTTCTTTCTTTTTAATTTTGTTTGCAGATTGTCTTCGACTCTGATTTGTTTATTTTTATGACATATCAACCCACACAAGAGTAATTATGTTTTATACCCCTTATTCCACGATCAGTCAACGCCTATCTCCTCGCTTTGCTTTTTCTTGGGGTGGTTATCTGGTCGTCTCAAATTGGTCGAGTGTCACTATCTTTTGTCTTATTCGTTCGATTTAGTTTGGTTTGTTTTGCTTTTATGGCATAACAACCATTCAGTAGTATTTAAGGCCGAATACATATTTAGCCCAGTCGAACTGCATCTCTACAAAGGTGTAAGACTCCTCAACAAGCGTCCTGTTTAGGACACTAAGCAGTCTTATGGTGAGGCTCTAGTTATGCTGGAGCTTTGGGAAATGCGGAGTACCCCATTATTCTCATCGCTGCCAGGTCCACTCAAGCTCGAAGAGGTAGCAACTGACAGGGTACTATCTATTGGTTAAATAGAACTTAAATGTGTGCTTATGCTAAACTGAATTTTCTGGAAATAGAATTGTTTTGACAATTAAACTGCATTCTTATGTTAAACTGAATTATTTGAAATAGAACTGTTTATATGTTGAAAAATGGATTTGGCATTAAATAACCTACAACGGTTGATATGCCATAAAACCAAACCAAACCACAAATATATTATATATATATCATTTGTAAAAAGAGTTTGTTCATAACGTTTTTAAACGAGACTAAGCTCATTCTTTTCCACACATTAAAATGGTTATATGGTCTAATTCAAATTATAACGTATCTATTTAACACCTAGATGGGGCCTTAACATCTTCAAAGTGGACTTGGGAGTAATCGCAATGAAGCAGTACTCGATGTTCCTCAGGTTGACCGAACTCGAGCCTTCTCCTCTAAAGTGGCATACCCACAACACATTTTTTTCTTTGGAGTTGGGTTCTCATGCCTCTTAGCAAGAGATACAGCCTATTCTAAGCCCCACTGACTTGGTGGGTCTTAGTCTCAATCTTTCAAGATTTTTTTCGGAAAATTTTGTCTTGATTTATTTTTATTTTTCTTTCGTTCATTTTTTTTTTCGCACTTAAATTTTGCCGTTCTTTTTTCATTCGTTCTTTGTTTAATTTTTTTCTCATTCGTTCTTTGTTTCATTTTTTCCTCATTCGTTCTTTCTTTCATTTTTATCTCATTCATTTGTTGTTTCATTTTTTCTCATTCATTCGTTTTTTCTTTTCGTATTTATGTTTCGTTCTTTTATTATTAGTTCTTAATTTCTATTTGTTTTCCATTATTTTTCATTCATTTTTCTTATTATTTTTATCTCCTGTTTTCTTTCATTTTTCTGATTCACTTTTTCAGAGTTCATTCTTTTATTAGTTCGTTCTCCTTTACATTTATTCAAGCCTTCCTTTCTCTTTCAATTCCTCCTTTATTTAAAATTTTCCCTCTTTCCGAGTTATTCATCCATACTCTCAACTCGAAGCTCTTCCTGTAGCGTTAGGATGAAAAGTGACGTTTCGCCATTCGCCTATTGCGCATGATCGAACATTCGATCTGTTCGTCACGGCGTCTGGTGTTGGCAGACAACAAAACACTCCTATACAACTACTTTCCAATATTTTTTTTCTTCCTGCTCACTCTGGCTTTCCACTCTGTCGGTGAGACATAGAATATTGCAGAGGGATAAGTCCCTACCACCAAAAAAGTAGTCTCCAGGATATGACACTAAACTGCATCTGGGGCGTTGGGGTGTGCGGATTACTTCTTCATTGCCCTTACTCCCTGGCAAACTCAGACCCAGAGTGTTAGTACCTCATAGGATCCTATCTATGGGTCAAACAGATTTGTTTAAGAGTATTTGTATTCGATAGAACCATGTGCAAAATATTAGTATTCGATAGAAACCATATAACGTCGAATTGTTTGCATTAACAACAGTTAATTGAAATTATATTTCTTTACAAAGGATAATTATTATTAGTCACTTGAAACTATATAACTCTGTGTCAACAAATGACTCTTACGGAACAGAAATAATTACTTGAAACTATATCATTATTTTTGCCCAGTGGGCTGGGGCTGTAGAATACACCGACTGCTTCTCTGCAGAGGGGTAAGACTCCCCCCAACGAGTGTCCTGGATATGACACTAAACAATCTTAAAACCAAACAAACCAAACCAAACTATATAATTATTTGTATTAGGGATCCTTTAAACCATGTAACTGTGTGTAATTTATGTTTATTATATCGAAATACTTTACATCATACAACTTGTCCAGTCGGCTCGGACTACTGAATACACCGAGTGCACCTCTGAAGAGGGCTAAGACACCCCCTATGAGCATCCTGATATGACACTAAACAATCTGATGGTGAGGTTCCAGTGATGCTGGGGCTTTGGCGAATGCAGAGCACCTCTTCATTGCTATTGCTTCCAGGTTCACTCTGGCCCGGAATGGTAGCGCCTGATAGGGCTCTATCTATGGGTTAAATTGGACTAACGGCATACATATGCTAAACTGAATTGTTTGACTAAACTGAATAGCTTGAAATAGAAATGTTTTTGACAATTAAACCGTACTTACATCAAACTGCGTTCTTATGCCAGGCTGAATTACTTGAAATAGAACTGTTTTTGACATTGAAACTGTACTTACACTAAACTGATTTGTTTAATATAGAACTGTTTTGACATTTAACTGTGTGTATACAAAATCTGTACTTATACTAAACTGACTTAGCTGAATTAGAACTGCTTGACTAAACTGAATTGCTGGAAATAGAGATGTTCTTGACAATTAAACTGTACATACATTTAAACTGCATACTTATGCTAAACTGAATTGATTGAAATAGAACTATTTTCATAAAAATGGATTTGGCGTTAAATAACCTACAAAGGTTGATATGATTATTTACCCAACCCCTCCGCTCGGGTAGGATATGACACAAAGTCAATTTTTTAAGCAGCGTTTAACAGGTTTGAATTCAGAGTTTTCCTTCTCCTAGACTAGTTGCTTCACCAAGGCTGAAGAACTCAGTCTGCCCTACTATTTACCCATAGCTGGAGGGAGAATAATGGGATTCATACATTTCCCAAGGGTATTGTGAAATGCAATCAGTCTTATCCAGGGTTTGAACTCAGTCGCCGTATCCATTTCCTACGACGATAACCATTACACCACGGGCACCTCCTATAAAGGTTGGTATGACATAAAACCCAAACAACCAACCATCCATCCTAATCATACAACTGTGTGCAAAAACTGATAAGAACCCTCAAAAATATAAATGTATGATGAATACAATTCCCAAACCTCGAGGTATAAATGACCTTAGACGGGTTGACATGCCCTTTGAGATCTAACTACCGAATTCGACGGCATATAAGGCGCAATCTATTAAATAAAAATATCTGTCAAAATTCGCCTACGTCTTATATGCCATATGCAGGTTTAAAATTCGTGATGGTCGACAAAAATTAGCTTCTTGGCAAATCCTATTAAGCTTTGGCTTCAGAGTAACTGTCATATACCTGTAGTCATTATCTAAAAGGCTATTATTGACAATATTCATTATATTAATTTCATCACGTTTAATATTAGTACTTTTTTTTTTTTTTTTGCTTGATTTGCCCAGCTGAAATTCGGGTGTGTCTGATACTATTTACCAACCCCTCCGCTCGGGCAGGATATGACACAAGGTCAATTTTTAAGCGGAGTTTAACAGGTTTGAATTCGGAGTTTTCCTTCTCCTAGGGTAGTTGCCTAACCAAGGCTGAAGAACCTAGTCTGTCCTACTATTTACCCATAGCTGGAGGGAGAATAATTGGATTCATACCTTTTCCAAGGGTATTAGTGCTATGTGAAATGCAATCAGTCAGGTCCAGGATTTCAACTCGTGTCGCCGTGTCCATTTCCTACGACGATAACGACTACACCACGGGCACCTCCATAAAATTGGAGTGTGTCTGATACACCGTCAAATACAGTAATTTGAAACTTTTCCTTTTCCACCTATCTCTATCGATCGATATTAGAGCAAAGTATTGGTTAGAATAGTTGTGATTCATAGCATTTGCTACGGCCACTCAAATCATATTGTATCATCATCATCATCATCATCATGTTGTGCCGCCAGCACGGATATTCCTGACCCTATCTCGCCACTTCTCCCTATTATTCATCGCCTCTGGCAGGTCTTCAGGGTTTCATCCTGTGTCCTCACATAGCTGCTGTATGTATGTTCGAGCTGGTCGTCCTGCTTTTGATTGGCCATATGTTGGGGTCCATAGGAGTACATCACTTATGAGCTCGTCCTTGCTTCTCCAGCAGTGTCCTGCGTGTCTGGTTCGTCTAACTTGTATAGTTTTCGTGATGGGAGGCAAGTGGCCGTATAGTTGGTGTCTTGTGGGGTGTTGCCGTCAGGACTTTTTCAATATTGCTCTCAACATTCTTATGTAATTGCCGTCTAGCTTCTTTTTCAGCCGTTTAGTTAGCGTCCATGTAGTGCATCCATATAGCAGTATCGATACGACCGCTGCCTGGAAGAAACTGCGTTTCATTTTATCGGTCAGGTCTGATTTCCATATGATCGAGAGCCTATCGATAGCTGCCCATGCTTTCTTTAGTCGTTTGTCGATGTCTTTCTCGGTTGATGAGACGCTACTTCCTAGGTAGGTGAATTTGTCTACTAGTTTCAGAGAGGCTCCGTCTAGTGTGGTAATGTTGCCCGTTTGGTTGTAACACATATATTCAGTTTTGTGTGCATTGACATGGAGGCCAATGCTTGCTGCAGCTCATTCCAAACTATGCAATAGTGTCTCTGCTTGATTAGGCGTATTCGCCAGTAACGCTGAGTCATCAGCGTAGTCGGCGTCGGTGATTGTTTTTGCGGGGTACCTTTTGCTTTTTTTCTTCGTCAGTTCGAAGCCATTTTCTCTGATTTTGTTGATCGAAGTTCTAAGCACGTAGTCTAGACAGATGATAAAGAGGTATGGAGCTAGCGTTTCTCCTTGTAGTACTCCTGCAACAATGTCGAAGTATTCCGTGTCTCCATCTGGTGAACGTACTTTCACTTTGGTTTTTCTGTAGAGAATCATTATTGCTGCTACAGTTTCTTTTGGTAGGCCATATGCTAGTAGGATTTGTTCCATCTTCCCTCTGTGGATGGAATCGAAGGCCTTGGTAAAGTAATACTGTAACATACCCATACATACCCATACACATGAATATGGATATGCATTGATATGCGAAACGTCTATATAATGTTCGTAACATATATACATAGAACATAGGAATCCCGAAACACGAAAAACACTTACGACTTCTTAGTTCAGGTACGAAACTTTTTATAACCTCTGAGTTTAAAGGTTCTTCGACATAAGGAGAAAGATACACACTCTTTCTATTCTGGCATTTCCATCTGCATCCCATCTCCTTCGGTGCCGGTAGCGCGAAAATTCGTCTGGCCTTTGTGAGCCCCGAAAGTCGACCCTTCTCGTTCGGTGTCTAGTTCTCAACTGACTTTTTCAAAATCCCCAAAATCCTCCGCGCGCTTCCGGTGCGTAACGTTACCCGCACTCTCAAGTCCCGTTTCCCATCTGGGCTATTGTGACATCTCTGAGTGACATGTTCCCTCCGCCCTCGCGCGTGAACACCTGCGA
Source organism: Sepioteuthis lessoniana (assembly GCA_963585895.1). Taxonomy (NCBI): domain Eukaryota; kingdom Metazoa; phylum Mollusca; class Cephalopoda; order Myopsida; family Loliginidae; genus Sepioteuthis; species Sepioteuthis lessoniana. Next base: position 42,621,493 of record OY757929.1, on the reverse strand, counting down.
TAATGTTGCACCTAAGTAGCCCATGCACTGAGCCGAAAGGTTCTCAGCCTAACTAAACCAAAAGGCATAAAACGAAATCCCTCGGCCATTATATTACAATATCAGCACAAAGCTAAATCTCTCTAGTTAAAAGATTAAAGATTCATAGTCTTATAACTCCCATCTCACAAAAAAAAACCGACATGCATTTTTGTACACTTTTCAATAGCTAAAACCACAAGTGATGCGAGCTTTTTTTACCGTTATCATCGTAGCAAATAGAAATTATGACCCGAATGCCAATTCTTGACAAGAATTCATTCCAATGCTCTTGGGAATGGTATGAATACTCTGACACTTGGTAAATCGGCAAACCTGGTTCTTTAACCCTGGTTCTGCAATCAATCTTGAAGAAGGAAAGTTTGACATCGAACCAGTCTTTCTCTGTTTAAAAATTAAACTTGTGTCATATCCTGGCTGTGGTGGAGGGGTTAGTAAACACACACGTGCCTTTAAGGCCTATTTACGTGCAGAAGTGCCCTCAAGCAAACACAAGTATTTTTTTTTTTGTAAGCTGGTGTAGGTTTGACTAAATATTTCCCATCCGGTCTAATACCTCGCCAATATGAAGACAATAAGTATCCTTGAATAAACAAAGTTGCTTTTCAAGAGTGGAAGTGACCTTGCACTTGAAAGATCAATCAGTCAAAGCACACAATCACCAAACCTCACGTACAAAAACAGTCGAACACATTCCAAGAATTCTGATTAGGTCAATGCTTATCGCCATAATAGCCAACATTTTAAAAAACGGATGCTTTAACCTATTCCACCTCGAAACCTTGGACAAGACGTTCGTATAATCTCCTAATGTATTGAGACTGTTTTACACTAAACTTTTATACAACAGCATTTGTTTATTAATTGGGGTGGTAGTTATATACTAACTCAGGAAAAACGTAAGAAATTATATAAGTGTCCTGGATATGACACTGAACAATCTGATGACGAGGTTCCAACAATGCTGGAGTTTTAGGGAATGAGGAGCGCCCCTTCATTGCCGTCGCTCCCAGATCTGTTCTGGCCCAGAGTGGTAGCACCTAATCGGCTCCTATCTATGGGTCAAATTGAACTAAAATGTGTTGGTGGAGATGGTACTGTTCTGATATTTAAACTGAAAACTTAAGCTATACTAAATTGTTTAAAATAGAACTGTTTCGACTTTTAAACTGCGTACTTATGCTAAACTTAATTGTTTGAAAGAAAAGTATTTTTAAATTACTGTGCATTGCCCACTCGGCTGAGGCTGTGGAATTCACCGACTGCTTCAATGCAGAAGGGTAAGACCCCCTACAATGAGTGTCCAAGATATGACACGAAACAATCTGTTGGTGAGGTTCCAGTAATGCTGGAGTTTTAGGGAATGCGGAGTACCCCTTCAATGACATTACTCCCAGTCCCTTCCGGTACTGAGTGGTAGGACCTGGTACTCTCCAATCTATGGGTCAAACAGAACTAAACAGTGTACTTATGCAAAACTGAATTGGTAGAGATGGGACTGTTTTGGCATTTAAACAGCGTACTTATCTTAAACGGAATTGCTTGAAATATAATTTTTTTTTGTATGCTAAACTGAATTATTTGGAATAGAACTGTTTTGACATTTAACTGAGGGTAAAAAAAAACTATACTTATTCTAAACTGAATTGTTCGAAACATATTTGTTTAAATGTATAAAAATGGATTTGTTATTAAATAGCCTACAAGGGTTGATAAGCCAGAAAACCAAACTAAACTGTAAATTATGGAATTCAAACACTTTAAGGATGTTCACTTTATTTGTTTTGAAGATAACGGCTTGGAAAAATAATACAATCAAATTAAGATTTTTAAGGTTTATTTCATGATGTTTGAATGTCCTTATATTGAATAAAAATGGCTTGTGTCTAATCTGTTAATATTTTATTTACCGCTAAATACAAAAACATGGGAAACAAATATCCACTGAATGAACAAATTTCGTAAGTTTTACAGGGATAGTGTGATAATCTTAAACAAACCGGGATATCTGACAATTCAATGGGGGAACTAAGATCAGAAACAAAATAGAAAAATTAAAATTTTTTATATATTCAGGAAGATTCTATGGCTACAGAAATATAAACATTATATAAGCACAAAATAATAATTGTTTTAAACATAATAAAAAATTCTGGTTTAAAGAAAAAAAGTTATTTTTTTTTGTTTTAAACATTATTCTTGTTCTTCCATTTTTTGGTGAAAATATGCTACTGTTCAGAAAACGTGTGGAATTAGCAAACCTACATTTTCACCTTGTTTTTTTTCCATTTATTTAGCTGTAAACAAACGACTAACAGATCATATTGTTTGGGTGGTTTTTATGGCATATCAACCTTTGTAGGTTATTTAACGCCAAATCCATTTTATGAAAATAGTTCTATTTCAATCAATTCAGTTTAGCATGAGTACGCAGTTTAAAAGTAAGTACAGTTTAATTGTGAAAAACATTTCTATTTCAAGCTATTCAGTTTAGTCAAGCAGTTCTAATTCAACTAATTCAGTTTAGTAAAAGTACAGATTTTGTATACACAGAATTAAATGTCAGAGTTTCTTTACACACAGTTAAATGTCAAAACAGTTCTGTATTAAACAATTCACTTTTCAGTGTGTAAAATCAGTTCCATTTCAAATAATTCAGTTTAGCACGAGCACGCAGTTTCAACGTAAGTACGGTTTAATTGTCAAAAACATTTCTATTTCAAGCTACTCAGTTTAGTCAAACAATTCAGTTTAGCATTAGTATGCCGTTAGTACTTTTTAACCCATAGATAGGGCCCTATCAGGTGCTACCACTCCGGGTCAGAGTAAACCTGGGAGCAATGGCAATGAAGGGCTACTCCGCATTCCCCAAAGCCCCAGCATCACTGGAACCTCCCCATTAGACTGTTTAGTGTCATATCTAGGACACTCACTGGCGGGAGGTTACAGCAGTCAGTGTATTACACAGCCCTAGCCGACTGGGCAATAACAGATCAGAGACAAAACATTAAATTAATGGGAAGATATTCTTCAAAGCAATATGATGTCGAAGAAAAAATGACGAAATGATCTTGTAATTTGCAATCCTGAAATGAATACTTTTAGAGGCCTAGATATGCTGTTAAAAACAGGTCTTGAAGATGTCAACTAACGGTTAAAGGAAACACCACTTCAACAAAAGAATTGCAAATTGAAACGATAGAAAAATGTGTAAAACTTATTCCAGAATGCTATAGTGATAGGTGAAAGATCTTGGCCGTTCTTAATCAGCGGATTCTAATATTTATTATGAATTATTGGCGCATATACAGTAAAGCCCATGAATATGTACATCCCTAACAATTTTTTAATTAGAACCTTAGTTCTTTCTTAACGTAAGATATTTGGATTGTATAATTTTTAATAATCCAAAAGTTACAACTGCAACACTTCCGTACCCTAAAAAATACAGCATAAGTGCCATATTTATTTGGGACCACTTCATATACTTTAATAAGAGTATCACTATCGAAGAGTTTCGCAATGACCAATTCCTAATAGTTCTCGTTTCATTTTATAATATTCCAAGGAAATAATAAACGTCTGGTATTTTTCACAGAGAATAAAATTCGTTTATTTTTTAAATAAAAAGATTGTTACGTGTGGAACTAAAAAAAATACACTTCTTATATATATTCATCATCACGTCGTGCAACTAGTACAGATTTCCCTGACTCTTTCTTGCCACTCGTCTTTATCGCCCATCGCTCCCTGCAGGTCTTCCAGGCTACATCCTGTATCGGTAGAGAGCTGTTGTAGATAGATTTTAGCAGGGCACCAAACGCTGGCTCGTCCGTGCGAAGGGGTTCACGGGAGTATATCGCTTATGAGATCGTCTTTACTTCTCCAGCAGTGTCCTGCATGTCTGATTCGTCTAACCTGGATGGTTTTCGAGATGGGTGGCAGGTGGCCTTACAGTTGCTGTTTTGTGGGATGTTGCCTCCAGGATTTGTTCAGTACAGCTCGTAGCAATCTGGTGTAATTGCCATTAAGCTTTTATAGGATATGCTTAGCATCCACGTGGTGCATGCATATAGTAGCATTGACACGACCACCGTCTGGGAAAAAAAAACTACATTTTATTTCATCGGTCAAGTCTGACTTACATATGACCGATAGTCAATCGATAGCTGTCTATATTTTCGCTAGTCACGTATTGATGTTATTTTCAGTAGATGAGACGCCTTTTAGTTATCATCAAACTGTCGAGCGTTGAAATTCTTTAACCAGAAATATAGATATGTAACCGTTTAAAAATAGGTTGTTTGATTGATTAGTGTTTCGTTTTATGGCGTATCAACCCTTTTCGAGTTATTGAACGCCGAATTAAGTCATTTTTATAAAAGTTTGTATGTTTGGTTGTGTTTTATGGCACATCAGCCATTGTGGATTATTTAATGCCAAATCCAATTTTATACATGCAAACAATTCAGTTAAGTATAAATATATTTTTGGTTAGACACAGTTAAATGTCAAAACAGTTCTATTTCAAACAATTCAGTTTAGCATAACTACACAGTTTAAATGTCAAGAACAGTTCTATTTCGAAATATTCGGTTAAGTACATAGTTTTTTTTTTGTTTACACACAGTTAAAAGTCGAAAAAATTTAGTTTTATTTGACCCACAGATGGACGCTATCAGGTGCTACCACTCCGGGCCAAATTGGACCTGGGAGCAATGGCAATAAAGTGGTACTCTGCCTATATGTGGAACTCAGGAAAAAATGACGGACATATATTTTTTTGCGATTGACTGAAATGAGCCGAGTAAACCTTTGCCAAGAAAAATAGGAGCTTAACTCTGTGAAGTTCCATATATTTTGCAAGGGGCAAATGATGTATGAAATCATCGAGCAACGATTAAAGTCCCTTTGAAAACTTGTTTAATATTGTATAAAAGAGATCACCCGACACAATTGCACCAGTTTCATGGAAAAAAACACTTTAGAGTTAATGATGAATTTTAAATCAAATAGAACTAATATTTTAGTTTTTATTGATACATTCATTTACATGTACAGTTTATGCCTCATTTCCATTTTAAAATATTATCCCGCAAAACTTAGTTTTTTTTTTCAGGCACCAAATCTGAATCGAAGCGGCTCCCCCATCATTAATTAGACTTTTTTCTGAAACCGATGAGAAAAATAATCTCTCTTTGGAAATCTTCCTTCAAAAATATCGTTTGTAAAGCCAAAATATGATTCATTATCATATATACGCACAGGTATGACGGTATGTTTTCTACTAATTGATGGGTTTTTTTTTGTTTCTTTGTTTAATGGCATATCAACCTTTGTAGATTATTTAATGCCAAAGCCATTTTCCTAGAAGAACAGTAGTGGTACTATTTAACCCATAGCTAGGAGGATAAGAGGGATCATGCCTTTCCCAAGGGTAATTGCCCGAACATGAGCGTAATAGAGTAACTGGAGTACGAACTCGCTTACTACGATTTCGCAGTCCATCGCACCACGAGGACACCACCTCTATTAACTGATTCATCCATCAATACATATATTCTCTTATGCAAATTACTAATGTTTAAAAGGCGTGTCAAGTAATCTGGGGATATTTTATACCGAGAAGTTAGGGAATCGCGTTCATCGTAAATCGATATTCAAATTTGTAGCGTATCTGTTACTTAAGAGTCGTTGTTTTTATGGGGTTTTTCCATACAGCTATATGATATTAAGTACTCCTATCTGATTCAAATAATTTGCATATAGCTGTATTCCTTCAAATATACCTGTCTAATATTAATAAGTTATATACAATTGTATGGTTTCAAGTAATTATTTCTAAGTATTCGTTTGTAAGACATAATTTACATACATTTGAAAGATTTCAAATATTCCTATCTAATGTTCATAATTATATGGCTGATAAATAATAATTCCTATTTAATAATATTCATTTGTTTGAACGCAATTGAATAGTTTTAAGTTAGTAATTATGATTCTTTATAAACAATTATAGCTTCAGGTAACTATTTTTCGTCATCATCTCGTACTGCTCCCACGGATATCCCCTACTCTCTCTCTCTCTCTCTCTCTCTCTCTCTCGTCATCCCTCTCTATCATAAATCGCTTCCGGTAGGTCTTCCAGGCTACATCCTGTGTCAGTACCGAACTGTTATAGATAAGTACTAGCTGGTCGTCCTACACTTTCGCGTCTGTGTGAAGGGATTCATAGAAAAACGTCGCTTATGGGTTTTCCTTGCTCCTCCAGCAGCATCCTGCATGTCTTGTTCGTCTAATTTGGATGGTATTCAAGATGGTGGTTGGTGGCCGTATAGCTTCTTTTTGTTGGATGTTGCTTTCAGGATTTGTTCAATATAGCATCCTTGTGCAATTGCCGTTTCTCAAGGTTTTATAATTCACAGTTATATGGTATCAATTTGCATACATTCTTATTTAATACTGTTGCGTTCTGGTTAGTGAATGCTTGTAATATTAAATAAAGGACAAACCACGATATGAGAGGAAATAGAGATATATTCTCAGGAAAAAGTATATACAATAGAGAGACTATTAGTAGACAAGAACATAGGATTAGTGAACGCTTGTAATATTAAATAAAGGACAAACCACGATATGAGAGGAAATAGAGATATATTCCCAGGAAAAAGTATATACAATAGAGAGACTATTAGTAGACAAGAACATAGGATTAGTGAACGCTTGTAATATTAAATAAAGGACAAGCCACGATATGAGAGGAAATAGAGATTTATTCTCAGGAAAAAGTATATACAATAGAGAGACTATTAGTAGACAAGAACATAGGATTAGTGAATAAAGAATAAAGATATAGTCCAAAGATAGTATTGGCTTCCGTTATTACGGTAGCAAGTAAGGTGATCTAGTGCGATCTCCAGTCTCCAACGCTCTAATACTATTCCTATAAGAGCTGCTCTTCATCTTCTTGTCTGCCCTGGTATTAGTAGCTACTGCTATATATGGCAGATGGACTAGTTCATTGTATGGAAAAGGGTGGGTAATACCCAACAAATACAAATAATCTATACATCATTTTATTGTTTCAAGTAATTATTTCTATTTCATAATTATTATTGGTTTCCAGTTATATGGCTTCAAGCAAGTAGTAATAATCCCATGCAAACAATTTTAGCTGCAAGTAACAACTCTTCATCAAAATAAAGTGCAATTATATTGTATCATGTAATTGTTTCATTTTATGATATATATTTCTATTTAATAATAATCTTTTTTTTGCATATGGTTATTTTAAAGTAATGATTTTCAAACAAACCTATTTTGTCAATAGACTCAAACAGGTATTTACTCAATAGGTCAGTGAGGTCCTAGGAGTAAAAGCAGCGTACTTATTCCAGTGAGTTTTTACCTCAGAAACATCTTTTTTTTATACATTTTGAAACTGTAATACATCACTTTGACCTCGAATTAACCCGGTGGATGTGGTCATCCGGTCGTAGATAAAATCAGCAAAAGAAGAAATGCGTGGATGTAAGCAGTGACCAATGAAGGACAAGCATTGCGTGGGTGTACACTACAACCAATAAAACAAAAGCAATGCGCGGGTGTAAGCAATGACCAATGAAAAACAAGCATTGCGTGTTAATCTTGAGGTAGTTTTAAGACGATATGAGGCCTAGAATTTGGGCTGAAGTCAGTTCCATCTGGCTGTTACGACTACCGTTGACTCCTTAGTGTGCACGAACTCTCTACGATTGCTCTCCTGCTCCACGCAAGCGTCATCGTGGTATTTTTGTTAATAATATCCTCGAATACAAATCTTAATAAAGAGATGGATTTTCAATTTTGTAAGTAAAGAAAAAGTCGGGTAACCCAGCGTTTTACTAACAAAAATTGTAAAATACTTATCGAAATGAAGAAATATGAAAAAGAATTGTTAAATTGACACTGATGTCGTCTAGACTTCTCGACTGTAACTTACACATCATTATTTTGTTATATAAATGGCTCATCCGTGTCCATGTGTTCATTGAAATATTTAGTTTTAAGACCCGGATTCGATACTTTTGATCACACATCGTTTCTGTCTTGCGCAGGCACACACACACACACACACACATATATGTATATATATATATATATATACGTAGATCGTATTACGTCTTCTCATACTTTGAAATTACTGAAACTTTTAATGGATTGTTTGGAAATAGCAATTCTTTAAGCCAAAATGGTGAGTCATACAATTACAGACACCCAACATTGCACATACCCGATACCCGTTTTGTCTCTCGCAGAAAAATATATATGTTCGCTTACATCAAACACCAAAGATCTTGTCTACTGATGCTAACGTATACACAAATACCTTCATACTTCTATTAATACATAACATAAAAGTTAACGTATATGTACATACACTGAGACGTGCTTGTCACATCAACAGCTAATCCATCTTATATATATATATATATATATATATATTGTAAGTATAGTTTTCTGTATTTTTCTTTAAAGAGGACTCAATATCGGTGATAGAGCATATGTGGATCTAAGTTAGACGTAAAGTCAACGCAGCTTGGGGACGATCAGTTTCTTGTCAGTGATCATCAGACCAAGAAAGTAACAGTCACAAAGGGCCGTTGAGTCAGTGTCAACGCAATCCCAACTTAGATTTATATTCTATTAATATATAAATATGGCAAACGACATTATTAATATATATATATATATATATAATTTTGAAGGTGAAAAACTGAGTCAATAGCTCGGTTGACCTTGTCTCTACGCTATAATTAGATCTGCATATACTATATCACCGTTACTAAGTAAATTGTATTCATAAAGAAAACTAAATCATTATTGTATAGAAATTAGACATTTAATACTCCCATTGGTCTAGTGGGTAGAGTGTTGGCCAATGGTCCAGGAGACTGGGGTTAAATTCCAGGTCGTGTCTTACCAAAGACTCAAAAAATGGCACTTGATACCTCCTTGCTTAACACTCGGCATTATAAGGTACGTATCAAGAGTAAATTAGAGTAATCCAAAGAAAAGAGTTGCACCCTCTCTTACACCTAAATAATTAAAAGGGAGCTTTCGGGTCACCCTCGACTACAGTCGCCAACTTTACTTATATATATGAATATCCTTGCTGTCCATCGTATCAGATGATTCCTTTTTAGATTCCTTGTACACGATTGATTTGAAGGCGTTCCACTACAGTACCTGCCGGGATTTCAGGTTGCCTGTTGTTTAATGAGACCTACAGATCATTCCTGACTGTTGATCTTGGTCAGGTTGGTTGCAAGCTTTCAGCAAATCTGACTTAAGGCTGAGCCACTACGAGGTACCTTCAATATGTTTCCAGACTTTTTACAGGAATTTAGAATTGTCGTAGACACTTGAAAATTCAGTATGTTATTGCTTTACATCTTATGAGATGACTGACCAATTTTTATGATTTCGGGTTCAAATGAACAGCTACAGCAGTAATTGGAATACACCCTACTAAAGCCTGATTGTCACAGCTGGTAAATTTCAAAAATGCAACCTGGACGTGAGGCATACGTAGAAGAACGATATGCAATAAAATTCTGTTTGAAACTTGGAAAAAATGCCACAGAAACGCATGGAATACTTCAGACTGCTTCTGGAGCACCTTGCATGAATCGAGCCTCAGTTTTTTGAGTGGCATAAGAGATTCAAGGAAGGCAGCAAGTCTGTGAGGGATGATGAGAGGTGTGGGAGGAGTAAGGAAGTCAGAACACCAGAGTGGATTGGCCAAATGAAGATTTTCATGGATAAGGACCGTTGTGTGTCTATAGAGACAATAAGTGCACAGTTTGATGTCAGTGTGGGAACTGTACACACAATTATTCGCGAGGAACTGAAAATACAGAAGATTTGCGCGAAGTTTGTCCCAAGCGTGCTCAGAGAAGATCAGAAAGAAAGACGTTGTCATGACAGTAGGGAGATGGTCGAGCTGATCAAGTCAGATCCCGTACTTCTTGATGCTCTGGTGATCTACGATGAAAGGTGGATCTACTGCCATGACCCAGAAACCAAGAGACAGAGTTCCGAGTGGAAGCATGCTGGCTCTCCCAGACCCAAGAAGGCCAGAGAGAGCAAATCCACCCGCAAACGTTTGATGATCGCTTCTTCTTTTTTGACAGCACTGGCATGATCTACATGCACTGGGTTCCCACTGAACAGACGGTCAACAAGGAATACTATGTGGAGGTTTTAAGGGAGTTCAGGAAGAGATCTCAGGGGAATAGGCCAACACTCTTCAACTCGGCTCAGTGGCATTTCCACCAGGACAATACACCAGTTCACAACTCCATCCTTGTCACAGACTATTTGATCAAGATGGGCATCAAGACAGTTCCTCAGCCTCCCTATAGTCATGGCCTTGCTCCCTGTGACTTTTGCTTATTCCCTAAGCTCAAGGAAAACCTTAGAGGCTGTCGTTATGAGACAATTGAAGAGATGAAAGAGGCTTTGACGAAGGTCATTGACACGCTCACATAAGAAGACTTCCATGGGGGCCTTCCATAAGTTGTTGGAACAGTACAAGTGATTTGCAGCAGGAGGAGATTACTTCGAAGGGGACTAGAGTTTCATTTGTGTACTATCAATAAAGGTGCCCATACGAAAAAAAAGCTGGAAACTTATTGAAGGCACCTGTTATGTCAGTGTTGTATTTTTAGCTCCTTAGATATTATGACGCTCATCCCTTTGATTCTGATTGAGTTAGGTTTTTACTGCTTTGTTCTTATATTCGATGTTTCTAGATTGCGGTTGTAAGTTTGTTGGACCTTGTTATCCTGGGCGACGTCTTGCCGGTATGGGTATTTTTCTTTATTCGAGTGCAAGTTTTAAAAGGGGAGCTGTCAAGGTTTTAAAGGATGCACAAGGGTTTATCTATTATTTGTGGACTCCTCATCTCCTCTGAGAATGTGTTGAACGAGCAAAGATGGTCTAAGATGAGATCAGCATTTCCGTGGTTACAGTGCCCGTCCGGAAGTGCTTGACGTGTAAATCCATCCACACAAGTTATCATATATCAAACGTTGTTATTAAGGTTATGTCTCCCTTAATAGTACTGTTTGGCCCATAGATAGAACCTCGACATGTACCACCACTCCGGGTCAGAGTAATGGCAATGAAAAAGAAATTCTACTCTTTCCTATGCTCCAGAACAGGAGCTTCGACAGATACAGTTTAATGTGTTCGTATTATATATATATATATATATAATTATGTAGTTTATAAGGTACATTATTAATTATATATACTATATAGTTTTCAATATTTATAAAAGTTGTGTCCTAAAAGGAATACAATCAGACAAAGTGGTACTTGAGTGGAAAGGAATAGTCAATACGTTCGTATAAAAAAGAAAGAGGGTTTTATTGCAAGGAAGATACAATAAGACAGATAAGGAATTGTGAGGCACGTTCAAATACTCGAAGCAAGGGCAGGTATAATGCCCTGCTCACTATATATAGAGTCACTGATATGACTGAGAGGGTGGGGCGGACATTCCATAACAACAATAAATGAAGAGGGCTCAATATTGGTGAAAGATCATATGTAGATCAAGGACGGCGTAGACATAGTCAACGGAGCTTTTTGACTGGCAGTTTCTTGCCCCTAAAATCATGTGTATGTGTATGAGTGTGTGTTTGTGTGTATGTTTCGTGAGAAAAGAAAATATAGAAAAATGATGGTTTAGAAAAATGATGAGATTCCTTCTGATGAAAGTTTATATCTTTCCATCCACACACACATATATATATATATATATATATAGGTTTATGGGATAGCGACTGTGTGTATGTCGGTTCTGTGAGTACTTGCTTTTTTAATCTGAGTTTCAGTATCAGAGAGTAAGTTTAATTTAATAACCAAAGTTGAGGATCAGCGATGAGTCGGCCTTTCCCATTATCCTTTTCAAACTGACTCGATTGGCCTCAAAATATTCTCCCGCCAACCACAACCACCATTCTAATCCTAATTCTCAAGAGACACAGCTACCTCCTCAATTCTCACTCACTAAACTCATTAGTTGCTCTCTCTCTCTCTCTCTCTCTCTCTCTCTCTCTCTCACTCAATCTATCTATCTCTCTATCTATCACATGAAACTGAGTATATCTGATCAGACTAAACAAACTATTTTTTCCCAATCAATAGACCTACTGAGAACACTGTAAGAAAACGGCAAACGATGCTTTTCGTACTGGTGAGATGACTACGACGGGAAAAATGTTTATTGAACATTTGGCTGCATAAAAATAATAATAAAAGCTTGTAAATTAACTTTTATTTTTTTAAAAATAGACAATATGAAAAAAAAAGGGATGAAAAACTAGACCTAAAAAGAGATACAATATTAGATTAAGGTCGCAATAATAAACAAAATAGAACATTGTGTCATAAGTCCAATTTCCTAATGTGTGCATTTATACACAAAAAAAAAAAAAGAAAATTACGAAAAGGTTCAGTCTACCCGAATAAATCTAAAGAGAATGGTCCGTATAAACTGGTGTTTGCCTCAAAAGAGTGATCGAGTGTATGTTCGTCTTTTCGTTTGTGGCTACGAGCGGAAACAAAAGCCTATACACGAGTTTTATGCGCAATGTTCAGTGCAAAAGTTAATTGTGAAAAAGTAATTAGATAAAACGACAGCCATTGTGATGCAAAAATATTTACGCCCAAGGGTTAGCGTTTTGGGAAATGAGTGAGAGACATTTTCGTTACTGTTAGTGTGTAATGATAGTTTCAAATGATGGAATGATAGACAGCTACATATAAAGAGATTTAAATATATATATATATATATATATGTGTGGATTGAGTAAGAGAGTCATCAGAGATACAAATGTTAATACAAATACATACACAAGTATATATATATATATATATATATATATATATATATATAGTGTGTGTGTGTGTGTGTGTGTATGTGTATTCTTCGGTCCAGTAAATGTGGAGTAGGGAATAATTCCGTCAGGACAATTAAATTATTCAAACTTCGAATATTTAGATATTCCTGGTAAAGAGCTCAATGTAAATAATATCACAGAGCAACAATTCCTTTAAGAAAAAATTAAATCCGGTCAATCTAGGATTATAAATTTATTTCCATCCTGGATGGATTTCTTCAGATGGATTTCTTCAGATCGGAATAGATATATAGATATGATGAATATGGATCTGAAGAAGTCCTGTTAAATTTGTAGTTCTTGATTCATAAATTTATATTCCTAAAGTGCCCGGATTTTAGTTTTTCTTAAAGGCATATATACATATATATATATATATAGAGAGAGAGAGAGGGGGGGGAGAGATACCGATTAGGGATATATAAATCAACAAATGATTCTGAATTAGGTATTTAGGATTTTATGATTTCATATACTTTTGGTTCATACATGTTTAAGTCTTACATCTTCTTTAGAAAATCTATAATAGTCTGCGTAACAGTTTTGTTTTTATGATAAAGTTTTGGTCCAGTCGGCTGCGGCTGTTGAATAAACCGACTGTATCTCTTCAGAGAATTAAGACACCTTGAATGAATGTCCTGGTATGACTTTAATCAATCAAATAGTGACACTTCGGTAATGCAGCAGCTTTTGGGGAAGCAGACTACTTCTTCATTGCCATTACTCCCAGGTCCACTCAGGCCCGCAGTGGTAACATCTATGGGTCAACTAGATGCGTTTGTCCATTTGAACTATGTACAAACAAATGACATGCTAAACTGAATTGCTTGAAATAGAACTGTTTGGTCATTTAATGATCTAATGATTAAAAAAGCGTTATTGATACATAACAATACTTGGAATTATTTAATTTTGTTTACATGCTAACCTGAATTATTCGAAATAGAAAGATTTGATCATTTAACTGTGTGTCAATAAACAACAGATGTTTAATTCAATTGTTAAAGTTAAATAGAAATACTTTTAAAATGTTTAACTGTATGCAGACAAATGATTCACTGTAAAAAATACTTATCATGCTTGATATGCAATAAAACCAAACAAAATCGTATCAAATCAATTATAGTGAAGATTGTTTCGATAGAGATTAGATCCATTTTAATTCCAGGATTTGTTACTGTGAATGTCTTATTGGGGTTAATTGTCCGCTAAAACCTCTGGTTTCAGCAAATGTTTTTGTATATATAAAAGCATGTATTTATATAGAAAGATACAAATATGCATTCTCTATATGTGTGAGTGTGTGTATATTCGCATACGTTCACTTAAGCCCATTTACATACACACAAATATTATCAAGGTTGTTTTTTTCCCTCTTTCTAGGTGTATTGTAAACACTCGTTCACATGAGTGCACACCTATTAACATATTTAGTGGTGTAATGGTTATCGTCGTAGGAAATGGACACGGCGACTCGAGTTCAAATCCTGGTCGAGAATGATTGCATTTCACATAGCACTAATACCTTCGGGAAAGGTATGAATCCAATTTTTCTCCCTACAGCTATGGGTAAATAGTAGGGTAGACTGGGTTCTTCAGCCTTGGTGAGGCAACTAGTCTAGGAGAAGGAAAACTCTGAATCCAAACCTGTTAAACTCCGCTTAAAAAATTGACCTTGTGCCATATCCTGCCCGAGCGGAGGGGTTGGGTAAATAGGATTAACATATTTGCTCAGTCGGCTGAGGCTGTAGAATACACCGACTGTATCTCTGCCCCCACCAACGAATGTCCTGGTTATGACACTAAACAATCTGATGATGAGGTTCTCGTAGTGATGGGGCTTTAGGAAATGCGAAGTACCTATTCATAGCCATCGCTTCCAGGTCCACTCTGGCCCGGAGTGGTAGCACCTGAAAGTTCTATTTGGCCCATAGATACTATGGGTCAAATAGAACTAAACTGCGTACTTATGATAAACTGAATTGTTTGAAATAGAATTATTTAGATATTGAAACTGTACTTACGTTAAACTGAATTGCTTGAATTAGAACTGTTTGTCTTAACTGAATTGTTTGACATAGCACTGTTTATTGGTAGAAAATGGATTTGGCATTAAATAACCTGCAAAGGTTGATATGCCACAAAACACAAACAAACAAACAAATCTATTAACATATGTTTTTTTTTCAATGGCATGGGTTAAGTTTAATGTAAAAACGCATTTGACTCCATGCATAGATATGTTTTAAGCCTCTCTGTATGTGTACAGTTAGGATTTGTTTAATGTTTGTTTAAATCTATGAAGCTTTTTCTTTTGTTTGGATAAGTTAGTTGTTATCATTCTGGTATATTGGTATTATTTTAAGGTCTCCTTTGCCACATTCTTGAAAGTGTTTTAATGATTTTTTTCTGATAATTTCATGTTCCTTTCACGGAAAGACACGCTATTGTTCAGTTCCTGAGAGCATCCAATGTATACTTCTTTACAGTTAGAACAATCGAATATGAAGACAACGTTTGTTTGTTTTGTTTTTTTTCTTTCTATTGGCGAAAAGTTGGCGACTGTTTTCGAGGGCGACCCGAAGGTTCCCTTTTCAATAGTTACAACACCGAGGTGTTGGCAAGGGCGCTACTCCTACCTCCGGATTGCTCCACTTTACCCTTGATACATACCTTATTATTGCTAAGTGTTAAGCAAGGAGGTATCAAGTACCATTTTGTAAGTCTTTGGTATGACGAAACCTGGTACTGAACCCAGGTCTCCCGGGTCATTGACAAACTCTCTACCCACTAGGCCAATGAGCCGGTTTATATATAGTACCTATATATATATAGAAGTGAGCGTAAATTTTCTGATATTTCATCTGTCTGAATTTTTGAGATGAGGCTTGATGTGGAATGTTTTGTGAGTGATTTTACGGACTGTTCTCCTCATCTTTATTGTGGTTTGTTGTAACACAATTTTTCGGTCGCTGTATCTTCCGGCCTTCCTCGGGTCTCCATTGTTTATCTGGGCATAGAAATGATTCAACCTGGGAAATCATTTTTAAAGTTTAACTGTTGATCAAACAAGTCTTTCAAGAAATCTGAAGATGTGATCAAATAATGACGTCATTGCTTTTCACGCCTCTCAATCAGAGAAAAATCACAAAAAAATTCTCAAAAAGCGTCTTGAGATGAAATCAAAACGTAAAATCTAATGGCATCAGTTATTCTTACTATTTTGTTGTAAACTAAGCGGAAGAAGAAGCAGAAACAAGTGGACTTTAAGAAAGAATATAGGCAGGTACCGGTGGCAGTTGAGTTAGTTGGAACAGGAAGGCCAGAGTGAGGGCCAGCTTGCAAACTGAGGGCTGTGGCCCTCAGTGACCAACGGTTGAGCAACCCCAGCCAAGATGCGGAAGAAGTGCTGCTAGGGTCAGGAGTAGAAGTTGGGTCAATATATCTGTCTGTCCCTGTCTCCACTCATCTCTCACACACAATAGAAACGTCAACCCTCTCGAGAATATAGTGTGAGAGATACATATTTTTATAAAGAAGTGTGTTCGTTCGTTCATTGAAGTTCGTCATTAATGTTTGATCATGTGTCCGCTTTGTATATATATACGGGTAGTATACAAAAATTTTTTAAGAAATTTTCTTTAAAAACAATTTGATTTGGCCTTTTCAATAAAGATGAGGGGACAACCGTCCGAAAAATCACTCTCAAAATATTGCAGATATTTTATATTTAAGATAAAATGTCGAGATATTTAGGCGACTTAGTATATATGGGTTAAGATCAACAAATCTCGAACCTGAAGTTTTAAATCTCATATAAACATGTGAACAGATAACAAATCCTATAATAAACTTAATGATTTCGACGTGTGCAACGTGAATTCTCGATGAATTTTGATAACCAATCCCAAGTCTTTTCATTCGAAGATTTTGGCAAAACACAGGATTGCATATATATAGCACCATAAATACAAATCACACGTTGGTCTGTGTAACTTTCTCTTATTTCCTTATAGGATAATCATATTTACCAACCCCTCCGCTCGGGCAGGATATGACACAAGGTCAATTTTTAAAGCGGAGTTTAAGAGGTTTGAATTCAGAGTTTTCCTTCTCCTAGACTAGTTTACTTACCAAGGCTGAAGAACCTAGTCTGCCCTACTATTTACCCATAGCTGGAGTTAGAATAATTGGATTCATACCTTTCCCGAGGGTTTTAGTGCTATGTGAAATGCAATCTGTCTCGTCCAGGATTTGAACTCGTGCTGCCGTGTCCATTTCCTACGACGATAACCATTACACCACGGGCATATTTCCTTATAGGATAATTCATATCAAAGAGTGGTCAGAGGACGTAAAGAATATGGAAAAATATGGCAGTTCTGCTACACTCTATTTCGGACGAACAGTTTTTGAAAGTTCTTGACTAGTATTTTTAATAATGGAAACCTGGCTAGAATAAATCTACGGAATGGCAAGTGGACTATTCGGAAGAAAATGAGAATTTCATACATTGCGCCATTCTGTAATTGTAAGTATAGATTTGGTTTGGTTTCTTTGTTTAATTGCATATCAACCTTCGTGGGTTATATAAAGCCAGAGTCAATTTTTCAGTGTTTGCCAATGGCCCGGGAGACCTTGGTCCAATCCCAGGTCGACTCATACCAAAGACTCAAAAAATGGTACTTTATGACGCCTTGCTTAGCACTCAGCCCTATAACATAAGGATCAAGGGTAGTGGAGCAATCCAGGGAAAGGAGTTGCGCCCTCGCCTACACCTCGTTGTAGTAGCTATCGAAAAGGGAGCCTTCGGGTGACCCTTGACTACGGTCACCAACTTTACTTACCTTTTTAAGGGTATTAGTCAGGAAATTAACTCAATAGCGGGACTAGAGTCACAACTCACTCACTTCAAGATCGCAAGCCAGCATCAGCTACTACACCCTGGGGACTTCCCCTAGTAAATATAGCTTCAATACTTTTCAATACACATACTCATATATATATATATATATATATATATATATATATATATATATATATATGTTCCCCTGCCTCTGTAGGGTTGAGCTCTCTAGCGAATGAAGTAATTGTGTTGCCATTAGCGTATATGCAAGGCTCTTCGTATGAATCGAGCTCTCGGTAGCCGTTAAGCGGAAATATGTAAACAATAACAATTGAGATTCATAACCGTTTAAATTTACTTCACTGGCGCTGGCTTCCTCGTGGCTGAGTGGTAGAATCTTCGATTGGCGTTTGAGTCAACCGGGAATCGATCCCAGCTTCGGGAATCTAACCCGTCTAGCCACAATGATGAGTATGGATAGAACGAAACAGACCTGTCTGTAGATGACAATATATATATATTCTAATAGGTTTGATTAAATAAAATTGAATCCTTGATGTTTTTGATTTTTTTTTTCTTTCAAGCGTCCTTATGCTGTTTTTTTTAATGTTACAATCTTGAAATTTGTAGATAATTTCTCCAAAAGAAGCTATTCGTGTTATACAAATACTTTCGGTTCTCGTCAGAACCATTACCAAGGTAATTCATTTGCTATTTTTAAATCAAACTTGCTTAGTAACAAAACTAAATTATAATTTAATTTTTGTTGGTATTACTTAAGTGAAGCTTGTTTTTATCACCAAGGTGATGCCAAGCGGTAGTGGAAGTTTATTTTTAGATATTTCTATTGCATGAAGTAGAATAAAAATAGCATATAGATTACCTTGATAATGTTTTGGACGAGAACTGAAAGTACTCGGCATAACACAAATAACAAATTTCAAGATTATAACATCAAAAAACGAAAGGACCCTTGAAAGAAAAAAAGAAAAAACTTCAAAACACCAAGAATTCGATTTAATTTTATCAAATATGTTTAAATGAAAAGACGCTGCGTAAATACACATTTTTCAAATTATATATATATATATATATATATATATATATAAATACTTGGTTTAACAAATTGGAATCCTTTTCCTTTTTAAGGGTTTTTGGATTCATTCATAGAATAGGGAGAGAAGTGTAGTTATGTATTCTCTTTTTGATTGTATCAATTGGTTTATTGACCGGTACATTAGAGAATAAACGTTCTACATCCAGGGATTGGTTATTTGTGTTTTATGGCATATCAACCACTATGGGTTATTTAACGTCAAATCCAGTTTGCATATAACAGATATACATGATTTGTGCCCGTGGTGTAATTGTTATCGTCGTAGGAAATGAACACGGCGACACGAGTTCAAATCCTGGACGAGACTGATTGCATTTCACATAGCACTAATACCTTTGGGAAAGGTATGAATCTAATTACTCTCCCTCCAGCTATGGGTAA
This sequence comes from Sepioteuthis lessoniana, assembly GCA_963585895.1. Taxonomy (NCBI): domain Eukaryota; kingdom Metazoa; phylum Mollusca; class Cephalopoda; order Myopsida; family Loliginidae; genus Sepioteuthis; species Sepioteuthis lessoniana. The sequence goes on along the minus strand of OY757929.1, from coordinate 42,602,157 downwards.
ATAGTAGGATAGACTGGGTTCTTCAGCCTTGGTTAGGCAACTAGTCTAGGAGAAGGAAAACTCTGAATTCAAACCTGTTAAACTCCGCTTAAAAATTGACCTTGTGTCATATCCTGCCCGAGCGGAGGGGTTGGGTAAATAGGATATACATGATTTGTAAACATTTATTGTAGAGAATATAACTTTAAAAAAAACAAAAAAAACAGCTCATTTACTCACACACGGGTAAATGGTTTCAAGTATTTCCATCTAACATGAGGTAGTTTATTTGTCATAATTTGTTTGCACAGCCAAATAGTAATTATTTCTCACTACAGTTTTACTCGCAGAGATTTAATAGTTTCCTGTATTGCTATTCAACAATAATGTAATTGTACTTAGTTGATTGGTAAGTTGGATGACTGAATTTTCCAGAATTGTGAAAAGTATTATATTTTTAGGTATAACCCTGTATCTCGAAAGAAAGCGAGGACATCATCCATGTGGACGTTCTCAAACATATCTCTCATATTATCTGTTTTAAAATGCCACTCTCTTGTGATAGCTAGCGCTCCACATTCCACTAGCACATGTTTGATGGTGTAAGGTGTCTGGCATGTCAAACATTGTGGTGGCCGTTCCTGCTTGAGTATAAAAGAATGAGTGAGACTTCTGTGGCCAATCCGCAGTCGAGATATAATGACTTGTTCCTTTCTTGATTTTCTGAAGGCTAACATCAAGGTATAGTTTTAAGAAGGCGACCATAGTCGACGGTGACCCGAAGGCTCCCTTTTCAATAGCTACTACACCAAGGTGTAGGGGAGGGCGCAACTCCTTCCCGGGAATGTTCCACTTTACCCTTGATCCGTACCTTATAATGCTGAGTGTTAAGCAAGGAGGCATCAAGTACCATTTTTTGAGTCTTTGGTATGACTCGACCTGGCCATTGGCGAACACTATAACCGCTTGGCCAATGTCCGGTAACATCCGGTTTTTGTGCTCGTAGTATTTGTATTAGTTAATGGGTGGATTTTACACAATATTTAGTGGGTAGATATGATGTAATGTGTTCATTTGAAGTTATTTTTTAATTGGTAAATAGGAGTATTGACTGGGAATATTATCGGAGAATTAGCTTTGTGGACTTTTTCAGTACCAAATAAATATCCAGTCTCCGATGATTTTTGTAGTTTTATATTATTACAATCAGCGTTATTAGCTGTGATGAGTTTATTTGTGTCCTGAGTTGGCTTGTAGGATTTTTAATTTTTTAATTTTGGTTTGGTCATCAAGATTTTTTTTTGTAATTTTGAGTGATAATCTGATTTATTAAGCATAACAAATATATTGGTTTTATCAGTTTTTTTATACAGATATCAGGGCGGTTTCGTAATTGTTTTATAGCGTTTTTAGAATAGTTGTGATCGTTTGTTTTTTGTCATATCGGTTTTTTACAGCTTCTGCTGCGTGAGTTTTTATTTGGTTTTATTTTGGAAGTTTTTCAATATTCTAATAATATTCTTAAATTTCTGCTGTTTTTACGCATTGGTTATAATTATTATAAAGGTACCAGTTAAGTCCAAGATTAAGAATTTCCTTTTGAAGTTCAATGATTTTATAGTCAGAGAGGTTGATGTAATTATCATTGTTTTCGGGTAGAAATACTGAACCTTTATATAGAGAATTAAGTTTTTTCTGTAGAGTCAAAGGGAATATCAATAGTTTTTAACAATATTCGTAGGTCTTTCCTGAATTATTTCATATGGTTCAAGAGTGGTGGAATATTTTGTATGTTCTGAAGTTCTTCAATTTCAACGTTTAGCTCTTGAATAAATCGTTTATATCTTTCAATCAGACATTGTTTTCTGAACAATATATATATATATATATATATATATATATATATATTGATTGTTCTGAATATTATATATATATATATATATTATTCAGAAAATAATGTCCGATTTTAAAACATAATTTTATGCCTAAATTAATGAATTTAAAATGTGTTTTAATCAGTAAAATTTTAATCTATGGGAATCTATGAATTTCTGACATTGATTAATGAGGTTATCGATATTATTACGATAAAACTCGGAATGTTTGAATGTCAAGAAATCTTGAAATGCAATTTCTTCTTAATTAAAATGGAATTTTTATTTTGAGTAAAAAATGTCCCGATGCTTGAAAAAATGGTTGTCGGTGGGTGAGAGATGAAGAGAATATGGTGGATGCGGCAAAGTCTCTAATACAAAATCAGTGATATTCTGCAGTGACATCCCGACAAGATGTTCTCGCGAATTTTCGTCAAGTAAAATTATGACTAAGTTTGAAAAGTAAGCCTATCGTTTCTTCTTTTACGTTCATGATTAGTGCTCCTTTACCTTCAAAATCAAATTCTGCAAGAAGTGTCAAAAAAAAAAAAAAAGCGAAGATGACACTTTAATCTTTAGGAATGGGATTTCTTTTTTTTTACAAAAGTTCTTTTGAAATATTACGTTGGAACCGATTTTAAGCAGTTGATTCAGGAATCAGACAGTATTTTCCAAACAATCTAATAAAAGGAAACTAAATTTTGTGTCATGATTATTAGTTTTGTATTGCTTCGATCCTAACTGGACTACGTTTATTTAATATCTCCTAAAGTTTGATGGCACTGAAACATTACAGTTGCCGACGTAATATAAAAACAAGTCACACTTGATTATACGTGAATTTGTCTACAATAGTTTGTCTCTTGGAAATTACTTTAAACTAATTGTGGAATATAATATCCCTCAAATACTCTCAGTTTTCAGCTTCAAAGTTATTTATTTCTTAAAACAGTGTTTCCTATACCACCCTGCTTATACGTTTACATACAAAACTCTTATATATATATATATGTGTGTGTGTGTGTGTGTGTGTGTACTTTCAGTACATATTCAAACAAAGAAAATGTGTGCGTATGTATGTGTATAGGCAGGAATGTGTGTTAATATATGTATTTGCAAGAAAATATACTTTAAAGAACGGGGAGACCCGCTTTGAAAAACTAAAATCATTCTGTGTATATCGGGCATTCTTGGATAGAAGTGATTGTAGTAATGTTCCAAAGACAACTTTGGAATATATAAACCAAAATTTTTTTCGGGACTTTTTAAATACTTTGGGAGTGTACACTTGGTCATCTAGAGTAGGAATTATTTAAAACTCTAAGTAGTCATCGGAAAATGACCACACTTATTTCTACACTCGATAACCAAATGCACAAATATATATAAAAGCGTGAATCTCGAAGTAATGGACAAGTATCGTTACGGTGATTTTTTTAAAATTTCAGATTTTAGACTGATTCTTCTTTATTAAAATACTGGAATACTTAAGTCAATGTTTTCTTACATTTAAGATAAGCTTTGGCTACAAAACAATGTACGTATAAGTGTATGTTTGTGTGTGTGTATATGTCTGAAACTCTGAGTGGCATAACGATTATTGTCGTTTGGAATTAGACGTGTTTCACATCTAAGACGAAACTGGTATGCTAGTGCTCTTGGGAAAAGGCATAGACCCTTCTTTTCTTCCCCCAGTTATGGATAAACAATAGGCGCCCCGTTCATACGACCTCGTGCCACATCTAAGCAAAAATCTTCGTAAATTACAACAATAGGGTTGATTGGGCTCCTGAGCATTGATTATGCAACCAGTTTAGGAGAAAGATAACTCTCAATTCAAATGAGCTATACTCCGCTTAAAGATTGACTTTGTGTCACACCCTGCCTGGGGAAGAAGAGTTGAATAAAAACATGTACACCTCTTGAGCAGCTTTTTCTGTTTATGTGATTGACTTGTTATGGTTCCACACAGCATAAGGATATTTATATTTAAAACAAACATTATATTTTTTAGGTTTGTGTTAATAAATACGTTTTTATTTGATTGTCTCCTGTCATCAGCTGATCTTAGTATTTTTTCCTATTTCAACAAATAATGTTTACCACACCTAGCTGTTGCATGAATTTATAACGCAGGAAATCTTCAAGCACAAGACATTTTAAATAGTTATAAAAAATGTTTAATTGATTTGTTTAGTCATGTATTCCTCAAGTCTTCTTTAGGCAACCAGTCTTGTTGAAGAAATGATTCAATTTCAAAGACTTTGTGTCGTTCTGTGAATTTGTTCTACACTTGTCAACCTTTCTTGTTATATCTAAAAACTGTGGCTGGTTCAACTCAAGCTTGCACCACTATTAACAAATCATTTGTGTTGTTTATTATAAAGCTTCGGCTTAATGCTCCTCATCGAATCAATCGACGAACATTATATCGTATTTCAAGTGTTAGTAGATGTCATAGTGTAGCATATCCACGTCCAAAAATATACAACCAAGATACGAACACGTGAAATGTACATAGGGAATCCCGAAATACACGAAATTGGTTCAGGTACGAAATTTTTTATTACCTTTCTGAGTTTAAGGTTTTTCGACATGAGGAGACAGAGACACAATTTCTTATTATGCTGTCTTTTCCATCAGCCCCACAACGTGCGGCACCCCTGCCGCAAACTACTGGTCTGGCCTCGGCGAGCTCCGAAAATCGACTTGCTTGTTCGGAGTTTAAATCTCAACTCACTGCTTTTTTTTTTCAAATCCCCCAAATCCTCAGCTCTTCTAGGCTTGACGTCATTCACATCCCCGGTCCTATTTCCTATCTGAGATTTTTATTGTGACATCTCTGATTGTCACATCCGCCCTGCGCGTGCGTGAACACCTGTGCTCAATGTGTGCACCAAACTAACCCATGCCCTAACCGAAAGGTTCTCAACTTAACTAAACAGAAATATATATACAAAACGAAAAATGATAATATTAAAAAATCCCTCCGTAATTATATTACAATAGGTGTTAAAAACTTATAATCTTGCTGAAAGATTTCGTAAAGCTGTTGTTGACTCTCCTTCTGCAATTATTTTTCATTGTAGCAAATCAAACTCTGTTTATCAAGCGGATACCGCACACCAGTTAAGAAATAAGTGGATTTACTCAACTCGTCCGACAAATGTAAAACGTTACACAAGGTCATTTTAAGAGGAGTAAATCTTGTTTGAATTAAGAGTTTTACTTCTCGTAGACTGGTTGCTTTACTAAGGCTATAAAACCCAATCTGTCTCACTATTAATTCAGAGCCGAAGAAATATTATTCAAGCCTTTCCAAAAGCAGTAGCACGAAAAAAAATGTATACAACTTCATCTAGGATTTGAACTCTGATCGTCTCTTCTATCTTCTGTGAGACTAAGCAAGTCTCTAAATATTGTGTTCAGTACCTACGACTTTATTTTGTTTCATCTATTTATTTATTGTTTTAATGACATATCAACCCTAGATGAATTTTTATTGCCAAATCCTGTTCATGCATGTGATTTTTAAGTGAATAGTTTATTGGTAACGTTTTTTAAACGAGTCAGAGCTCATTTATTTACAGTCATTTAAATGGTTTCAAGTTTTGCGAACTCATTTTAATTATTCAATTTACTATTAATCTTTTCTTTGCGCACAGTTAAATGGTTAAACTGTTCTATTTGACCCATCGATGGGACCATAACAGGTAAAAGCACTCTGGGTTTGAGAAGACCTGGGATTATTGGCAATAAAGGCGTACTCTACGTTCCGTGAAATTCCAGACTGTTTAATGTCATATTCAGAACACCCGTTGTTGGTAACGGGATTAAGCCTCTGCAGAGATGCAATTGGCGTATTCAATAGCCCCAGCCGACTGAGCTTTAGTCCCTGCGAAATAGTGCCCTCCATTGGCCTTAAATGTGACTCAGATATGCTTACTATGTAAAGGTTATGTAATGTTTACCAATAATATTGTCAGGACAAACTACAAATGTAAACACGCAGAGAAGTGTCCATATGTTGTGCGTTCGATCCACACATGACACTCGGCTGTTACAGCACTGAACCAGACTTAGTAAATGACAAAAAAAAAAAAAAAAGAAATGAACAAACTTACATAATAGTTTAATTGTTACAGAAATGTTATCACCAAACAAAATAGATATGAATAAAGAAAACCATTTTTTACCTTTTACTGGATTTCTTATCTAGATACTCCCCCCCATAAGATTCTCTTTCTTTTTTTCTCTATTTCTGTCTACGGTCAAACATGAAGGAGAAAAGTGAGAGTTGTTTAGCCAGCTGCTTAGTGGAAACTGCATTCATCTCTTGGACTAAGGAAGACGCTTCCGCCAGAAATCAGCGTTTCTACAGAGATTCCCAATGTGTGACATTATCAAGAGGCGTGATCTCTCATGGGTCCAAACTGGCGCCAATGTTGGAATCATTTGCTCTGCTGTTTATAACAGGTAGAAACATAAGTTTTGTAAACACATTTTACTTCACACCAAAAACAATGCTCCTTTTGATGTTTTAAGCGTGTAATATAGTCTGAATGTGGCACGTAAGCTTCTGAAAAGACTAAAATGCTATATTTGGAACGATGATGATATTTAAGTGGATTTTTTAATACGTATTTATGTTAAGTTATTTGGTAAGCTTCGCTTTGTTATGCCATAAAACCACAAGGAAATCAGTGAGAAACGAACTCACTAACAATGGTGTGCAAATCCAGCTTGTTAAACATTATATCATGCGAAGGTATAAAATCATTTTTTTCTCACAAAATGTGTTCCAGAGATGGATCAGTATCATTTTGATTGTTCCATTAATTTCTATGGAATAGTGGTGAATTGCCTGCTTTGGTTTCTTTATTTAACGGTTTCCTGAAGGGTTATTTGATGCCAAAATTTGATTCGTTTCATTGTAATTATCATATTTACCAACCCCTCCGCTCGGGGAGGATATGACACAAGGTCAATTTTTAAGCGGAGTTTAACAGGTTTGAATTCAATGTTTTCCTTCTCCTAGACTAGTTACCTCACCAAGGCTGAAGAACCCAGTCTGTCCTGCTATTTACCCATAGCTTGAGGGAGAATAATGGGATTAATATCTTTACCAAGGGTATTAGCGCTATGTGAAATGCAATCAGTCTCGTCTAGGATTTGAACTCGTGTCGCCGTGTCCATTTCCTATGACGGTAACCATTACACCACGGACACCTTCATTGAAATTTGAACTATAATTTCATTGTTATTATTTGCTCAGTTCTATCAAATATTCCGATCTAATACAAATAATTTGCACTCAGTTGTATGGGTTCAAGTATTCCTTTCTAATACAAATAATTTGTAAAATCTTATGGTTTCTTGTAACTATTTCTGTTCTATAATAATCATTTGAATCCACTAAGTTCCTGGGTTTCTTTGTCTAATGGCATATCAACCATCGTGAGTTATTTAACACCAATGCCATCATCCCTGTGAAAGAACAGTTGAGGTAATATTTAGCCAATTGCTGGGGAAAGAGGGTTCATACCTTTCCCAAGTGAACGCGACTGGAGTTCGAACTCGCTCAGTACGATGTCGTAGTATAGCACGTTTGCCGCTTCGCCATGAAGACTTCCCCTGTCAGTTATTTATTTCAAGTAACAAAAGAAGCCAAAAATACCCTGCACAAACTATTACGGACATAGACTACACCGATGACATAGCGCTTCAGGCAAATACACGCATCCCAGCTACATAGTCTAGAACGGGCAGCAGGTGGCATAGGTCTCCATGTGAATGCAGAAAAACAGAATACATATGGTTTAATCTTAGCGGCGTCATCTCTACACTAAATGGTGGTTCCCTGAAACTCGTGGACAAGTTCACCTACCTAGAAAGCACCATCTCACCAACCGAAAAGGACATAAACACGCGACTAGCAAAGGCATGGACAGCTAACGATAGGCTATCGGTCATATGGAAGTCAAGCCTACCCGATAAAATAAAACGCAGTTTTTTCTAAGCAGTGGTCGTTTCAATACTGCTATATACATGTACTACGTGGACGCTGACTAAGCGTATGGAGAAAAAGCTTGACGGCAATAACACGAAGGCTACGAGCTGTATTGAACAACTCCTGGAGGCAACATCCCACAAAACAGCAGCTGTACGGCCACCTACCACCTATCATGAAAAACATCCAAATTAGACATGCGGGACACTGCCGGAGAAGTAAGGACGAACATCAGGGATGTACTCATGTGAACCCCTGCACATGGACGGGCAAAGTTTTGATAACCAGCTAAAACCTATCTACAGCAGCTCTGTGCTGATGCAGGATGTAGCCTGGAAGATCTATCGGGAGTGACGGACAATAGAGATGGGTGGCGAGTGAGGGTTAGGGAAATCCGTGCTAGCAGCACCATATGACGATGATGATGATGATAAATAATCCAAAGTAAACATATTTCTTCAAGCAACTGTTTTTAATGTAAATAATTTACATGCAGTTATATGGTATCGAGTGATCTTTTTCATATTGATTAATTGTAAAAGATATATTTGATTCATGGATTAGACCTTAACATGTGCTACCACTCTGGGACAGGGTGGACCTGGGATTAATGGGAATGAAGAAGTACTTCATTATCTCCAGATCTCTAGAATAGGAACCTCACTATCAGATATAGCTTAGTTTCATACTCAGGACATCCGTTTTGGCGATGTTGACCCTTGGCAAAGGATACTGCCAGCGTGTTTTAAATCTCGCCCACGGCACTTTGTATACAAGAGCTGCATCCAGTAATAAGTGTGAGAAGCCCTTATTTTAAAAAATGAACTGTATATGTAATAGTAGTGAGCAAAATTCTGCAGGCAAGACAAGTATATACTCAAGACGAACTGTTTCAATGTTGATAACATTGTTTGCTATGATAAAGTGAAGAACGGCTCAAGGGTATAAGAAAGAAAGAAAGAAAGAAAGAAAGAAAGCTTGACTACTTTTATTTTCCTTCGTGTGGAGTCTGTGTAACGTTCTGGCGATCTCAGCTTTTAGTATAAAACACTCCATCTGCCAAGAAAAATATTTCGATAGCCGTCCTCGACTTGAAGGATTTGTCTCCATAAATAATGTCAGAAAATTCTGAGATAGGTCATAATCATTGAACCGTTTGTTCGGACTAATGTTCATTTATTTTGCTTTGAACACGACGTTTTGACCAATGCTATGCTTTGGTCTTTCTCGTTGTCTGAATTTCTCTGTCAAGTTATTATCATTATCATCATTCGACGATTTAATGTGAGAGATATCCGCATTTTTTTTGTTTAAATTCATCAGATGAGAATTCATTGTTAATATATACTTTTCTCAGCTTCATTACTATTCTAGGAACATCAATTTAATCCTGTATGTGTTTGGTTTCGTTATTTATTGGCATATCAACATTTGTGGGTTATTTAAAGCCAAATACATCCTTGTAGAAGTACAGGTGTACTGTTTTTGTTTCTTGGTTTCTTGGCACATCAACCTTCGTGGATTATATAATGCCCAGTTCATCCTTATAGAAGAAGAGTGGTACTATTTTTGTTTCTTGGTTAAATTGTGTATTGGCATATCAACCTTAGTGGGTTATTTAAAGCCAAATACATCCTTGTAGAAGTACAGGTGTACTGTTTTTGTTTCTTGGTTTCTTGGCACATCAACCTTCGTGGGTTATTTAATGCCCGATTCATCGTTGTAGAAGAAGAGTGGTACTATTTTTGTTTCTTGGTTAAATTATGTATTGGCATATCAACCTTAGTGGGTTATTTAAAGCCAAATACATCCTTGTAGAAGTACAGGTGTACTGTTTTTGTTTCTTAGTTTCTTGGCACATCAACCTTCGTGGGTTATTTAATGCCCAATTCATCCATGTAGAAGAAGAGTGGTTTCTTGGTTAAATTATGTATTGGCATATCAACTTTAGTGGGTTATTTAATGCCAAATACATCCTTTTAGAAGAACAGTACTACTATTTCAGTTTCTTGGTTTCTTTGTTTATTGGCATTTAAACATTCTCGGGTTATTTAATTCCAAAGACGTCCTGGTAGATAAACAGTACTACTATTTCTATCTTATGGTTTCTTTGTTTATTGGCATATCAAACTTCGTGGGTTATTTAATGCCAAAGTAATCCTTGTAGAAGAATTGTACAACTATTTTTGGTTTCTCGTTTCTTTGTTTATTGACATATCAACCTTCATGGGTTATTTAATGCCAAAGCGAAGAAGGAAATTAGCAGTGCCATTTGACCCATAGCTAAAGGGATATGGTTGCTCATGCAATTCCTAAAGGTATAAGTCGGAAAGGGAACGTAGTAGCAAGGCTGAAGTTTGAACTCGCAGTCCAGCCTGTTAGTCACTACGCTACGGAAGATTTTGTTCCAGATTAAATAACATTTAATATCTATCTACATCACAGAATGGTTAGGTATTATTTCATTGATTGCAACTTGCTGCATTGCGTGAGCAGTTTCAGCTGCTTTGAGACTTTGATTTAAAATAATCCCTCAATATTGCTAAAATCTATATATTTTTATCCTCAATTATGATATCTGAAATAAAAGTGTCACCTGAATAGCATTAAGAGTGAAATATCCTATGAGAGATATTTATATTAAAGTTATCTGATTCTGTATGTACGTTACCCGAGCACAAAACTCGTTCATAAGAACGAGATTTTTGTTAGCATTAGAGCAAAATTCTCTAACTCTAAGAAAAGTTGACCGTAGTTGAGGGCAACCCAAAGGCTCCCTTTTCAATAGCTACTACACCGAGTAGTAGGGGAGGGCGCTACTCCTTTCCCTGGATAGCTCTACTTGACCCTTGATACGTACCTTATATTGCTGAGTGTTGAGCAATGAGGTATCAAGTACCATTTCTAAAATCTTTGATATGACGTGACCTCGGATTGGAACCCGGTCTCCCGGACCATTGGCGAACCCAAAACCAATTTTTAACTTAATAATAATAATAATATGTGTATTAGCGCTCATAATTTAAAAAAGGAAACTTGTAAATACTAATATTAGTTATTTCATTTAATTTCTGTTGGCGATCACTCATCATAAGTTCTCTAGATGGCAACCAGTATCCTCACAGAACTGACTGATAAACGTTAGTTTTTGCTGGCCGGCTAACACTGATGTGTTCATGTGTAGGAGTCCTCAGGATTACTTTGCTGATGAGTTTTTCTTTACTTCCCCAACAGTATCCGGCATATTTTGCTCGTCTTACTTGGATAATTTGTAAGATTGGAGGTAAGTGGTTGTACACCTGCAGTTTTTTTTTTGTTTTTTTGGTTGTGGGTCTGTGTCCAGGATTTGAAAATTTCGTAAATACTGTTTGAATACCTGTGAAGCTTAATGGTCAGCGTTCTTTTAGCAAATACAGACCAAAAATTGAATAGCAGAACGCTCAAGAACTTAGCAGACTTTCCCCTGGATACGGCTGGTGCATGTCAGTGGTAGTTAGATATTCTGAAAAAGAATGCGAAAGTCATCGGCGCGAAATAACTTATTGCAGGATCTAAAAGTACAAACTTGTGTTCACGCTCAATGAGGATATACAATTAATTATTGGGTGGGTAGCTCAGTAGGCAAGATAAACCCCATTATTTTAAGCCCTTGTATCTATTGTTGTCCATATTTGATCATTTACTAAAATATACCTTTATTGCTTGCGTGTTTTAATGAAAGTACATATTCATGGTTTTACACTTTGATTTCCCGTGAGAATATAAATAATGTAAGATAATTTTAGGAGTCTCATTTTCTACAAAATATTCTACTTTGTGCAAATACTGTTTGTCAGCATGGCTAAATTTTAGTCGTTTGCACAGTTGTCTATAGAGCGAGTTTCACACCCAGTCATACCTACTCTTTATTAATATTTGCTTTAAGTACCCCTCCGGAAAACGTTAAACTCCGTGTTGCATCATTTATAGAATACAGAATATTACTGGTAAATTAATTAATAATTGAGAGGAAGTACATAATTTAATATCTAAAAGACATCTTCTTTCAGAAATTATTGCGATCTGAGAGAGTGCTCCACAGTATTAAGTTACAAATTAGATTGGGAATTGATTCAGTCTGAACCTTGTAACCCAAGTGAGAAAACGAAAGTCTCGCTACAAGGGGACGTTTTTTGCTGCCTTACTGTAATATTATCATCATTATTTAACTTATTTGAAAGTTTTTCACTGGTACAATAGCTGATGGTTTTCCATTGGAGTCTGAATGACAGCAAGTGCCCTCAAGTCTCCAGGACTCTTCTCAGTATCCTGGTCGATCATATTTTGGAAAGTCTCCACTCGTTTCTAAATCTTCCAGTCTCTGTGCCAATACTTTGGTCACTGTTCCGAGTGCATCAATTATAAATGGTATCACCGACACTTTCATGTTCCATAGTTATTTTTTTCAGTTCTCTAACAGGATGTAGGTATTTATCTCTTTTCATGATTATTATTTACTCCTTTCTTGTTCTTAAGTCATGGCGGCAACACTACTCAAGGCACAGACTATACGGCCACCTGCCTCCAATCTCGAAAACTATCCAAGTTAGACGAACCAGACACGCAGGACACTGCTGAAGAAGCAAGGACGAACTCATCAGTGATGTACTCCTATGGACCCCAACATATGGCCAAGCAAAAGCAGGACGATCAGCTCGAACATACATACAGCAGCTATGTGAGGATACGGGATGTAGCCCTGAAGACCTGCCAGAGGCGATGAACGATAGGGAGAAGTGGTGAGAGAGGGTCAGGGATATCCGTGCTGGCGACACGACATGATGAGGATGATTTACTCCTTTAGAGTTTTTCACATCAGTGTTCGCTGATGGTTTTTCACTGGAGTTTGAGTGACAGCAAGTCTCCTCAAGTCTCCAGGACTCGTCTCAGGATTCTGGCCGTTCTTCTTCTTCTTCTTCTTATTATTATTATTATTATTATTATTATTATTATTATTCTGCTCGTTAAGAGTTTTTTTTACACAAATGTTAGCTGGTGATCTCTCACTTGAGTATAAGTTACAAGAAATATCTTCAGGTCGCCGGGTATTTTCTCCGTATTCTGATCGATTTCAACAATGCTTGAGTCGAGATGGTCTCTATTCTTCCTCTGTTTTCCAATTTTTCCAGTTCCCTTTCCAAGCTTTTAGGGTCTGTTTCGAGAGCATCAATTCGAATCCTTTCCATTCTCCAGCAAGGTCCAAGTATTTGTCTCAAACTTTTCACTCACTTTTATTTTCCCATGCGGTTCAATGGAACAGCTAACTCTACAAGACTGTAAGCTCTCTCTCTCTCTCTCTCTCTCTCTCTCTCTCTCTCTCTCTCTCTCTCTCTCGTTTTTGTTGATTGCTTTTAGGGCTTTTTTGGGAGGGGATTGGGGCTTAATAGCACTAGGTCTGATCACCTAGAAGGGATTGGATAATTCGTTTCTATTTTAAAACCCCAGAGGGTTGTATGCGCCTCATTTTCTGGAACAGAATCCAGTTGTTATTATAATTATTATTATTGATATGACACAAAACAGTCGAATGGTAAGCCTCTTGTAATGCTGAAGCTTTGGGGAACATGGAGCACATCTTCATTGCCATTGCTCCTACGTCCACTCTAGCCCGGAGGGTAGCACCTGATAGGGTCCTATCTATAGGTCAAATAGAATTAAACTTCGTACTCACGCTTAACTGAATTGTTCGAAATAGAACTGTTTTTGCATTTAAATGTGTGTAAATAAATGACATGTTTGATTGAATTGTTAGTGATATATAGCAAAAGTTAGAACCATTTAACTTTGTTGACATGCTAAACTTAATTGTTTGAAATAGAACTTCTTTTTACATTTAGACGGCAATTACATAAGAATGCTGCGAGCAATATTGAACAAGCCCTGGCGGCAACACCCCACAAGAAACCAACTATACGGCCACCTGCCTTCCATCACGAAAACTATCCAAGTTAGACGAACCAGACATGCAGGACACTGCTGGAGAAACAGGGACGAGCTCATAAGCGATGTACTTCTATGGACCCCCACATATGGCCGGGCAAAAGCAGGACGACCAGCTCGAACATACATTCAGCAGCTATGTGAGGATACGGGATGTAGGCCTGAAGACCTGCCAGAGGCGATAAACGCTAGGGAGGAGTGTCGAGAGAGGGTCAGGGATATCCGTGCTAGCAGTACGACATGATGATGATAACTTATGCTAAACGGAATTGTTTGAAATGGAACTGTTTATACGCATAAAAAATGGATTTGGCATTGAATAACCAACAACGGTTGATATGCCATAAAACCAAACCAAACAAAATCCACTATACGGCAGGTACTCTGTTTTTGTCAATTATCCCGTGGTTTGGTCTTCTGGCTTGGGTTAAGTGATCCGTAATTGTTTACTCCTATAGAGTTTTTCACATCAGTGTTCGCTGATGGTATTTCACTGGAGTTTGAGTGACAGCAAGTCTCCTCAAGTCTCCAAGACTCGTCTCAGGATTCTGGTCGTTCTTAGCAATACTGTCGTTTGGATAGTCTCTACCCGTCCTCCAAGACTTTTAATAATCCTTTAGTTATTGTGCCTAATGCACCAATCACAATTGGTACTATCGTTACTCTCATGTTCCACAGCTTTTTCAAATCTCTAGCAAGGTCGAAGTACTTATCCTTCTTTGCACTTTCCTTCAGATTTATTCTGTGGTCCGCCGGGACAGCAAAGTCGACTATTTTTCAGATTCTCTTTTTTTTTTTTGTATTATTATTATTATTATTAGGTTTTTTATTGCTTTCTTTTTATAGTTTTTTCGGTTGCATTTTTTTTTTCGGTTATAAAATTCCTAGTAATATAATAAAATCTGCAAAATTAGCGGCTACCATTTACGGAGATTTTCCCGCTATGTCACAAAAACCAACTGATTTACCATTTTACTCAAAGCTTGATTAATGGCTACATGGGATTTTGTTGTTTTTCCTCTCTTAATATACTTTGGTTTCCCGTTCTGCAAGACTCAAAGGTCTCTATGCAATTGGACAGTCTTTTTGATAATCTTTAGTAGGAGTAATATCGACTTTTTTTAGCATCGATATTCTGTGTCGACCAAAGCTTTTATATATTATTTTTCCCCTTTTTTTTTTTCTAGCTTGCTATTGTTGTTGGGAGATATTTTACGACAGTTTACCCAAATAAAACCATTAAGATATGTATGATGGTGCAACAAAAAGATGCTTTAGAGAATCGGATCTCATAATTGGAAGTGAAGATAAGAATGGAGAACAGCCAGTAAAAGCGGTTTGTAAATAGGAAGTGATATATAAAAAAATATGAAATATCGGCTGACAGCTAAATCAGAGCGAGGATCAAGAGAGAGAGAGTGAGACAGAAATGAAATATAGTTTCAAATCAAAAAGAACGTTTGATTCCCCGTAGTGGTTAATGTGCTGAACTGCGAGGTTGTAGTAAGCGAGTTCCAACTCCAGTCTCACAATTCCGTTTACATTTGGATCAATATGCTTTCAATCCTGCAGCTACCACGCTTCAAGAACTCCTATACCATTACGATTTGCTCAAGAAGGTAACTGTTATTAATTTGACACTCGTATGATAAATTAATAGCAACTTTGGCGCTTTCAGATTGGAGAAGGGAGAGGTAGACCATTTCTCCAATACAGCGACCACCAAAATTTTAGTGTGTCCTCGGATACCGGCCTGCAAAGCAGTGAAAAAATAGCCAGTAGAAAAGTATTTATCCTTTGCTCCTTTAACTGTTAAAGAGTAACTAAATTAGCAAGAAGCTATCCGAGAAATTCATCTTACAGTTTACTTGACGGAAATACAATTAAATTCAACTCAACAAGATCCAAGATTTTGACTAAATCAGAGTTATGGCTGCCGAGAGTCATACTACATTTAATTGATCATGGCGGAAGCGGTTCTTCCGTTTTCTTTACATAATGTTGCAACAGATAATTTCAGTTACATAAAACTTAAGAGATAAATAATAACATTATGTGAATATTACTAACGTTCTCATTTTGTTTGTCTATATGAATGTGTTGAATATTGACCGGAAGATTCCTTTTCACTTGCCTAATAAGTTGCGTGGGTGGCATTACATGATATACACTTGTTTCCTAAAGTAAATAGAGCGCAGCTATTTCCTCAGGGTAAATGTCACGGAAGTTGTGTGAGTGGTATGCTAGACAGGAGGCGTGTCCTCATGCAACGCGTATTTGGGAGGTGTAACCACCAGGATTGCATAGGCGTCCGGAAAATTATATAAATCAAGGAAGATATTGACCTAGAGAGAACGAAACAGACAGGTAGAAGAGCTACTAGATGTTAACCCACTCTAGGCCCTGGCCTTGTGCGAAACTGCCAGGATTTAAAGGTAGAGAAAAGCCTGAGTTATACGAGTCTTGCGAAACCATCTTAGTTTCGGCTTGCTACTAAAATAATTTGGTACCTTCAAATGGCCTTATATCAGTTTCGCGAAAGTAGAGAACAAAGCAGGAAAGCAGAGAGGTTTCACAGAAGAACCGCCTCGTCCCCCACGTGTGTGTGTATTTCGGCTGTTTCTGACACTCTCTCTCTCTCTCTCTCGCTACCCATACGTACATTTCGAGTAATAAAAGGAAAAGAAAAGAAGCAGCTAGTATTTTTTTCATCAGTGTTGTTGTCTTTCTCCGCTATACGACACATATAACCGTAAGCCAGTAAAAACGGCACATCATAGCTGGCTTTTTATTAAAGCAATACTCCTAAAATGCCTTCATTTAGAGAATAACAAGATCAAGCAAAATTTACAACTAAATAGTTATTTTAGGGGTTCAACATTTGCGCTAAACACAGTTTTACTTTTAATAATCCAAATCTTTGATATGCCAGATTTATTGATTGATTATTAATGGCACGGCAACCAGTCTAGGGTTATTGTATGCGCAGATCTAAGGGAATTGATTTTACTGTATATTTATATTTACATTGTTATGCAGTTGTTTCGTAAGAGTTTTTTTTTAACCCAATTTAATGATGTCAAGTATTCCTATCTAATTCAAATAGTATATAAGTTTATTTCTAACAATAGAATAAGACTGGCCATTCGTCGCAAATTAACAGTAACTTTGGTGGCGCTTTCAGACTGGAGAAAGGATAAGTGGGCCGATATAATAATGCACCAAGAGCTGTTCCATCATTTCTTCGATTTCAGCGACCTCTAAAATTTTTGTGTGCCCTCGGATACTGGTCTGTGAAGCAGTGAAAAGGATAAGCAGCTGAAAGGTATTTGTCATTTGCTCCTTTAATTGTTGAAAAGTACGTAAATTGGCAAGAAGGTATCCGATAGATTAAATAACAGTCAACTTGACCGAGAATACTCTTAAATTCAACTGAACAACAAAATCCAAAGAACCGTTAACCGGACACTTTCCCTCTCTATCAGTTAATTCCTGCAAATAACAATAAATTTGCAACACTTAATCGATTCTATCTTTTCTTTTCTTTTGTTATTATTATACAATTTTTTAATGAAAATTAGCCGTCTATTGTAATTTTTGAATCAGTATCCAAACTAGAAACCTGCGGAACATACTTTTTGGAATTACCCACTAAAGCCTTCTAAAAATATTTTTCCAATACATTTAGAAAATTTAGAAATTAACCCATATATTGCGGAGTACCGGCTCATTAGTCTAGAAGATTGAATGTTTGCTAATGGTCCGGAGACCGGAGTTCAATCCCAGTTCGCGTCATACCAAAGACTTTTAAAATGGTACTTGAAAGCTCCTTGCTTAACACTCAGCAATATAAGGTACGTATCGAGGGTAGTGTGGGGCAATCCTAGGAAAGGAGTAGCGCCCTCCCTTACACATCGGTGTAGTAGCAATTGAAAAGGGAGCCTTCTGGTCACCAACTTTACTTTTTACTAATTTACCTTTGATATTTAGTTCTATGATTCAAAAATTGCAATTCACTACTTATAATCTTATAGTTTGAAGTAATTATTTTTATTTAATAATAGTAATATGTTTGGACACATTTGTATATTTTCAAGTAACTAATGATAATCTTTAGTAAACAATTTTAGCTTCAAGTTATTATTCATAATAATTTGCATCAAGCATTCCTGTCAAATACGAATGATTTGTAAACATATCTACTTGACTCATAGATGGGATCATAACAGATGCTGCCTCTCCTGGCTGGAGTGGACTTGAGAGTAATGGCAATGAAGGTAAACTCTACAGTCCTTATATTTCTAGAACAGGAGTCTCATCATCAGAGCAGCCTTGTTGACTGCGGCTGTGGAATACACCGAATGTATCTCTGCAGAAGAGTAAGATACACTCCCAATAATAGTCCGAGATATGGCACTAAAGACCCTGATGGGGATGTTCCAGTGATGCAGGAGGTTTGGGAAATTCGGTGTACCCTTTCATTGCCATCACTCCCAGGTCAACTTTGACCCAAAGCGGTAGCACCTGATCCTTATTTATCGACCCCTCCGCTCGGGCAGGATATGACACAAGGTCAATTTTTAAGCGGAGTTTAACAGGTTTGAATTCAGAGTGCTCCTTCTCCTAGATTAGTTACCTCGCCAAGGCTGAAGAACCAAGTCTGCCCTACTATTTACTCATTGCTGGAGGGAGAATAATTGGATTCATACCTTTCCCAAGGGTATTAGCGCTTTGTGAAATGCAATGAGCCTCGTCCAGGTTTTGCTGTAGCACCTGATAGGGTCCGATCTATGGGTTGAATGGGGCTGTTAGACATTTAAACTTAGAACAAACGAATAACTTGTGTTAAATTGCCTTGTTTGAAATAAAACTGTTTGATCATTTAACTGTGTGTAAACAAATGACTGATGATTAATTGAATAGTGTCAAATAGCAATATTTGAAAATATTTACCCGCGAGCAAACAAATCATTAATAGTAAATTATTCGTATTACATAGAAATAAGTATAACCATTTAACAGTGTGTAAAAAATGAGCTTGGTATCATTTGAAATTGTCATTGATATAATGTGTTTACAAATCATATACTGAATATATATGTATGAAGATGATTCGATATTAAATAACCTACAATAGTTGATATGCCTTAAAACCTATCCAAACCAAATCTTATTCATTTAATATATGTCTAAAGAGGATTCGGTATCAAATAACCAACAATGGTTAATATGCCATAAAACCCAACCCAACCTAACCAAACCAAATCTTATATATTTAATATATATTTATTGAAAGAGGATTCAGCATAAAATAATCTACAATTGTAACAAGATTCTTTTAATGGCAACATTTAATGTAACACAATCCGTGCAACGGTTAATGTAACAACGACTCTTTGACACTTCACCAGTAATGTAACACCGTAACCTAACCTCACTGGACCGCTGTCCTTCACAATTTTGGCCGTGATTCTGTAGGGTACAGTGTTTCAGGTTAGACCTAATTCTCTATGGTTCCTCTCAACAGCCCACTTTGTGAATGATCCCGTTGAGCAGTTATCGGGTCCAAAGATGATCTTCTGGTCCACCTTCAGGCTCGTCGGGCTGGAATCGTGTTAGCATCAGAAAAAATAACCAAACAGATCCGATTTTATGAAAGTTTTTTTTTTTATATATAGATAATAACACCAACAAGACATGAAATAAAAACAGTTCCTTAAGAAAAAGTAATTAAATTACAATGTCTCTAATATACAAACAGCACCTTGAGTGTTGGTTATTGGGAACGGTGGTTTTCGTCTTTACCTGTTTCGGTTTAGCAGCTTGTTCAGTGATTTTCGCTTATTGGGCTTTTCAACGACACATGCGCACGTGGAACACCTGATTCAATCTCCGACGGGTTTTCTCAATGGATGACGTCACGTCCGCCGAGAGATGATTTCCTTGCGCCAGGGCTCAGCTGTCTCTTACATGTCAACAATCATGGTACGGACCGGAAGTCATCGCCCCGGCTGTCATAGCAAAACTCTCACATCGACTCGAAGCGAGTCCTATTTATTGAGAATATCCTCGCCCGCCGCTAGTCACGTGATACCACACATAAATAATTCATCCATTCACTAACGCGTGTACCACTTTCTGACTTCCCCTAAAGTACAATTTCATGACATGATTTAGCGTTTATTTTTAAAAGTTACGTTCTTTTTCTCTAATCAATACGGATTATATTTCCAACTTTCAACGGGTATATTACAGTTAAATATACGTTAACACTAAGAAACAAATGCGATGCACTTCAGGAGATATCAGAAATACCTATTCCGAATGACGAATATGAGAATTTCGTCAATGCCTGCTTAGAAGCAGCTGCAGAATACATACGACTTAAGAAAGAGCTAAACCTAGAGTCCCATGGGAAATATTAGCGGTAAGAAAAAATCGAGCAGACGAGAAAACCGCTTCCAAATGCAATTGGAGGAATCCAACCAATATCAATGCCCTGAAACTTAATAAAGCACAAAATTAATTAGCTAACATATATCTAAAAGAACAAACAATACATACAAAATCAGATCAATAAGATTAGAGACTCGGTTGAAGATAGACAATCTAGGTTGGTTGGTTGGTTGGGTTTTATGGCATATCAACCTTTGTAGTTTATTTAATGCCAAATCCATTTTAAACAAATAGTTCTATTTCAAACAATTCATTGGAGCTGTCAAAAACATTTCTATTTCAAGCGATTCAGTTTAGTCAAACAGTTTTAATTCAAACAATTCAGATAGGTATAAGTATAGATTTTCTTTATACACAGTTAAATGTCAAAACAGTTCTATTTCAAACAATTCAGTTTAGCATAAGTACGTGGTTTAATTGTCAAAAACATTTCTATTTCAAGCTATTCAGTTTAGTTAAACAGTTCTAATTCAAACAATTCAGTTTAGCTTAAGTATGCAGTTTAATTCTATTTAACCCATAGATAGGGCCCTAAAAATTACTACCACTCCGGGCCAGAGGAGACCTGGAAGCAATGGCAATGAAGGGGTGCTCTGCATTCCCCAAAGCCCCAGCATCACTGGAACCTCACCATCAAATTGTTTAGTGTCATATCCAGAACACTCGAATGGGCAAAGGCAATCTCAGATAGCAGCGCAGATGGTTAACGAAGTGAGCAGAAGGAAGAGCACAGCGGAAGCTAAACTGAAAGCTACCAGCCAACAAGAAGGAATACACCTGTGAAAACAACAGTTCGAGAATTTACTCAGAAAACCTCTGAAAGTTACGCATGAAAAAATCATGAGAATTATAAGTTATTAATTAGACATCAAACTAGAACAGTTTACGCGACTCAGTATTAAGAAAAATTAAAAATCGGAAAGCAGCAGTGCTTGATGGTATACCTCCAGAATTATAGAAAACCAGGGAATTCGACGACATACTGCTCCGACACCGTAATAACGTATATAATCAAAACACAACAGACAGATGGACAAAGGGGTGTATGCTCCCCTTCTCTATGAAAGATAACCGCAGAATAGCCAAGAACTACTTAGGTAGAACCCTTACATCCATAGCAGCCAAGATCTAAAATGATCTACCACACAACTGCATAGAACCCAAAATTGATAATATACTTGGAAAAAACCAACATGGCTTTTGGAGAAATCGATCCACGACATCACAAATTTAGACTATCCGTCGAATTTTAGGTTTACGTGCAAAAACCTTGACGAAACAATATTATTTGTCGACTTCTCCAAGGCCTTTGACTACATACACAGAGGAAAGATGGACCGAATACTATTCGTCTACAGCCTACCCAAAGAAACCGTCGCAGCTATAATGATGCTATATAAAAACATGGAAGTAAAAGTTCGCTCCCCGGATAGATACACTGACTACTTCGACATTGTACCAGGAGTGCTTCAAAGAGACACATCAGCCCTATACCTGTTTATCATCTGCCTAGGCTACGTGCTTAGAACGTCTATTGATATAATGAAAGATAACGGTTTCAAGCTGACAAAAGAAAGAAGCAGAAGATATCCCACACAAATAATTACGGACGCGGACTACGATGATGACATAACGCTTCTGGCAAATACACCTGCGCAAACCGAAACCCTGCTACATAGTCAGGAACTCGCAGCTGCTGGCATAGGTCTCCATGTTAATGCAAATAAGACAAAATACATGTGCTTTAATCCAAGAGGCAATATCTCCGCACTAAATGGTAGTTCTTTGAAACTTGTGGACAAGTTCACTACCTAGTGTCTCATCAACAGAGAAAGACATCAACACGGGACTAGCAAAGGCATAGACAGCTAACGATAGGCTATCGGTCATATAAAAATCAGACCCGACCAGACCAATAAAATAAAACGCAGGTTTTCCAAGCTGTGGTCGTGTCGATACTGCAATATGGACGCACCACAAGGACGTTAACTAAACGTATGGAGAAATAGCTTGACAGCAATCACAGAAGAATGTTGCAAGCTGTATTGAACAATTCCTGGAGGCAACACCTCACAAAACAGCAGCTATACCGCCACCTACCATACATCACGAAAACTATCCAAGTTAGGCGAACTAGACATGCAGGACACTGCTGGAAAAGTAAGGACGATCTCATGAGCGACATACTCCAGTGGACCCCTTTACATGGACGTGCAAAGGCAGGATTACCAGCTAGATCCTATATACAAACAGCTCTGTACCGATACGGGATATAGCCTTGAAGACCTCCCGAAAGCGATGGACAATAGAGACGGGCAGCAAGAGAGGGTCAGGGAGATCCCTGTTGGCAACGCAACATAATGATGATGACGAGTAAAATTCTTGAGAACAATTATTATCAACAAACAAGAAAGGATTAAACGTTTTTCTGGTAATTTCACATGGTATTTTTATTTTTTTAATATACCAAAGTTCTCACGGCCTATCAATCTCTTGGATTTTTTTCGAAGACGCACGTTTTTTTTACTTGCTCTTTTTTATTTTACGGCATATCTCTCTTTATTAATACTATTATTATGATCCCTATTTCGGGGCGAATTTACCCCTGCTACAAAATGTTTGATATTCCATAAAACCTAACCCAATCTTATTATATTTATTATATATGTTTAAAGAGAATTTGGCATTAAATAACCTATTATGATTGATATGCCATAAAACCAAACAAATCAAACATCATCATCATCAGATGCAATTTAATCTGATACCCAGGACTCTCCTTTTTTTGTTGGGGTTTTACTCCACATCAGTAAGTAGAGTCAGGTTATTTTAAACCTCGCCGACAGGGCGTTGATATAAACAATGAAATTTTAGCGAGAATCCTTCACTTCTAACAATTCAGAACCATGAATATAATCATGAATCATTGATACGACTGGAACCCTACGTTTTCACGAGTAGTCTAGTCAAAACATAAATACGAATAAAGTCATGTTTAAAGAAAATGAAAATAATTTCACTTTTACTGAACAAGATGACAAGAAAGTCTAACATGTGTTGTTCGTCTCTTTTAGCTGTTAAGCTTTGTAAGATAATGCTTGTCTCCAGAATACATATGTGTCTTAACCAGATGGAAACACTCTAAAAATGATGAAAACAAAAGAAAGGCAAAGATGTCAAAATAAAGGACAAAATAGCAAATGAAGAGAAAGAAACGAAAGAAAGCAAAAAGAACACTGAAGGGGTGGGGTATGTAACGAATCAAGAAATTCATTCTTCACGTAGAAAAAATAGAACTTTTGGAAAGAAAGAAAGAAAGAAAGAAAGAAAGAAAGAAAGAAAGAAAGAAAGAAAGAAAGAAAGAAATGGAACTTTCGTCAAAAAAGAAAGAAAGAAAAATAACTTTTGGTGATAAAAAAGAAAGAAATAGAACTTTCATTAATAAATAAATAAATAAATAGAACTTTCGTAAAGAAAGAAAGAAAGAAAGAAAGAAAGAACTTTTGGTGATAAAAAAGAAAGAAATAGAACTTTCATTAATAAATAAATAAATAAATAGAACTTTCGTAAAGAAAGAAAGAAAGAAAGAAAGAAAGAAAGAAAGAAAGAAAGAAAGAAAGAAAGAAAGAACTTTTGGTGATAAAAAAGAAAGAAATAGAACTTTCATTAAAAAATAAATAAACAAATAAATAAATAGAACTCTCGTAAAGAAAGAAAGAAAGAAATTGAACTTTCGTTAAAAAAGAAAGAATGAACGAAAGTAAAAAGAAAGAGAACTCGTTATGAAAGACGGAAACAAAGAAACCACTTTCGTTGAGAAAGGAAGAAAGAAAGAAGCAGAACATTTGTTGAGAAAGAAAGAAAAAAAGGAAGACGAATAACTTTCTTAAAGAGAAAAGGAACAAAGAAAGAAAGAAAGAAAAATAACTTTTTTAGAGAGAAAAGGAAGAAAGAAATAGAACTTTTGTTGAGAAAGAAAAAAATGCTTCTAGAAAATACAGACAAAAAAAGAAAGAAAACAGAGAAAAAAATTAAAAGAAAAAGAAATGGTGAAAAAAAAAAGATAACATGCAAAAACATCACAAAGAGACTGACTCAAATAGGAAAAGTAGGAAAATGAAAGACAAATTGATCAAGAAATGCTTATTTTCTAGGCTAATCAACAGTTATGGCAGATGGCAAAAAGTATAGGGCACCTAGTGAGGATTGAACTCACTAATTATTTAGAATTAATCTGCTAAAGCAGTTTGCTAGCCATTATACTACGGGAGGTGCTTTATACAACTAAGCTGACCTTGTGATTATGATACAAGGACAGCAGTCAGGGGCTCCCAGTGAGGACCGATAAAACTACAAAAATAATTATCTAGGCAAACTAATTTGACCAAAATACTACACAAAGCACCTAGAAAAAATGATTATGGAATACGAACCAAAGAAATAAAGGACAACTACTTAAAATGGCTGGCTCATAAAGACATAAACGTATAATGACTGTCAAGTCACATTGAAAACCTCATTTCACTTAAGTTAAGTAATGATTAGCCTGTTAAATACTTAGATAGGTGACAAGAAACAAAAGGTTGAAAGCCTTTTTGCGTATTTAACCAATCCCTCTGCCACTAGGTCAAATTTTTAGCCGTGTGCAACTGGTTGGAAATCAAAGTTTTCCTTCTCCTCTTTGTGTAAAGATTCTAGCTGGTCATCCAAATTTTTCTCGTCCATGTGCAGGGGGTCACAGGAGTACATCGCTTATGAGATCGTCCTTACTTCTCCAGCGGTGTCCCGCATGTCTGGTTTGTCCAACTTTCAAGATGGGTGGTAGGTGGCCGTACAGCAGCTGTTTTATATGGTGTTGCCTCCAGGACTTGTTTAACATGTTCAGCATTCTTGTGTAGTTGCCGTCAAGCTTTTTTCTCCTTACGTTTAGTTAACGTCCATGTGGTGCATTCATATATCAGTATCGATACGACCGCTGCTTGGAAAAAACTGCGTTTTATTTTATCGGTCAGGTCTGACTTCCATATGACCGATAGCCTATCTTGAGCTGTCAATGCTTTTGCTAGTCACGTGTTTATGTCTGTCTTGGTTCATGAGACACTGCTTCCTAGGTAGTGAACTTGTCCACTAGTTTCAGAGGACCACCATAAAGGTAGTAAAGAAAGAAAAATATTTTGTAAAGAAATAAAGAAAAATAAAGAAAGAAAGAAAGAAAGAAAGAAAGAAAGAAAGAAAGAAAGACAAAAAAGGAAGAATGAAAGAAAGTTGTCAGTCATAAAAAGAGTGAAAGTTCTAATTTACTAAGCTTTTGGTGAGATGTGACACTAGGCCGCATGAATTTTATTCTATCGGAGAGATCAGATTTCCGTGTAATCTACAACCTGTCAGTAGCAGTCGAAAGCTTTCTTATCTGTATGTTGACATCACTTTCAGTAAATGAGATATTGCTACCGAGGTGTGTAAACTGTTCGACTTAGAGGCTTGCCTTGTTATATGAAGGTGGGTCATCTTTATTAAAAACATGTGAACTCTGATTTATCTGAGTTCATGTTGAAGTCAATACTTCTTGCTGCCTGTTCCAGGCTTATGCTGCAGTTGCTCAACTTCTGCGGGTGTATTTGTGAGAATGACAGTTTTATTTCATTTCACTTTATATATGTGTTTTTATTTATTTTTAATAAGGAAGCATATAAGTTTTGGGAACGAGAAGATACCAAACATTTTTTTAAAAAAGATAATGTTTAAAAAAGAGAATGGATAGAAAACACTGTAAATAAAACAACGGCACGAGTAGTGAAGTCAGGGGACATTGAAGAAAAAAATAGAAAATTGTGTAAGTTGAAGGAAAATAATATGAAAATAGAGAAGAAGAAGAAGAAGAAGAAGAAGAAGAAGAAGAAGAAGAAGAAGAAGAAGAAGAAGAAGAAGTGGATGGGTTAGAATATTAAATCATTAGAAACTAACATGAATAGAAGTTGGTATTTTTTAATGGGACCGAGCAGAATGAGGATGGAAAAGAGTTGTGACGGAAACAGATAATATATTCCTGTTGTGTCGAGGTTTTTCTTTTTTTTTTAATTTTTTTTTTATTGTTTAGTGCAAAATCCATTTTACATTTAGAGACAAAAGGAGAATAGACTTCCATTTTCTTGACACATGGTAAGTGCGATGCTGAAAAAGGACTTTTTTTTTAATTTACCGTGACGTAAGTTATTCAGCGAAACTAATATTCATACGCACGCACGTACTGCGTGCCAGCCTTAATCTTCTGTTTAAGTGTGAGTTGTTAGATAGAGGACTTCATCATTGGAAGGGATGATCAAGTCACGCATTTACATATATATATATATATATATATATATACAATTTATTCATAAGTTTAATGTATATGCATTATATTGAACTTACTGTGCATACACATGCTCTACAGACACAAATAAATATGCATATATATGTATATAATATGAACCCACAGACACACTCATATATATATAGATATGTACACACACATATACACACACATATATATATATATATATAAACATTCACGCACACACCACACACACAAACACATATAATGATATATATATATATAATGTGACACACACATATACACATATATATATATATATAAACATTCACGCACACACCACACACACAAACACATATAATGATATATATATATATATATATATATATATGTAATGTGAACATATATAAATATGTGTATGTGTGTTGAGAGAGTGTGTGTGTATGAATACTTACACACTTTAGAATAAGTATTACCCAGGTTTGTGGGGATTCTTTTGTTTTTGTTTGGTTATCTTTACTTTGTTCTTAGTTTTGTTTGTTTTTGTTTTTGTTTTTTGTTTTTTTGTTTTTTTCGTTTTCTTCTCTACTTTCCTCTCTTTGCCTGCCAAACACACAATCTCACTATGTTAAAAATGAATTAAAAGACTTACTCCACTCCACCGTTATCTTTCTGAATATCGTGCCAAATAATGCACGTGAAACTCAGGGTCATGGACAGTATTTAACGTTGCGAACCTTTTAATATGATATAATTCATATCGACTCTGCTTAATAAGGGCTTTGAGCACCTTATACACATATAATCCACCCTGTAGGCTGGGGCTACAGAATATGTTGACTGTGCCTCTGCAGAGGGATAGGAATCACCACGACTACTAACAATGAGGCTACCATTTGGCCGTAGGTAATGACTTGTAATAATTCAGACCAAAATCCTGATGACAACGCAATCCTTAGCCCGCTATCCGAATGGTTGAGTAACTTGCAACTCTGTACTGTTGCCCTTAAGAGGCAAGACGGGCTGTCGAACAGGCCCGATCTGATCAATCGGCAAGTCGTATCAAGCCCTTTCACCTTTATTTTTAGTCTCGACTGTAAACTTCAGTCAGCTCTCCAAGAAAACTCCCAAACCTTTTTATCTTATTGTTGTGTTCTTCAGATAAGACCAATGGAAGAACAACTCAAACAACAGATGATAGGTGACCGTTATTGTATTAACAGAAAAAAGGAAGTCATACAAAAGACGTACTAGCCGTTCTCGGCTTGCAGTCTGTCTGTTAAATGTCTCGTAAGAAACGAGAAGTTGTCATCTCCGAGCTAGCTAAGCTCGGCGAATATGTTTAGGTTGGACGAGTCAATCTTTGGGGTATGATAGGATATGTCCCCATAAGACTTATACATGATAGGTGATGGTTGAGGCTCGATTGCGTTGAGTGGAATGGTTAATATCAAATAAAATTATGAGTATTGGATAACAATATTTGAAATTATTAATTCTGTGCAAACAAATGAGCTCTTACCATTTTAAAAAGAATGTTACCAGCAAAATATACCAATACAAATAATATATATAAAAATCGGATTTGGCATTAAATAACCCATAAGCGTTAATATGCCGTAAAACACAATTAAATCAAACCAACTTCAAACCATGTAATTGTGTGCAAACCAATGAACCCTGGCTTGTTTTAAAATCAGGTTACCTTCATACAATTAATTCACACACACACACGCGTATGTATGTATGTATAAACAGGATTTTGCAATAAATAACCCACAAGAGTTGATATGCCATAAAACACAACCAATCAACATATATATATAAATATATATATATAGTTTCCAAATTTTGGATATGAGTACGTTTTTTACACGTAGACCTGCCAGTAATCAATATTTACATTAAAAAAATATTTGGAAATAAATAATTTCCTCCGTAGACGGTATATATACGCTAGCAAATTTCTAGTCCTCACTGAATATTTGTTTTAAAATATATTTTTATATATCCTTAATCAAAAGCCATTATTTTCCCCAGGACATCTTTCCGAAAAACAATCTGAATGCCAAGGTCTCCATGAAACTATAATCATTGGCGTTGCTCGCCTGTCTTGGAACCACTAGATCGAGAAACAGCTTCCTGATTTTAACTGTTAATAACAGTTTCAATATCTTTTTTTGTCGATATAAAGTAAATATTTGAAACATATCCGAGCTGCATACACAAAAAATCTTTGCTTCAAATTAAAACTTCTGAGACAAGTTTTGTACGAAAGAAAATCATCTACATACACACACACACACACACACACATATAATCTGAGTCAAGACAATAGATTACGTGCACGCCCAACTGACTCTTACTTCTATATGCCTTAGTGGTGTGAGTGCTAGAGGCAACAAAGTTTATACTTTTATAAATGAGACCCTCGGGATGTCCCTAGCGAATTTACATCAGTCTTTGTTTTTACTTCCCATAGTAATCGATTAATTTGTAATGTCAATTTCGTTTATTTATAAAGAAATAGTGTGATCAGATATGCGGTGAACAGAAGTCACTGGCCCTGAGCCAGTGAAAATCGTCATTTTCTTTTGGCTCCGGGCCAGTACAGAATAATGACATGTGAACTTTCAAGATGATGCAAAATTTGAAACGTTCAGTTAAGACTAAATCTCATGTGCCATGACGATCCCGATGTCCACTCATACAAGCTTGCAGTTATAGTTGGTTAAAACATGATTCTGCAACGAATCAAATGTAAGTTCCAAAGTGTTTAAAACCAACTGAAATAACGTTGTAAAAATTTTCACTGTGAATGTAATATAATGGCCGAGGGATTTCGTTTTATATATCTAGCCTTTCGGTTTAGTTAGGCTGAGAACCTTTCGCTTAGCGTACGGATTTGTTAGGGGCAACAAGAGCGCAGTGTTCACGCGCGCACGAGGAGGATGCATCATTCACTGATTTCAAAATAAAACCCCAGATAGGAGATGGGACCAGGAGGTGTGAATGACGTCACGCACCGGAAGCGTGGGCTGAGATTTGAGAAAAAGAAGCGAGTTGAGTTTTAGCATCCGAAGAAGACGGTTGACTTTCGGATCTCGCCGAGGCCTTTCGGCGGGTGCAGCACGTAGTGGGGGGGGGGGCAGATGGAAAAGTCAGCATAGAAAGATTGTGTATCTCTCTCCTTATGTCGAAAAACCTTTTAACTCAAAGGTAATAAAAAGTTTCGTACCTGAACTAAGAAGTCGTAAGTGTTTTTTGTGTTTCGGGATTCCTATGTTATCTATATGCGCGTTATGGACATTATGAACGTTTTACGTACCGGTATGAATATGTTTATTTCACGCATTAATATCTGGCTAAGTAACATGAAAACAAAAGCAAAATTCGAAGTTTTATCGAATTTAAAGAAAAAGCAGAAATAATTTCTGTTTTATTTTGGTTTTAATTTTTCATCTTTATTATTAGTCGAAGCACAACGTTTTGGCCGTTGTATGCTCCAGGTCTTCTCATGTGTCTCTTGTTTATCTGGGCTTACAAATGATTCAACCTGGGAAATCATATTTAAGTTTGGCTCTTGAACGCCTTGTTGGATCAACAGTCAAACTTTAAAAATGATTACTCAGTTTGAGTCATTTCTATGCCCAAATAAACAAAGGATACCTTATGAAGGCCGGAAAATACAGCGACCGCCCTGATCTCAAAAACTCAAAAAATGTCAGTATAATCAACAATTTGTTTACAGAAATTTTCTATAATTTTCTATTATTCGGTGTTTTCTGTCAAATCAGATGAACCCTCCACGCTAATATGAGTCGTCAAATCTACCCCTTTTTGCATCATAAAACAAAAAAAAAAAAATCCTTAAATCCTCTTGTATGAATTTATTTTCTATAATCATCATCATCATTTCATCAATATAGGTCTTTAAAACAATCCGATATAAATTCCCCCAACATTCTTATTAAAAATGAGCTTTTATGTATATGAAAAAAGAGTATTTCTACTTTCATCAAGTTTTGAAAAAATGTCAGTCAGGAAAATTGTTTTGCAGTGGGCCAAAGAAAAGTAGTTTGCTGGCCAAACTCACGAAAGACCTGATCTGAAAAGCAGGAATAATACATCTTTGTAATTAATGGTCAGTTCTTCTCAATTAGTTTCCTATTATGTTCCCTTTCGGACTAATACCCTTAGGAAAGGCATGAACTCTCTTATTTCCCAACTATGAGTTAAATAATTCAACTAATGCCGTTCTACCTGAATGGCTTTGGCGTTAAATAACCCATGAAAGTTGATATATCATTAGACAAAGTAACCAAAGATAAATAATTAGTTTTTACCTTAGATCATCGTTAGGAGATTCATTTACACCAAAAGAATCAACGTAAAATGAACCCAACAATGAGACATACACCTCTGTCAAACCAGTATATATATATATATATATATATGTGTGTGTGTGTGTGTGTGTTATATATAGTCATCATCATCATCATGTCCTACTGCCAGCACGAATATCCCTGACCCTCTCTTGCAACTTCTCCCTATCATTCATCGCTTTTGGCAGGTCTTCAGGGCTACATCCCGTATCCTTACACAGCTGCTGTATGTATGTTCGAGCTGGTCGTCCTGCTTTTGCTTGGCCATATGCGGGGGTCCATAGGAGTACACCACTGATGAGTTCGTCCTTTCTTCTTCAGGAGTGTCCTGCGTGTCTGGTTCGTCTAACTTGTACAGTTTTCGTGATGGGAGGCAAGTGGCCGTATAGTTGGTGTGTTGTCGCCAGGACTTGTTCAATATTGCTCTCAACATTCTTGTGTAATTGCCGTCTAGTTTCTTCTTCAGCCGTTTAGTTAGCGTCCAAGGAGTGCATCCATATAGTAGTATCGATACAACCACTGCCTGGAAGAAACTGCGTTTCATTTTATCGGTCAGGTCTGATTTCCATTTGATCGAGAGCCTATTGATAGCTGTCCATGCTTTCGTTAGTCGTGTGTCGATGTCTTTTTCGGTTGATGAGACGCTACTTCCTTGGTAGGTGAATTTGTCTACAAGTTTCAGAGAGGCTCCGTCTAGTGTGTCAATGTCGCCTGTTTGGTTGTAACACATATATTCAGTTTTGTGTGCATTGACATGGAGGCCAATGCCTGCGACGGCTCGTTCCAGGATTGGCGAAATGGTTAATTCAAGTACTCAATTGTGTTTGAGCATTTTATTCAGGATTTTGTGTGGACGATTCATTTACTTTTTCTTCCATGATTCGCCAACTCCTTCCTTGTGTTGATTCTCAATTCATAGTGTCCTTTGATATTACTTCTCTATTTACTAATGTTCCTTTAAATAAAGTAATTTTTATTTGTGCAGACTTTTTATATCGGAGTCCGTTAACTTCTTTTTCTGAAATTATTTTCGTGGAATTGATAGAATTGGCTACCAAGTCAGTTGCCTTTAGTTTTAATGACACCATGTACCGTCAAGTAGACGGTATTTCGATGGGTTCTCCATTAGGCCCTATTCTTGCAAATATTTTTGTTGGGTTTTATGAAAAACTACTTTTTGATAGGTTTCCCAAAGCCTTATATTTATTTACGTTACGTGGACGATACTTTCGCTTGTTTTTGTTCAAGTAATGAAACTTTGTCGTTCTTCCAGCGTTTGAATGATTTACATCCTTCGTTAATTTTTACTGTGGATGAAGAGAAAGATAATCAATTACCATCCTCGGATGTAATGGTTGAACGACGTTCGTTTGTTTTCGTAACTAGTATATATAGAAAGCCTACGTTCATTGGGTTGTATTTTAGTTGGGATGCTCCTAAGTCTAGGAAGGTTAACCTGATCAAGTGTCTCACATTCAGGGCTCTTAAGATTTGTTCGGAGAACAAGATTAAAAGTTAATTTGAACAGATTAAAAATTTATTTTGGGGTAACGTGTATACTGAGGAAGTTATTGTTAACACATTTGGCCCTTCTAAATGTCAGTTAAACTTCCTTGGATTAGATCTCCTAGCCAGTTGATTGCCGATAAGGTTTCTTCCTCTGTTACACGTTGTTATAATACGTTTATGGTTCAAACCATCTTTACAACTTGAGCAGCATTTCGCTCTGTTCATAAGGATGTGCTCCTTATCTTTCAACAAAGCAATTTAATTTATAAATTTCATTGTTGCTATAATGCCACTTCCCAACGTCTTGAGGTTAGAGTCAAACAGCATGTTCCAAGAGATATTCGCAACCATACAACATCCGGGCATTCAAAATTGTTCGATTCTGCCATCAGTGAGCATTTGAATGCTTTAAATAGTTGTGCGGTTAATTATAACGATGAGTGTTTTGGTGTCTTCATAGAGCCAGGACAAAACAAAATTTGATTGTACTGGAAGCCCTTTACATTCTATTTTACAGGCCAACTCTATTCAAGCAAAGCCCCAAGCACTCCTTGAACTTACTGCAAGATAATTTTTACTTGACTAAGGACGGTTTTTAATTTCTTTCCTCTCTTCCCCGTTGGTCTTACTATCATTCATCTCACTTTTTAATCAATCATATTTACATTGTTTTTAAACGACTTCTGATGGCTATCGCTTGACAAATCTCTGTTAAAAGGGACCTTGCGATTTCAATAAATTCCATATATTGCAATCTCCCTATTTTGCATACGTTTCTTAGTATCTATCTATTTGAATTCTATGTGCCAATAATTCATTTACATATATGTGTGTTATGTGCGCGTAAAAGGTAATCTTTGATAGTGAGTTTCAGCAAATTAGAATACATATTATCACTGGCTCATTGATCTAGTGGGTAGAGTGTTAGCCAATGGTCCGGGAGATCTGGGTTCAATCCCAGATCGCGTCATACCAAAGACTTTTAAAATGGTACTTGATACTTCCTTGCTTAACACTCAGCAATATAAGGTACGTATCAAGGGTAAAGTGTAGCAATCCAGGGAAAGGAGTAGCGCCCTCCCCTACACCTCGGTGTAGTAGCTATTGAAAAGGGAGCCTTCTGGTCGCCCTCGACTACAGTCGCCAACTTTACTTTTTAGAATACCTATATATTCGTGTACAAACATCATAACTCGTGACAAAATCCCCCACGATTGATTTAGCCATTTTTCTCGAATTTTCATCGGATGATAACATGATGAACATGTTACTTTACTTTTACTTCTTTGATGTGGTAACATCAGTCACTTCCAAATGCATTTTTCTTCTTTAAATTTTATCATATATATATATATATATATCTTTGATGTGGTAACATCAGTCACGTCCAAATGCATTTTCTTCTTTGTATTTTATCATATATACACACACACATATATATATATATATATATATATATATATATATATCTTTGATGTGGTAACATCAATCACTTCCAAATGCATTTTTCTTCTTTGCATTTTATCATATATATATATATTTGATGTGGTAACATCAGTCACTTCCAAATGCATTTTTCTCCTTTGCATTTTATCATATATATATATATATATCTTTGATGTGGTAACATCAGTCACTTTCAAATGCATTTTTCTTCTTTGCATTTTATCATATATATGTATATATATATATATATCTTTGATGTGGTAACATCAAAGAAGTTATACATGATGTACACGTTACTTTACTTTTACTTCTTTGATGTGGTTACATCAGTCACTTCGAAATGCGTTTTTCTTCTTTGCATTTTATCATATATATATATATATATATATATATATATATATATATATATATGATAAAATGCAAAGAAAAATGCATCTATATATATATATATATATATATACTGGCTACTTGAGGCTGCTGGTCTTCTAATAAGTAGATATTACGGAATGGGATTACTTATCCTTCTATTCCACAGGATCCTAAAGTCCATCATGTTTTCTGAAGGTTGGAATAGAAGAGATCCATGCTTTTCCTAAAGGTATTAGTGTGAAGTGAACATAAACTGCTTAAGCCTGAAGTTGAACTTGGTTTGCTGAATTCTTTGTTGTGTAGTATTAAATGCCAGACCACCTCCACCTCTAATGGCTACCCGCGCTTCTACTTTACAATATTTAAACGAATATGTTTGTACAAGCGTTTGCGGATCAAGGTGGTGATGTAATTGGGTTTTTGGATGAACTTTAAGGAGAGGTTATTGTTGTATTAAGATTCTTACAAAGAAAATCCCGCTAGGCAATTTACTCGCTCATCAAAAAGAAATCTAAAAACAATAAAACAATGTCCGCTGTGCGCTTGCGCTTTTGCCGTAAAATTGGAGCGTTCAACAGATAAATGAAGTAAAGATCTGTGTTAATAGCGTGTCTCATTTAATAGAACTTTCCTAAAGGATCTCGTCTCAAACTGACGAGATTTTGGGAGACTTGTGAGACAGCTCTGTCTCCAGAGTAACAGATTTTAACGTACTCTCTCTAAAAAAAATGTGAAGTGGTTGTCGTCCTGTTTTTAAATCCTCCCGCAATTTTTTTCATTTACCTTTTTTTAAATAATACTGTTATCTTAACTTTATATCAGTGTCAGTAACGTGAAAATGTTTTAAAAATACAAACAAAACACATCATCATCATCATCATCATCATCATCATCATTATTATTATTATTATTATTATTGTAGTAGTCGTAGTAGTATCATCATCATCATCATCATCAAGAAAGATACACATCGACTCGAATGGTGAGAGTTCCTTCCACTCAGATATTTGCAGACTTGGTTTCATAATTAAATCATACGTTCACTGGATTTTTTTCCTAGATTAAACTCAACGATAAAATATTGATTCTCGGTTGTCTCTGTCAAGGAATTGGCCTGAAATCCTATAACTCTTTTTCTTCTCCTTTCATTTCTTCTCCTTTGTTTTTTTTTTTTTTGTTGTTTTTTTTTGTTTTTTTTTTCCTTCTTTTTTTATCTGTACGTTTTCATTTTCTTTCATTCTCTTTTATATTATTTCACCTTGTTTGTTCCTTTTTTCTTCACTTTCTTTCTGATTTCTCTTTTCCCTCCCTCTCCATGGACTTCTATTTTATTCTCTTTCTCAAATCGTCACTTATTTTCTTTCACTATTTTATTTTTCCTTTCTACTTTTTTCAATTCGCTTACAATTTTTGTTCTCTATCTTTTTTCTTTCATTTCTATCCTCATTTCCCTATTTTATTGCCTTGGATTTTTTTTCATTATTTCATTTCTTTCTTTTTTCTCTGTTCTTTCTCTTATTTTATTTTTCATTTACTTTAATTTCTGTTTGTACCGCGCTTTTTGCTTTATCTTCATTCTCATTTTTCTCTATTCTTTTTCTTGCTCAATCATTTTTTTCGCTTTCATTTTCTTTTCTCTTCAAGATAATATATGGAATTTGACACTGTGAGTCACTTGCTTATCAATCCTTGTTTTTCTATATTTAGAAAATTTTGCGTTTTACATTTAAATTGACATTTGTAGTGAAAATACGATTTTGGCATTTTCTTTTTTCAATGTCTAAATACCGGGAACTCAGACTCACAAAATCGTTTTCTGAAAATTAACAGAAATTTAATTGCTTTCTTATCGATTTGAGTGGATTTTTTTGAGACATCGAGTGAGTAACATAACACCAATATCTAAATAAAATGTTCAGCGTTATCTCCCTTGATTTCTATCAGCGTGAACGTATTGAAAGACAAATCGAGAAGCAGTGAAAAGTTGTAGAAAAACAAGAAGTGGAAACTTGAAAGGTTAAGCTCTTTCTAACCTTGATGCCGTTGAAAAAATGCCGTGGAAAATAATTTAAGATATTTTTTGTCTAATTGTTCGAATCCTCTCCAACCTTCAATAATTGTCTGGATCTCCAAGTTGTCTTGATCAATACTAATTAACATCTCTGGTCAGAAAGGATATTGCCCAGTCGGCTGGGGCAGTAGAATACACCGACTGCTATTCTGCAGAGGGGTAAGACCTCCCATCAACGAGCATCCTGTATATGACACGAAACAATCTGATGGTGAGGTTCCAGTAATGCTGGAGCTTTGTGGAATGCAGAGTACCCCTTCATTACCGTCGCTCCCAGGTCCACGCTTGTCTGGAATGGGAGCACTCGATATTATCAAATTAAACATGATATTGAACCAAGCATTAAGAACTCAACAAAACATGTTAAAAATAAGCCTGTCCATATTTTAAAGCGAGCATGATTACAAGAAAGGCTCAGAGCTGAATAGAGTTCAAATAGTGTGTATATGTGTGTATTGATTGATAGATTAGTGGTTAACGACACTCGATAGAGAAAAATATAAGAGAAAAATCCGAACAACTCATAGATTTTCATAATATATATATATATATACTCACTTTTACAAAATATGTATCATATAATGCAATTTTATCATATACATCATATATATATATATATATATATATATATACTCACTTTTACAAAATATGTATCATATAATGCAATTTTAGCATATACATCATATATATATATATATATATATATATATATATATATATACTCACTTTTACAAAATATGTATCATATAATGCAATTTTGTCATATACATCATATATATATATATATATATATATATATATATTGAGAAACAAATTCGACACTATAGCGTTTCGGTTCTGCTGAAACATCATCAGGTCTATGAGGGGTTATATTAGTGATAATAAGTTAACTATGGATGTGTAAAAAGTGTAAAAATATATAAAAACTTTGGAAAATGTGTATAACAAGAAAAAGTTGGCTGTTTATGACCAGAAAAATTGGCCGTTTGATCAATGAATCTGCGTTTGTTGCTTTAAACTACGTCACCTGACCTATTAGAAACATTGTGCAGCATCCACGTTCAGTTCGTTCATCAAGCGATTTTTCAATCATTTCTTGTTTTCGACGATGTTCAAATCCTATGAGCCTGTTTTTTTTAAAATTATATATATATATATATCATTCATTTCTATTTTGTCAATATGACTGCACGCTGTAGTCAGAAAATGCATGGACCAGCATGAAAATGAAACGTTCTAAATAAGGATGTACTCATCTCATACGGAATGTACCAGTGCAACCTTTTTCATATTACTATTATATATATATTTATATATATGTGTGTGTGTGCGTGTGTGTGTGTGTGTGTGTGTGTGTGTTTAATCCGACGAAGAGAGAGAGAGACACAGAGAGAGAGAGAGAGAGAGAGAGTATTATCTATGTGCTATGTATCCTTGTTTACAAGTCTATAAAATAATATTTTTAGGATTATTTAATTTGCCGATTACGCCATTTTGGAATAGGGTCTAAGTCGTAGTAATCATTTATCTTCACGAGTTTCTTGTATTATCATGGACATTTTTGTCTTCAGCTTTTCTATACGGGGACTTTTTTTTAATATCTCCGGTAAAGCCCTGATCGAAAATATTGTTCTAGTGAGTTTATTATGGTCATTCAGCCTAACAAATCTATTGTTCAATGCACTGTGTGCATTCTGGCAAATACACCGTGTCTCAAAATAGATGCAACCCATTAATATGACAATGATTTATTCCTGAGACTAAAGCAATGGTGATCATTTGAAACACGTCCTGTAAAAAAATGCATCCTTCGAGCTAGAGATATCAAATCAACGTTGTTGTTTTTTTTACTTATTATATCAGCTTCCATGACAGGCAATCTTTTTTTTAAGTTTCTAGTCTCAGTAATAAATCCTTATCATACTAATAGATTGCATCTGTTTTGAGACAGTTTTGAATGATTTTTTTCTCCAAATAAGGAGTGAGGCAAAATATATGTTCCTCTCTTGTCCAAGGCATTGTGATCGAGGATTAATAGTTGGTATCATATACTATTTTCAGATCTGAAACAAAAAGGAATGCAACATAATTATAAGTAGAGATACACGCAGCCACATGGGTCACATGTATATTGATACACCCTATACACCTGTTTGATTCCGCAAAAATATATTGTTGTGGCCTTGTTAGGAGCGGGAAATAAAGACACAAGAGAAGAATTGTGTTAAACAAATATATTTACAAAGAACAGTTGCACAAACATATACAAATGAGAGGGTTAGTAGCAAGACTATTCAGTCCGACTGTCAGGGCTGTCTGCTGGAATATTTACTTCTACCTAAGAGCAGTAACTGTTGCTATTTATAACTGGAATAGTTCATGCGAACGTGGGTAAATTGCTACAATAGTTATCTTACTCGTAAATTTGGCTTTGTATAAATATATATATAGAGAGAGTGACAAACAAACAGACAGACAGAAGAAGATTGGCAGCTTGTTTGGGTTTTATGAAATATGTACCGTAGAATTACGAGTGTTAGCTAGTAATACATAAAACCATTTAACTGTATGCAAGCGAAAGAATACTGTAGAGTAGAAATACGAGTGTTAGCTCGTAATACCTGAAACCATTTAACTGTATGCAAGCAAATGAATACTGTACCGTTGAATTACGAGTGTTACCTAGTAATACTTAAAACCTTTTAACTATATGCTAGCGAATGAATACTGTACCGTTGAATTACGAGAGTTAGCTAGTAATATATAAAACCATTAAACTGTATGCAAGAGAATGAATACTGTAAAGTAGAATTACGAGAGTTAGCTAGTAATACATAAAACCATTAAACTGTATGCAAGAGAATGAATACTGTACCGTTGAATTACGAGTGTTAGGTAGTAATACCCGAAACCATTTAACTGTAATAAAGCAAATGAATTATGTACCGTTGAATTACGAGTGTTAGCTTGTAATACTCGAAACCATTTCACTGTATGCAAATAAAACTATTAAAGTTTGATAGCAATTCTGGTTCGTTTAAAAATTTTACCTCAAACTATTCGTTTACAATCATCTATATTCTATACGTATGTGAAAACAGGATTTCGTAGTTATGTTCCTCTCACCCAGCTGCTTCTTCTCTTGCACGCTGTTTCACTGGGAGATCAATGACAAAGACAGTTTTCTGTGCAAATAAATCATTTCTTCGACGAAGACATTTCATGGATATTACACTTGTGATGGATCCTTTCGTATCCCAAGAAAATGTCAGCATGACCCTCTTTAATGACTGTTGCGCTCGAAACATTTTCTTTACTAGGGAGTCAGTGGGTTTCCTCTTTGGATTGTCTTTTAGACTCATGATTAGAGTAGCACACTCATATGTATTCTGCTAGTAAAGACGCTTTTTTACTAAAATATGCAGTTCCATAGACATCACACATACACCTCTATATTACACATGGTTTGCTATTCTCAGCCACCAAAAATTTGATAACAGACCTCTATTCAATATTGGATCACCCTGTTTGATTTGCTGGCATAGTCTGAAAACAAATATTTTTGTGATATTAAAATAGATTCCAATCGCTGTAAAGTTAATATTTATAGAAGAATATTGTGAAGAAAATTTTTTTTCCCCAAAAGTTCCTCTTATTCATTGAATGACCTTCGTATATATATATATATATATGTATATAAGTATTTCCGTTGTAGGTGCAAAAAGAGAAAAAAGTAAATATTTCTAAATGAATATGTCCACTAAGAGATTTCTGTTTTTTCAGAATTATTTATTTCATTTTTACATACTTGTATGCTTCCAGCTACTTGCTTTCGTCAGAGAATATATGTAATTCAAGGCCATGTGAATGGGACACCTATGAGGCTCGAACTCACGTATGTAGGTTTGTAAGTGTAATGTTTTTTTCAGGTTTTGTATGGGTTTATGCCCTATTCACATGTCCTTGTGACACATGTTCTCTGACTAAAGGAGCAAAGATGTATGTAAGAACAAAATTAATTATTATTTAAAAAAATCTCTTAATGGATCTATTCATTTGGAAATATATATATATATAGTTTCAAATACATTTCAAAATAAAATATCCAAGACTCTCATTATTAAATTTAATGTCATTAAAAGTGATGGGTTTTCATAAGTGCTAAATCTCACTTTAAATGTCTTCGTAAGCCAAATCAGTTTTTAAATATGTTCTTCTTAAAATAGACATTCCAAATGTTTGTGTAAATTTTTTCGTTCCCTCTTCTCCCCCCCCCCACACACATTTATTCGACTCATATACGGGACTCTATCTAAAAATTTATATACAATTACTTGGTTTCAAATTGTTAGTGTAACATATGGAAACAGCTATACAGTGAATGAATTTTGTGTACTCAGAAATGGTTCATCTTGCCAAGTCGGCTGGAGGACTGTAGAATACAGCGACTACTTTTCTGTAGAGGGATAAGATACCTACCAACGAGTGTCCTGGATATAACAATACACAATCTAGTAATACAGGAGCTTTGGGGAATACGATGTACCCATTTACTTCCTTGCCCAGTCAGCTGGAGCTTTAGAATACACCAACTGCTTCGCTGATGACGAGTAAGATCCCCAAATGATTATCCTGCATATGACATTAAACAATCTGATGGTAAGGTTCCACTAATACTGGATCTTTGGAGAATGCAGTGTTTCCTTGTCCAGTCGGCTGGGGCTGTTGAATATGCCGACAACATCTCTGCAAAGGTGTTAGACCTCCTCCCAACGAATGTCCTAGATATGACAATCTCCTGCTAAGGCTCTGGTAATGCTGGAGCTTTGGGGAATGTGGAGTACTCCTTCATTACCATCGCTCCAAGGTTCCCTCTGACCCTGAGTGATAGCACCTGATAGGGTCCTATCTATAGGTCAAATAGAACTAAACTGTGCATTATGCTAAACCTAATTGTTTGAAATAGAACTGTTTTTGACATTGAAATTGTAATTATGCTAAACTGAATTGTTTGAAATAGAACATTTTTGACATTTAAATGTGTGTAAACAAATACTATACTTATACTAAACAGAATTATTTGAAATAGAAATGTCTGA
Organism: Sepioteuthis lessoniana; assembly: GCA_963585895.1. Classification (NCBI taxonomy): domain Eukaryota; kingdom Metazoa; phylum Mollusca; class Cephalopoda; order Myopsida; family Loliginidae; genus Sepioteuthis; species Sepioteuthis lessoniana. The sequence goes on along the minus strand of OY757929.1, from coordinate 42,560,670 downwards.
CTAAACGGAATTGCTTGAAATAAAAATGTTTTTGACTATTAAATTGTGTACTTATGCAAAATTAAATTGTTTGAAATATAACTGTTTATTTTTATAAAAATAGATTTGACATTAAATAACCTTCAGAATTTGATATGCCATAAAACCCTTAAAAACCTAACAAACATATGGTTCTTCAATATCTCATAATATTTTCCTGTGTTCAGCGATCACAGACAACCACAAGGCAAGACTTAAAATTTCAAAATGGCTGCCAATCCTCTGGCTTTTTATAGTAATTGGAAGATTTCTTTTTCCCTGAATGCAACACCAAATTTCTGTATATATTCAACGGGAGGTTGTCTGTTACTTATGACTCTAAGATAATCCAACACAAATAACCATTCCCATTTAACGTTGTATTTGCCTTTGTTTGTAGAGTTATATGTTTTCAAGTATTCCTATCAAATATTAGTTGTCTAAATTTCTGAGACGAAGCTTGGTAATTTTTATCATAAAGCGTTTTCAGACTATTGTCTTCATCTTTATCCACAACGTTTCGGCCGATATTTCCTCCGGACTTCTTCAGGTGTTTGCGAACTCGGGTACCTTCATGGAACTTCGAACTACGTCCTTTATTGAATCCACGGGGGTCGCCTGTTTTGATTCGGTTAGCCATAACCGGGTACAAGTGTTAAGTATTCCTGTCTAGTTACTCGCCCGCAGTCAGGATTGAACCTGCAATATCCAGATGATTGTCTCCTTAGAAGCTTAGGGAACCAACGCCTATAACCGTTGCGCCATGTGTACTATCAAATACTAAAACTTCTCAAATAGAATGTCTTATATATGAGACTCAAAAAGTCATTACCTCCGGCTTAGTAAACGGAGTATAGCTTGTTTGAATTCAAAGTTTTCTTTCACTCATATCTTGTATCTAATACAAATACTTATATGGCTGAGAGTATTCATAATAATTTTCAGTTATATGTATTCAAAAATTCACTCATCCATCACCTCAGCATGAATTGTTTCCCTCCTCATAGACTGATTATCCTTTTAAGATTGAAGAAGCCAGTTTGCCCGACTATTTTACCCATAGATGAGGGGAGAACTAATAAACCGGGAAAGCCAAAGGGATACGTCTGTCCTCGGTGGCGCCAGAGACTGAATCTTTTTCATTCACCAGTGATGTCATCCTGAGATTATCCAGTGCGTCACGTGTGCACGAGACAGTGCTTCACATGCATTCATTGTTGACGTGACCTGTCGAGATGTTATGCCGGGGACCTTTCCGTCTACGTGCTTCGAATCTACAAGAGACCTTTCTTCCCCTGTGCTCAAGGTCGGCCCACTGGTTCAAGTTTTGCGAACGCCTCTTGGCCAAGATCTCTGATGGATTCATGCCTTCTCTAGAAGCACTTGCACGAAGTGAAACGCCTACTCACTCTGCTGGATTTGAACTCAGTTCACCGTTTTTATTTCCCATGGTGCAATTCTAGACATGACATAACTGAAGACGTGTAGTTATGCATTTATAATCAACCAAATGAAACAGCGAGTAGATTATTTTGAGTAAGAATAGCTACGCTGATTATCATCATTAACTTAAACCAACATAAAGATTGACTTATTATTAAATATTATAGAAGAGATCCACATTGATTACAGTCTGATTGTTTGGTTGAGTTTTATGGCATATCAACCCTTGCTGGTTATTTAATGCTTATATATATTGATTTGTAAACAAATATTCTGCAGAACCAGAGCGAATTTGATTGCACTCAAATGGTTTCAAGTATTGCTATGTAATTCTTACAATTCGATATCAATTAATTGTCAGCTACCAGTTTAATGGTTGAGCTTATATCATTTGAAAGTGAATATTTTGTTGTTAATTTTACCTTTAAAAAAGTTAGAGCAAATTTATTTGCACATAAATATTGCTATTGGTTGCACACAGTTTAAGGGATTCAAGTATTGCTATATAACACTAATAATTCTATAAAATATCAGTTCTTTGCTGGCACACAGTGAAGTGGTTTCAAATATTGCTCAGACTAAGTTTCATTTACATACAGTTAAATGCATTCAAGTATTACTCATCAACCCTAATAATTCTGTTTATCTCTATTCATTCATTTGCTCAGTCAAATGGTTCCTAGTATGGCTAGGCACTATCAATAATTCAATTTGTGCAAGCAATTAAATGGTTTTACGCATCCTTATTTATCGAACACAAATCATCATCATCATGTCGTGCTGGTAGCATGGATATCCCTGACCCTCTCTCGTCACTCCTCCCTATCGCTCATCGCCCTAGGCAGGTCTTCAACTTATATTTAATACTCATCATTTGTTTTCAAACACTTAAATTGCTTTAAGTATGCTATATAAAAGTATTAGTTTTATTTGCACACAGTTAAATTGCTTCAAGTTTCGCTAGGTAAAACTAACATTTCAACATCAGTCATTTATTTCCAAGCAGTTAAATGATTAAACAGTCCTATTTCATATATAATTTGGACCCTAACAAGTACTGCCACTCAGAGTGGACCTAGGAGTAATAGAAATGAGGAGGCACTCCACATTACCCAAAGTTCCATGATTGAAGCCTCAACATCAGATGGTTTATTGTCATATCTAGGACATTTATTGGGTGTGTCTTATCCTCTGCAATGATGCAGTCATAGTATCCTACAACCCCAGCCGGCTGGACTGTCGAAATTTGAGAATTTGTTTGCAAATATATATGGGGCCATGTGTCAACTGTCGTCATTTTGAATTATTAATTTCACCAGTGCGCTTTATTTTGTTCGAGTTTTGTCGCAATTAACTGAATGCTGTACTGTTTGGCAATCATGCCAGAAGCTCTAATACAAAGATTTCAGAGTGTTTGGGTGTTGATCTGAAGACAGATTTATATTCATATCGATGAAAACACCCAGTCCACATGGTGTTTGGAGCGGTCATTAGCAGTGGCGATGTTTGCCTCCATTGATCTTCCCACATAACCTCACACTAAACACTGATTCCTACATCAAGTACCTGGAGAAGGTAGTGCTGACCTGGATTGATTAATGAAGGTGTCTTTGAATAATACTCTTGGGAAAGGTATGAATCCAATTATTCTCCCTCCAGCTATGGGTAAATAGTAGGGCAGACTAGGTCCTTCAGCCTTGGTGAGGCAACTAGTCTAGGAGAAGGAAAACTCTGAATTCAAACCTGCTAAACTCCGCTTAAAAATTGACCATGTGTCATATCCTGCCCGGGCGGAGGGGTTGGGTAAATATGATAAACATCAGTCATATATTTACACACAGTGAAATGTAAAAACAGTTCTATTTCAAATAATTCAATGAAGCAAAAGTACGTAGTTTAAATTTCAAAAACAGCTCTATATCAAATAATTCCGTTTTTGCATAAGCAATTGACCAATAAATAGGACCCTATTAGGTGCGACCACTCTGGGTCAGATTGGACAAGGGAGCGATAGAAATGAAGAGTAACTCCACATTCCCCAAAGCTCCACCATTACTGGAGGTACCCGTGGTGTAGTCGTTATCGCCGTAGGAAATGAACACGGCGATACGAGTTCAAATCCTGGACGAGACTGATTGCATTTCACATAGCACTAATACCCTTGGGAAAGGTATGAATCCAATAATTCTCCCTCCAGCTATGGGTAAATAGTAGGACAGACTAGGTTCTTCAGCCATGGTTAGGCAACTAGTCTAGGAGAAGGGAAAACTCTGAATTCAAACCTGTTAAACTCCGCTTAAAAATTGACCTTGTGTCATATCCTGCCCGAGCGGAGGGGTTGGTAAATAGTACCATTACTGGCACCTCAGTATCAGATTGTTTAGTGTAATACACAGAACACTCGTTGGTGGGAGGTCTTACACCCCTGCTGAGAAGCAGTTGGTATATTCCATAGCGCCAGCCAACAGGGCCCTCTTTGTAGTAGTAGTAGTAGTATTTATATTAGTATTAGAGATATAACCCGAATGCACTTGCTACAATGATGCATTCTAAGACGTTAGCTCCTATGCCACGGGGACTCTCCCTAATTTTATCTCCTTAGATGATATAGGGTTTGATTTGGTTTCTTTGTTTAATGGCATATTAACATTTGTAGGTTATTTAATGTCAAAGCCACTCTCCGAGAAGAACTGTAATGGTACTATTTATCCCATAACTGGGAGGTTCATACATTTCCCAAGGGTATTTGCTCGAAAGTGAACATAATAGAGCGACTGGAGTACGAACTCGCTTACTACGATTCCGCAGTCCATCGCTTTAACCACTGCAACACGAAGACACCCCCCTTGATATAGGGAAGTCTGCTGATAAAACAAGATAGAAATTTGAGTCACAAGGTCGTCATGGAAGGAATACGAGGAAGGTGGCCTCAAAATAGCTGATGATGATAATGATAATAATGATAATTTTATTATTATTATTATTATTATTATATGTAAAGAAATGATGTTTGGATGCAATTGGAGAAAGATATCTTCAGTCAAATAACGAGGGATGTTGAGGACAGTTGCTAGGTTGCCTGCCGTTCGCCGCTCTGTCTAATATCCACTGGAGGAACAAAGGGTGGCCATTCTGAGGAAACTCTAATCAGTCCAAGAAGCCAATGAAATATTCTGCTGCACTATGGCATCGTGCTGCCCGAAGGTGAAATTACTTCGCCTACTTTCTCCAACCTTTGTACCGAACCTTTTTCCTCTTCACCGGGGCATTTGTCATTATCATACCGACATTCATTAATCTTCATTTTTTTTCTTTCTTTTCTTTTCTTTTCTTTTCTTTTTTGATTTCATTTTTTGTCGTTTCTTTCCTCTACATTTACTTTCAACCACGTTTCCTTTCTCGTACAAAGGAAAGACTTTTATTCAGTATGATTTTCGGTAGTAACTATCCCGTATAGATTCGTGTCCGAAGGCTGACTGCTGTTAAGTAATCTGCAAGTTGGTCTTTATTCGCTCCTGCGACTCCCACTTCCACGGACACAACGCCGTTTAAATCTGGGATTCAACAGACTTACAGTTGGTGTCAGAATTATTGGCTCCTCCTAAATATTGTTGCCCAGTCTGCTGAAATTGTTGAATACACTGACTTAATCTCTGCAGAGGGCTAAGACCCCCCTCCCTAACGAGTGTCCTGGATATGACACGAAACAATCTGCTGGTGAGGTCCCAGTAATACTGAAGTTTTGGGGAATGCAGTAACCCTTCATTAACATGGCTCCCAGGTCCATGCCAAGTCGACTGGGGCTGTAGATTTGCAGAAGGGTAAGACTCCCCCAACGTGTGTCCTGGATATGACACTAAAAAATCTGATGGTGAGGTTCCAATAATGCTGAAGCTTTGGGATATGCGGAGTAGTCCTTCATTAACATCACTCCCAGGTTCACTCAAGCCCAGGGTGGTAGCATCTGATAGGGTCCTATGTATGGGTCAAATAGAACTAAACTGCTTACTTTGCTAAACTGAATTATTTGAAATAGGACTGCCTTTTTTACATTGAAACTGTGTATTTATGCTCAACTAAATTGTTTGAAATAAAACCTTTTCGACAATTAACTGTTTATAAGCTAAAAACTATATTGAATTGTTTGAAATTTAATTCGGCGTTAAATGACCCAAAAAGGGTTGATACGCCGTAAAAACAAAACAACCAGCGAACCAACCTGAATACGGGCAAATTTTCTTGGGAAATGTGAATATTTCCAAGTACCGTAAATAGCCTTGTATAATACGTACCCCTCACGATGAGCTAAGAAAGTCTACCAAAAAAACATTCCTCGTGTATAACACGCATTGACTATTTGAAACTTGTAGCAGCGAAATTTATACTAAATTTACCATTTGTTCAACTTTTTATCTGGTTTGTATCGACTAAAATAAGAGTTTATTTGGTTTATATAATGTTTCGAAAAATAAAATTGTCACGGAATTGAGGGCAAAATCATCATCATCATCATCATGTCGTGCTGCCGGCACAGATATCCCTGACCCTCTCTCGCCACTTTTCCCTATCGTTTATCGCCTCTGGCAGGTCTTTAGGGCTACATCCCGTATCCTCACATAGCTGCTGTATGTATGTTCGAGCTGTTCATCCTGCTTTTGCTCGGCTATATGTGGGGGCCCATAGGAGTACATCACTTATGAACTCGTCCCTGCTTCTCCAGCAGTGTCCTGCATGTCTGGTTCGTCTAACTTGGATAGTTTTCGTGATGGGGTGCAGGTAGCCGTATAGTTGGTGCAGCTTTGTGGGGTGTTGCCGCCAGGACTTGTTCAATATTGTTCGCAGCATTCTTCTGTAATTGCTGTCTAGCTTCTTTTCCAGCCGTTTTGTTAGCGTCAAAGTGGTGCCTCCATACAGCAGTATCGATATGACCGCTGTCTGGAAGAAACTACGTTACATTTTATCGGTCAGGTTTGATTTCCATCAGATCGATAGCGTGTCGATGTCTTTTTCGGTTGATGAGACACTGCTTCAAGGTAGGTGAATTTGTCTACCAGTTTCAGAGAGGTTCTCTCTGGTGTGGAGACGTCGCCTTCTTATTAAAGCATATATATTCAGTTGAGGGCAAAATGGAAGGACATATTCACCTCGTTTCGTGTTTGTTAAAAAACATGAAACTTGGTGAATATGTCCTTCCATCAGTTAGTTTGGACTGTAGATATAACTTACTTTCTAACATTAGTTTGTTCGGACCGTAGATATGACTTACGTTTGATCGAGCAACCACGCTAACATGTTCACAAAAATGCGTAACAAAAGTAAGCTCATATGAAAAGAAACAAAATTATAAACACACTCACATTCTAGCGGCTCGAACTTTGTATAAAGAAACCGATCATAATTATAGTACTGTGTGGGGCGAATATTTTTGGCACCAACTATACGTGGAAAAAAATGGGAATATTGTTATTTTCCCCATCTCAGCCACAAAGCAGTCATCATGATTGATGTCCGTTTCCGTTAATATAATCGGGAGGTATTGTTCCGGAGTTGGAATACCCAGGAACTGGATATATTTTTTCTTCCTTTTTTCTTTTTCATGTATGTACGATTAGTGAAAAAAAATTTTTTGTCGAACCTTTCGTATCAAATTATTTTCCTTTAACGTTTTAACCTTTGGTTTAAGTTGAAAAGATTAGTTTATATGGTCGAAAGTCATTTGCTCAATTTCAAATGCATCACAGTTCCATATATATATATATATATATATATATATATATATATATATATATATATATATATATATATATATATATATATATATATATATATATATATATACCTGCTCCTTCGCACGAGCGGGATGTAGCACAAGTTCAATTTTAAATGGAGTTTAGCCAATATGAATTAAGAGTTTACCTTCTCTTAGACCGGTTGCCATACCAAAGGTGAAGAAACCAGTCTGTCCTACGATTTGCTCATAGTTGGAGGGAGAATAATTGGATTCATACCCTTCCCAAGTGTATTTGCTCTGTGTGAAATGCAAACAGTCTTGGCTAGGATTTGAACCCGTGTCGCCGTGTTCATTTCGTACAAAGGTAACCATTACAACCACAAACGCCTCTTATATATTTAAAATCAGAATTCGTTTGTTATATACTTTATCATATAATCTTTTCACCCCGATGGAGGTGACCTTCGCTCGGGTTATTTGTCGTCTAATTTTTTGTTTGTTTGTCATTTTATTCCGGTATGCAATAATAAAGAGCTTTTTTATTTGTACCCTTTTTATTTTAGCGGTAAAATATTCATTGCTGACATCATTTCGATCATGATCATGTTCGTGCCTTTCTTAGTAATTTTCGCCTTTTTTTGTGAATATTTTTTTCATAAAGTTTTCTTGCTCTTTTTTAAGGCAAGTTTGCTCCCCGTGATCTCTTTTTTTATCCTCCCCACCCCCAATTTTCCCGTCATTTCTTGCATCATTCCTTTGGATCGACATTCATTTATTTTATACTTTCTTTTTGTGACCTTCAACATTCTCCATTTTTCTTGGCTTCTCCCTGTCTTCTTCCAATGTCCTCAACTCTTTCCATTTGATCTACAATCTGCCTGACTTCTATCTTTATTCCGACCTTCTCTACGCTGACTCTGAGAAACTCTTCCAGTGCCAAGAAAAAAAAAACTAATCAAGAGATACCGATTTCATTCCTTGCCGAGAATCTTGGGGAAAAAAATAAAATAAAGATGCGAGGATAGCGATTGAGATAAGCAAGAAAAAAGAAAGTTGAGTAAAAAAGAAAAATGGAGAGATATACAACATCAGTTTGGAAAATCGCCTCAATTCATTGCCACGAGGCCAGCTATGTTTTGTGCCCGTTCACGTGACAGTCACATGTCTTGGCCGACAAAATTGCCGTCCATCTAAGCTAGAAATCAAAAGTAATTTTCTCCAGTATTTTTTTCTTTCTTTCCAGGAAAATGTTGAGTAATCAGTTTTGATTTTCCGCTGGAGATGGATACAAGCAATTGGACAAGAAATACGGCGTATTGATTTGTATCGTTAAGGTATAGCGAATATCGAATACACATGACTAATCGTTTAATTAAAAACATTCTTCAATCTCATCTAAAAACGATGTTTTATATCGATAGAAAATCCGTACTGTTCCAAAGATTTTACAAGTATCCAACTCCTGTCATGAGTAGTATGTGACAAATGGTCAATTTTCAAACAGAGCACAGATGGTTTTAATTTTAGAGTTTTCCTTCTCCTATACTGCTTACTTCCATAATCATTGGCATGCAGATAGAATGAAGTCTCCTGACTCTCTCTGTCTCTCTCTCTCTCTCTCACCATCCGTCCCTATAATCCATCGCTCCCGGTAGATCCTCCGGACTACATCCTGTGTCTGCACAGAGTTGATGTAAGTTCTTGTTAGTCGGCCAAAAATGGCGCCTCTATATGTGAGAATCCATAAAAGAATGTCATTTATGAGCTCATCTTTGCTTCTCCAGCCGTACTCTGCATGTCTTGTTCGACTTACTTGGATGGTTTGTGAGATGGGAAGTGGGTGGCCGTACAACTGCTATTCTGCGGGGTATTGCTTAAATGATTTGTTCAAAACAGAGTCCAGTATTCTTGCTTGGTTCTTTTCATGCGTTTTGTTAGCATCCATGTGGTGCACCCATATATTAGTATGGACACAACAATAGCTTTGAAGGAATCTCATTTTATTTTATTGGATAGATCAGACTTCATATGAGAGACAGCCTGGTAATAGCAATCTACGCGTATGTTAACATCACTTTCGATAGATGAGATATTGCTGTCTAGTGATACAGATTTTTGTGGCCTGTCTCTCATAGTGGAGTGTTATATTTGCGTTCACGTAGAAGCCAGTTCCTCCAGCTGCTTCCTCCAAGCTAAACAGTTGGAATACTGCTTGGACTAGTCTTACCCCTCTGCAGAGATGCAGTCAGTGTATACTACAGGCCCAGCTGACTTGGCAATTATTAGATCTATTGAGTTTGAAGTACGTAGTTTAAGCCTACTACTATATGGATGCACTACATGGACGCTAACAAAACGCATAGAGAAAAACGTAAACGGAAAGAACACAAGTATGCCGTGATCTCTTTAGATCACATCTTCGAAGTAATACCCTACAAAATAGCTGATGTAAGACCACCTATCCCCATCTCACAAACCATATTATTAAGAAATACGAATAAGACATGCAGAGTTCTACAGAAAAGCAAAGATGAACTCGCTTGCAACGTTCTTTTATGGACTCCATCACTTGGGCGTATCAGTTTTAGCCGACCAGCAAAGACGTATATACATCAGCTAGGTGTGTATACAAGATGTAGACTAGAAAACCGGCCGAGACCGATTAGTGATACGGCTGGATGGCGAGAAAGAAAAAGTCAAGGAACACCGAGCTTCCAACGCGACTTGATAATCTTAAGTCAAGGAAAGTTGGTGACCTTAGTCGAGGGTGAGCCGAAGCCTCCCTTTTCAATAGCTACTACACCAAGGTGTAGAGGAGGATGCTATTCCTCCTCTGGATTAGATCCACTTTACCCTTACCTTATAATGCTGAGAGTTAAGCAAAGTGACAATAGTACCATTCTTGTGTCTTTGGTATGACTCGACCTGGGATTGAACTCCGGTCTCCTGGACTTTTGGCGAACAATCTACTCATTAGGCCAATGGCCCGGTTAAATGATGATAATGATTATATCTTATTTACCCCAAAATTTCTTGACATATTTATTTCGGGCTTTAGGCCTTTTTGAGGAGGGTTAAAATCTGGTTATAAAACGTAAAACTTTACTGAAATTGTCACAAAAAATGTATTACAAATCCTCTAATTACAAAAAGATCGTTGTATTTCCAGAAACCATGTGGGCATTTTGTCTTAAATTAGCATATACCTTACTGAGAAAGCTAATTGAAATATTGCTGCTTCAGTTCGATGATGAAATTGCAAGTTCAAATTTTACCGTATACTTTTACATAAAACTGTAAACTTCAAAACACCTGATGCTGTCAACAAAAAAATTAAAAATTAAATAAAAACAAAAATTACCAATATCTGTGTTTTTCCAAAGTTTTAAGATTAGAATGAAACACAGGTATTATAACACTATCTTTGAAGTCTTATGCTCAGAAGTATATATTTACCCAACCCCCCACACGGGCAAGATGTGATAGAAGTTCAATTTTTAAGCGGAGTTTAACAGGTTTGAATTCAGAGTTTTCCTTCTCCTAGACATGTAACCTAATCACGGCAAGAGAACTCAGTCTGTCCTACTGTTTATCCCATAACAGGAAGGAGAATATTTGGATTCATACCTTTCCCAAGAGTATTAGTGCTATGTGAAATGGTATTAGCCTGGTCCAGGATTTGAACTCGTGTTGCTGTATCCATTTCCTACGACGATAACCATTACACACCGAGAATCTCCTCAGGGTATACAAAAGTAATTGTTCTGCGAGACTAGTTTGTTTATAATTAGTTTCCGAAGAATTATTAAAAAAACTAACCATAGCTTGGATTTGACAAAAGGTCACAAATATGGGACGCCTAGTGAGGATCGAACGTTCATTTCAGGAGAAATTGATTTGCGAGACAAGCCTGTTAACCAGTAGATCTTGAAGAAGTATCCAAGAAAATTAATTATTGCTTGGATTTGACATAAATCCACAAAAATGAGGCATCAAGTGAGGATCTAACTCTCCATTCAGGAGTAATTGGTCTGCGAGACTGGCTAGTTAATTTCATCACGATTATATTCTTATAGATAACCATGAATTATATTCTTTGATAAGTATGAGGTGCTTAGTGAGGATCGAATTCCTGACTTATTCTTTATTTATTTGCGACACTAGTTTTTTAACCGCTCCACCACGACAAGTTGTCTAAACTTGGGCTTAAAATAGAGGAAAATGTTTTCATTTACGTGGGAATAAGCAAAGGATACTCACTAGAATCCACTAGCGAGCCTTTAGTACGAATGAACGTTTCACTAAATATTCGACTGTTTTCATTACAAAGAAAAAGGAAAAAAAATCGGATTCTGCCAACTGCTGCTATGATTTCGCTGTGTTCACTTCCGACTGGGCATACACAATGCTTATAGTCAACAATCAGCTTGTTATCGATTTTACGAGAACCACTCCTCGAAGAACATTTGAGAAGCGTCGGCAATCACACAGCTCCAAGCAAGAGCTTCTCAAAATGTTTCATCTCACAGTATTTCTTCCCATCCACCGTCCACTTATTTCTTACAAAAAAAAAAATGTATATATATACCACTAAAATACATGGTACATACGAGGCGCACGTAGTATTACGGTTATTATTATAGGGAATAGAATCGGCAATTTGAGTTCGAATCCCTTGTGTTAATGTCCTTGGGTAAGGCATATACCTATCTCTTCACGCACACTCCTGGCTAACTATGATAGGCTAGCTTTCAAGCTTTGCTAAGTCAACCAATCTTGAAGAAGGAAAACTCTGAATTCAAACAAGCTGGACAACTTAAAAAACTGCATTTGTACCAAATTCTGCTCGTGGGAGAGGGGTTGGGTAAATAATTACTCTTAGATTTACTCTGATCTGATGTGGTAGAATCTTTTAATGACCTATAACAGGTGAAATAGATGTTTGAGATATGTTTTTAAATGATTCTGAATTATCTGTCAAAATCTTTTAGATGAGGGTTGCTATGTATTATTTTGGTTGTGATTTTTCAGACTGTTGTCCTCATCTTTATCTTGATAATTTAAAACACAAAGCTTCGGCCGCTGTATACTGCAGCCTTCCTTAGGTGTCCCTTGTTTATCTGAGAATAGAAATTATTCAGCCAGGGATATCATTTAAAGAGTTTGACAGTTGATCAAACAAGGTGTTCAAGAACGATGAAGATCTTATTCAAATAATGACGTCATTGTTTTTCATGCCTATCAATCTGAGAAGCATTACGAGAAGTTTCACGAGATGAAATTGAAACGCAAAATTCAATGACATCAGTTATTTTTAATATTTTAAATTTCTTCTTAAGTAATTTGATTTTAAAATAATTTGATTTAGCCTTTTCAATTATTGGTTCCCATACTTTGTTCATTTCAATTGTTGGTCTACTCAAGAGGTCAATATAACCTAACAAATGTGCAGCCTCTTTGAGACGTAGTCTTTTTCTAGTTTTCTTCCCTGTCAATTATTTCAACTTTTTGAAGTATATTAATGAATTAGCTCTTTAATGATTGCAATTAAAATTAGGAAGGGCTTACACTTTTAAAATGATTTTAAATTACATTTATTTATTTGCTCGTAATGAAATGTAATTGCGGAGGGATTTCGTTTTATATATCTTGCCTTTCGGTTTAGTTAGGCTGAGAACCTTTCGCTTAGCGCATGGGTTAATTAGGTGCAACATTAACGCAGGTGTTCACACGTGTGCGGAACGGATGTGTCATTCAGAGATGTCAAAATAAAAATCCCAAATAGGAATCGGGATCAGGGCATGTGGGTGACGTCACGCACCGGAAGCGTGGGCTGAGATTTGAAAAAAAAGCAGTTAGTTGATGTCCTACCTCGGAAGAAGAAGGTTGACTTTCTGAGCTGGGCGAGGCCAGACGACTTTGTGCGCTACGGGCGCCGCGCGTTGGTTGGGTTGAGAGCTGACGATGTAAAAGCAGTCAGCATAGAAAGATTGTCTCTCTCTCTCTCTCTCTCTCTCTCTCTCTCTCTCTCTCTCTCTCTCTCTCTCTCTCTCTCTCTCTCTCTCCTCATGTCGAAAAACCTTTAAACTCAAAAAGGTGAATAAAAGTTTCGTACCTGAACCAATTTCTCGAATTTCGCGTTTTTAGATTCCCTATGTCTATTTCACATATCCGTATCATGGGTATGTCACAGAAAAACATTAATATAGCAGCTACTTATGGAGTGTTTTCCAAGTGAACATGCATGTTTGTAAAATCTGAAACTATAAGTTATTTCGGCATAAAAGAGGAGGAGTTGATATGCCATAAAATCAACATACCACACAACTTACTTTGGTAAACAGCAACGATACATAGTCCCTTCCAATCGTCTTATTATTAACACTTTTTCGTCGGGCACCCTGGAAATAAATAGTAAACTTAGATATATCTACGTACGATACCGTATTAGTGAGGCATCTTAGCTAGAATTCTAAACAATACTTTCTGCGATGCACTCTAATGATATTTAGATAGTAGGGTATCTATGAATATCATTACAACGTAAGGTATCCTGAAGATATTTAGTCAGGTCAGCATAAACACAATTCGACGCAACCATTGTGAGTCATCTACTGCTTATGTTTTACATTGATTTATAAAAATTTTTTTTTTCCTTTTTTTTTTCTTTCGTAAAAAAAATAACATGGCGCTATAATGCGGCACATGGTATAATGTTGTCATTTACTAAGCTTAGCACGACGCCAGAAGGATAAAGTACCCAGTAAGAATCGATCTCTAACCATGGTCTCCTCGTTTAAAAAAATAGCCTGTACTAAGATCCCCCTTCAGCCTCCTTAATAAATTCTATTTTTATCAAAAAAAATGATTTCTAATGGTAGCTCAACTAAGACACTAAGAAAAAGCGTGAATCTATTCTTTATTCCACACGCTTGAGTTACTGGTAAATAGTAAGGGAGACTCGGATTTTTCAAACTTGGTAATGCAACCGGTGTAGTTGAAGAAAGACTGAATTCAAACCATCCGCTTTAAAAATGCCCGAAGAGTTGGGGCGGGGGGTAAATATATACTCATTTGTGCCTACTTTCGTTCTCTTTCCCGGCCTCATCGCTATATTATTTTACCCAAGGTGTAGAAAGATGAAGTTTTTTTGTTGTTTTTTTTTCGTAGTATAGGTCGTCGGTGAATTGTTAAGGTGGTGGTTTATTTGTGTTTTATGGTATATCAACCTTTGTTTGTTGATTAATGCCAAATCCATTTTATACATATAAACAGTTCTATTTCAAGCAATTCAATTTAACATGAGTACACAGTTTAATTGTCAAAAAAATTTCTATTTCAAGCTATTCAGTTTAGTCAAACAATTCTAATTCATCCAATTCAGTTTAATATAAGAATAGATTTTGTTTACACATACTTGAATGTCAAAACAGTTCCATATTAAACAATTCAGTCTAGCGTAAGTACAGCTTCAATATCAAAAACAGTTCCATTTCAAACAATTCAGTTTAGCATAAGTGCGCAGTTTAAATGTAAGTATACAGTTTCATTGTCAAAATATCTGTATTTCAAACTATTCAGTTTGGTCAAACTGCTCTAATTTAAACAATTCAGTTAGCATAAGTACGCAGTTTTCTTATGTTTAATCCATAGATAGGACCCAATCAGGTGCAACCACTCCGGGCCAGAGTAGACCTGGGAGCGAATGGCAATGAATGGATTCTCTGCATTCCCCAAAGCTCCAGTATCACTGAAACATTTCAATCAAATTGTTTAGGGTCATGCCAGGACACTCTTTGCGGGTGTCTTACCCCTCTGAAGAGGTGCAGTCGGTGTATTCTACAGCCCCAGTCAACAGGGTGAATTTTTAGGTTCTGTTGGGATGAGTTTCGTATGTGAATCTTTTTTTTTTTCTTCTTACCCTATTCACTTGTTGTCTTTTTCTTGTTAATTAGCTCTAAATCTAGTCTTCTGACTGGGATTAGGAGATCTGCTTATATCTAAAAAAAAATCCTAGAGAATTTTTGTACGTCTCATTTTCAGGGACCGATTCTGGAGTAATGGTTATCATCAAAGAGAATGTAATTAGCGAGCCGAGTTCAAATCCTGTACAAAGCAGTTTGCATTTCACTTCGGGCTCATGCTTTTAGTAGAGAAATGAATCAGTCTTTTTTCACCAAGCTATGATAAAATACTCGAGCAGAGTAGGTTCTTTAGCGTTGATAAAACAAGCAGACTTCACGAAGGAAAAATGAGAATTCAAATCAGCTTTATTCGACTTAAAGTTGATCTTGTGTTACACGCTGTCCAAAATACCGGGCTTTAGTAAATACATACTATAATGTGTAATAATTATCCAAGTGTTCAAGAATGCAAGAAATCAATGGATGCGTTTGTTATTCATTAAGCTCTTTTTAAACTGTGGCAAAAGACCGGGGGGTACGTGCACCCAGTGAAACTCGAATTCACTAGTAATGGTCAACCAGTCTAGCTAGCTAACCATTACACTACACAAGGTGCCCATATCTGTAGATGTGCCAAATAATTCTCTAAATCTAACCTTTATTCATATGTCTGCCATTACATACTTGAAGGACTCCAAGAACTCTAGCCGTCCTTGAGGTATTTCTCAGGTTACAAATGGAATCTCGGTTGATTCGACGCTGCTTCCTAGGTACGTGAATTTGTCTACAAGTTTAAGAGGGGTTCCTTCTAGAGTGGAGATGTCCCCCGTTTGGTTATAGCACATATATTCCGTTTTGTGTGCATTAACATAGAGGCCTATGCTTGCTGCTGCTCGTTCCAAACTATGCAGAAGTGTTTCGGCTTGGTCAGGTGTATTTGCCAGTATCGCTATGTCATCGGCGTAGTCGGCGTCAGTAATTGTTGTTGCGGGGTACCTTCTGCTTCTTTTCTTCGTCAGTTCGAAGCCATTCTTTTTGATTTTGTCAATCGATGTTCTAAGTACGTAGTCTAGACAAATGATAAAGAGATACGGAGCCAGCGTGTCCCCTTGTAGTACTCCTGCTACAATGTCAAAGTATTCTGTGTCTCAATCCGGTGATCGTACTTTTACTTTAGTGTTTCTATAGAGAATCGTTATTGCCGCTACGGTTTCTTTAGGTATGCCGTACGCTAGTAGGATTTGTTCCATCTTTCCTCTGTGAATGGAATCGAAAGCCTTGGTAAAGTCGACAAATATTAATGTCGCTTGTAGGTTCTTTGCCCGTACACCTTCAAGGATTCTGCGGATGGTTAATATTTGTGAGGTCGTGGATCTATTTCTTCGGAAGCCATTTTGGTTTTTTCTAAGTATGTTGTCGATTTTGGGTTCTATTCGGTTTCGTAGTAGGGCATTGTAGATTTTGGCAGCTATGGATGTAAGTGTTATGCCTCGGTAGTTTTTGGCTAATCCGAGGTCCCCCTTTTTAGGGAAGGAGAGTATGCATCCCTTCATCCATCTATCTATCGGATTTTGATTGTATACTGCGTTGCAGTGGCGGAGCATGCTTTACTAGGAGCAAACAAATTATTAATATTGAATAGAATTATTAGATTTAAATAGCAATAATTGAAACCATTTGACTGCGTAGAATCAATAGCAATACTACTGTTGGGTATCACCAACATTTTCAGCATAATGAGCTATTCCATCTGCCATATATGGCAATAGCGGAGATCAGTCTGGGAATAAGCCTACGAGTCAGACCAGAAGAGCCGTTCCTATTGTTGAAGTATATCCTTACTCTACCACCAATCCTATGTTCTTATTACTAACAGTCTCTCTCTTGTAAATACCCTTTCCTGTAAATATAACTATTTTCCTAACATATGGTGGTATGTCTTATTATTACTACTACTTGTGTTCACTAACCAGAACACAAAAACTACTGTGCAGAAAATTAATTTTATCCCGTTTGAAAATTAAATTACTTACAAAATAATCTCTTATATACCACTTATATCTATTTAAATATATGGAAAAAAACCTGATGTTAAATTGTTACCGTTACAGTGCGATTCTTGAAATCAGTTAACTGTGCACAAAAAATGAGGTCTGGCTCATTTGAAAAATGTTGTCAAGAAAATCTTTTCAAGGTTTGACATGAAATAACCTACAATGGTTTACATGCCATGAAAACAAACTAAACCAAATCATATATATTTAATATATACGTATAAAGAGAATTTGGCATTAAATAATCTACAGTGGTTGATATGCCATAAAACCCAACCCTACCAAATCATATATATTGACTATATATGTATAAAGAGAATTTGGTATTAAATAATCTAGTGGTTGATATGCCATACAACCCAAACTTACCAAATCATATATATTGACTATATATGCATAAAGAGAATTTGGCATTAAATAATCTACAGTGGTTGATATGCCATAAAACCCAACCCTACCAAATCATATATATTGACTATATATGTATAAAGAGAATTTGGTATTAAATAATCTACAGTGGTTGATATGCCATAAAACCCAACCCTACCAAATCATATATATTGACTATATGACTATATATATGACAAACCACCATATGTTAGGAAAATAGTTATATTGACTATATGACTATATATATGACAAACCACCATATGTTAGGAAAATAGTTATATTTACAGGAAAGGGTATTTACAAGAGAGAGACTGTTAGTAATAAGAACATAGGATTGGTGGTAGAGTAAGGATATAAAGAGAATTTGGCATTAAATAATTAAGAGTGGCTGATATATCATAGAACCTGTTGTGGTCTTCAGTAAGACTGGCGGGAGAACAACTCAAACAACGGATGATAGGTAAACGTTATTGTATTAGCAGAAAAAAGGAAGTCATACAAAAGATGTACTAGCCGTTCTCGGTTTGCAGTCTGTCTGTCTGTCAAATGTCTCGTAAGAAACGAGAAATTGTCTTTCCTGAGCGAGCTAAGCTAAGCGAATATGTTTAGGTTAGACGAGTCCATCTTTGGGGTATGGTAGGATATGTCCCTATAACAGAACCATACAATCGAAACTAAACCAAACAGGTGAGATTTTAAAATGTTGGAGATATTTCTGTCGCACCTTCCATTATACAAAACCGGACACTTTGTGCTTATTGGTAAACTCAAATCAAATCTAGCTAAACGTTTCCTTTCTGAAACGAAAATTATGACTTTTTTTACGATGACTTTTATCCCATCACATGTTTCGGTAACCTGAATATCAATACTTAATGGTTTTGTAAAACGTTGAGCTCACAGCAAAACATATGTTAGAGACTCAGAGTGTATTTTCGGTGTATTGGTTGATTTATTTTAACTGCGTATCAACCTGTTATGGGTGATTTATACCGAGAGATTTAAGGAGTCATGTTTATTGTACGTTCATATTACACATTTTAGTGGTTTCTGAAATTCTTCTATTCCTTGCACACGTCTATATGGTTTTAAGTATTCCAAACTAATACAAATATTTTATTTGCTCAAAGTTGTATAATTTTAAGTAACGAATAACACTAAACCATAAAAACTTCAAATATCTACTCTTAATACAATTTACAGTTACATGGTATCAAGAATCGTATCTAATGCAAATCAGTTTTATTTTGGGAAGCAGTGTCTCATCAATCGGGACTGACATCGACACGCGACTAGCAAAGGCATGGACAGCTAACGATAGACTATCAGTCATATGGAAGTCAGACCTGACCGATAAAAGGAAGCGCAGTTTCTTCCAAGCAGCGGTCGTGTCGATACTGCTATATGGATGCACTACATGGACGTTAACTAAACGGATGGAGAAAAAGTTTGACAACAACCACACAAGAATGCTGCGAGCAATATTGAACAAGTCATGGAAGCAACACCCCACAAAGCAGCAGCCACCTACCACCAATCACGAAAACTATCAAAGTTTGATGAACCAAACACGCAGGACACAGCTGGAGAAGTAGGGACGAGATCATAAGTGATGTTCTCCAATAGACCCCCGCACATGTCTGAGCTAAAGCAGGGTAACCAGCTCGAACCAACAAACAGCGGCTCTGTGTGGATACGGGATGTAGCCCTGAGGACCTGCCAGAAGCGATGAACGATAGGGTGGAGTGGCGAGAGAGGGTCAGAGATATCCGTGCTGGTGGCACGACAAGATGATGATGATGATGATGATGATTACCATCGTAGACCTGGGAGTAATTGCAATGAAGAGGGACTCCATAATCCCCAGATATCCAGAACTGAAGCTTCTCCATCAGATGTAGTTTTGTGTCATGCCTGGGACGGCTGATTTTTAGAAGGTTCTTATCCTTCTGCATGGGATACAGTAAGAGTATTCTGATCCTCACCATCATTCGGTGTGTTGAAGGTCAAGATGGATGTTTTAGATCGAGCCTTTATTGCAGAGACAGTGAAGAAAGTGTATGTGCATTTATTCTAGCATGCGTTGCGTTTCATTAGCTGGTAAATCAAATGGCTGAAAAAAAAAAACAAGTCACTGAACTCACCTAAAAAAACTTAAACTACGTCGCAATTGTAAAATAGTCAACAGATCATCGTGATTAGATAAAGATCTAGCTGAACATTTACTGATCGTCGTCTGAATATCGTACATATGATGACTAATTTTAAATTTAAAATGCTTTTTAATCATCGACTAATACTTTTACTAATATATATATAAATATATATATATATATATATATATATATATATATATATAAACACGACATCCAATCACTTGGCCAGCGAGAAGGGAATTATAATTTGTATGGTATAATCTTTCATTCTCTTGTGAGTATCGTATGAATCAATTCCTAGCCGTCTCTTTAGAAATTCAGAAAGAAGTATCATACGTTCCAAAAATATTAATGTCAAATTTCTCTCTTTCTCTCAGTCTCAGTGTGTGTGTGACTCTCTCAATACGGATCAAGGGTTCTACGGACATAGAAAATCAATTGATTTCCATACGAAAAATGTGTTAATTTTTGTTTGGTTTGGTTTCTTTGTTTAATGGCGTATCAACCTTTGTAGGTTAATTAATGCCGAAGCTATTCTCCTAGAAGAACAGTAGTGGTACTATTTAACCCATAGCTGGTAGGATAAGGGGGTTCATACCTTTCCCAAGGTTATTTGCCCGAAAGTGAACTTAATAGTGCGACTGGAGTACGAAATCGCTTACTACGATTCTGCAGTCCATCGATTTAACCATTACACCACGAGGACACCCCCTTAGTAGTGGTACTATTTAACCTATAGGTGGAGGGATAAGGGTGTTCATACCTTTCCCAAGGGTATTTGCCCGAAAGTGAACTTAATAGCGCGACTGGAGTACGAACTCGTGTACTAGGATTCCATCGCTTTAACCATTACACCACGAGGACACTCCCTTAATTTTTGTGGAAAAATAGGCTCAAGAAGTTGTAGGTTTGACATTTATTACCCAATCGATGCTTCTACGCTCTTTTTGGAATCTCCTTGAGATTCGCTGACGACAATATTTGACTAACCGCGAAAACTTTGAAGGATCGAAACCCAAAATAATTTAAGAAATATTTTCTCTCGTAGATTGTTTAAAATACATTTTAAACAGATAGAATCAAAAACGAATCATCAGCTTTTCTATCTAATTTCGAGCCGAAATCAGTGTCATGAATAAACGATGAAATAGATAAATTTTTTCCGTAGAATTAAAGATTCATTCTGTAAATCTTTACAAAACGTTCGACTTTTGATGGTTTGGTTTGGTATAGGTTCTTTTGTTTAATGGCATATCAACCTTTGTAGGTTATTTAATGCCAAAGCTATTCTCCTAGAAGAACAGTATTGGTACAATTTAACCCATACCTGGGAGGATAAAGGGGTTCATACCTTTCCCAAGCGTATTTGCCCGAAAGTGAACGTAATAGCGCAACTGGAGTACGAACTCGCTTACTACGATTCTGTAGTCCATCGCTTTAACCATTACACCACGAGGACACCTCCCTCGACTTTTGAGTGAAAATCTCCCTTCAAGAAAGCATTCAATTTCACTATCACTTAATTAGTTTGTTAACTTGTGTTTGTATTATTGTCTTTCTCTTGATAATAAGTATTTTTGCTGTATCTGCATACATATCAGCGCATAGATTTACATTCACTCCTACATAATGAAATATTCACACAAAGTTCTTTTATACACGCAAAATATATCAACAAATTTAGACAATGCAAACGGCTACATTGAAAGCTTGATTTTTTTTTTCTTTTAATGTAAATATTCGAGAATATTTACGCTCTAAGCATTCTTACTTGAAAAGACTTTGTAACTTCTGTTTTTCAAAAAACTTTTCACAGAAGTTAAAGAAATAAAAATTCATCTAATTTATAGATCGATACTTTATTTAATCATTAACTCACTTTTCCGCTACACATTTGGCTCAAATCTTTGAATTCTTTACTATTCTCATCTGAGATTCCTTTCTATCGACACACGAATTATTTTACAGAATTTACACATCAATTGAATTATATTGGTCCTACTTCGATAAATCTTCGTAACAAAAACAACCATCTAAATTACTTTATTGAATTTTCGAAACAAAGTACCTATTTCAAAATGCCACAATCCAAAATATTTTATTTAATCATTTCTTCTGTGTACAGCCTTCTTTAACCTGTTTCTTATTCAATTTTTTTCTGATTTCTGAAGTTTCCTTGACGTCGACATCGCGAAAACGTCAAAACTTTCTTTGCATTACGCTTATCTAATAAACTCTTTTTTTTTTTTTTAAATTGCATCAATAATGGTTTGATTTTTTTGTTTAATAATATATCAACCTTTGTGGGTTTATTTAATACCAAAGTCATCTTGTCCAGTCGGCTGGGGCTGTATAATACATCGACTGCATCTCTGCAGAGAGGTAAACTTCCACCAAATAGTGTCCTGGATATGACGCTAAACGATCCGGCTCAGTCAGCTGGGGCAGTAGAAAACACTGACTGTGTTACTGCAGTGGAGTAAGGCTCCACCAGTAAGTGTCCTGCATAGTTGCAACCATATTGTGTACAAACAAAAGATTAATAGTCTATAGAATTATTTGTATGATATAGCAATACTTAAATCCCTGTAACTGTGTGCAACATATCAGCTCAGACTTGTTTAAGAAATGCTGTCAACAAAATGTGTTTACAAATCATATATATCTAATTTATATCTTGTTGTATCGTGGTAAGGAAAAGATACATAGTGAAATAGAGTTAATTATTTATTAATTCAAGTGGTACAGTCCGACTAGTGTTATAAGTCTCGCACTGTTGGTGTTACGTCCGAAGTTGGTTTTACTACAGACAGACGTCCTTTCAGTGCTGTCTCTCTGGTTTTCTTTCTGCTTCTGCTTAAGAGACATGGCGTCTTTTATAATTCCGGGATAGCGAAAGTCACGTGGTACGGGCCACTATACAGCATATTTATAAAAAGGATTTAGCATTGAATAACCAACAATGCTTGATATGTCATAAAAGAAAACATAACCAACAGCCAAAGCTATCATTGTAGACGTTTATATCTTCCCAAGGGTATTAGTCTAAAAGTAAGTGCAAAAGTATGACTAGAATTCAAACTACAACATACCACGATGCCGCCGCCTAACACATTAACCCTACGGCACAGAGGTTCTCTCACTACTAATGAACTGTCCAGTCGCCTGAGGCTGTAGAATACACCGACTGCATCTCTATAAGCAGGATTTCATTTGTTTACATATGATTAACCAGTTTTAATTCGTCATATTTTTTCGTGCAACATGATAATGAAGATAAGTAAATATATATTTACATTCTGTAAATTATTAGTTTATTTATCTTTTATATTTTGTTGAATTCTTTAGTGGGTTTAACAATCTTGAGAAATCATGTGCCAAGCGTATAAACCCAGGAATGAATTGGGGGGAGAGCACAGCTCGAGATGATTTCCTGAGAACTATTCAGTAACAATATAGTCATTAAAATATTCTAATTGCGAGGAGTGATGTAATATTATTGAGACTTAACCTTTTAAATTTTCGTACTTTTCAAAATCAAAATTTAAATGAAGATGTCTTGAGCAGCTGATGGAATGAAGTAAAAATGTCTAGACATGCTGTCTAGACGTTTAGGTTTCGTTGAGACGAGTCAGTGCTGATTTGAAAAAAAAAATGATCAAGCTATTCCCGATACTTTTTGAGCTAATTTTAACGGTTATAACTTTTTTTGTTTTATTTAATATATATATCTTTAGTTTTGTTTAATTTTTTTTGTTTTTTTAGTTTTATTTAATATAATTTTTTCATCTTTCTTTTTTCTTTCCTTTTTTTAAATGTTCGTTTTCGAATCACGTTATTCATTTTTCATCGTCAGTAACTATGACCTAATGACTTATAAATACTTTTCCTCTGTCGAATGAGAAGCGAAAGGATTTAAACACGAACCACTATTCATTTCCGTCAATTCATTTGGAATGCATTTCCCTGTTTTATTTTTTTTTTCTAAGGTTTGTGAAACGATATACTAGAGTTCACAGATTTCTATTTATTTATTTATATTTATTTATTTACGGCTCGCGTGTTCTTTTTGCTGCATTTTCCCACAATTTCTTCTCTTATTCATCAATTTTTATGTACTACGGTCTTTCAGATTGTGGGTGAGTCCTGGTAGCGTTTTAGGCTAACGTGCCGGTCTGTGACATTGCAGTAAGCGAGTTCGAATTCAAGTTTCGCTATTACGTTTAATACTCTTAGGAAAATTATGACCTTCCTTATTGTTATGGGGACATATCCTACTATACCCCAAAGATGGACTCGTCCAACATAAACATATTCTCTGAGCTTAGCTCGCTCTGGGGAGACAACTTCTTGTTACGAAACATTTGACCGACGGACTGCAAGCCGAGAACGGCTAGTACTTCCTTTGTATGACTTCCTTTTTCTGCTAATACAATAAGGTTTACCTATTATCCGTTTTTTGAGTTTTTCTTCCACCGTTCTTATCTGAATACCACAACATTTATCATCCTACTGAGAGAATAAAATAATTTGTAAATGAATGATCCTTTCCATCCTTAATGTTTAACTATTTTTTATAAATTGATAAAACGGAAGTAACTATGAAATGTTGTTATTCTCTATATTTACCAACCCCTCCGTTCAGGCAGGATATGACACAAGGTCAATTTTTAAGCGGAGTTTAACTGGTTTGAATTCCGTGTTTTCCTTCTCCTAGACTAGTTGTCTCACCAAGGCTGAAGAACTAGTCTGTCCTACTATTTACCCAGAGCTGGAGGGAGAATAATCGGATTAATACCTTTCCCAAGGGTATTAGTGCTATGTGAAATGCAATCAGTCTCGTCCAGGATTTGAACTCGTATCGCCGTGTCCATTTCCTACGACGATAACCATTACACCACGTGCACCTAACGTTGTTATGTTTTGTGTAATCATATTTACCAACCCCTCCACTCGGGCAGGATATGACACAAGGTCAATTTTTAAGCGGAGTTTAACAGAAAAACTCTGAATTCAAATTCAGAGTTTTTCTTCTCCTAGACTAGTTGTCTCACCAAAGCTGAAGAACCTAGTCTGCCCTCCTATTTACCCATAGCTGGAGCGAGAATATTTAGATTCATACCTTTCCCAAGGATATTAGTGCTATGTGAAGTGCAATCAGTCACGTCCAGGATTTGAACTCGTGTCGCAGTGTCCACATCCTGCGACGATAACCATTACACCACGGGCACCTTCAAATGTTGTTATTCTCGTTGGAATATCTTATTCGTAAGTAGAATTGCCCAGTCGGCTGGGGCTGTAGAATACACCGACTGCATCTCTTCAAAGGAGTAAGACCCCCACCAATGAGTGTCCTGATTATGACACTAAACAATCTGATGACTAGGTTTCAGTAATGATAGAGCTTTGTGGAATGCACAGTACCTCTTCACTACCATCGCTCCAAGGTCCACTCTGACTTGGAGTCGTAGCACCTGAAAGGGTCCTATCTATGGGTCAAATAGAACTAAATTGTGTACTATTGTTAAACTGAATTGGTTGAGATGGGACGGTTTTTGCCATTACTCCCAGGTCCACTCTGGCTCAGAATAGTAATATATGATAGATTGGTTTGGTTTCTTTGTTTAATGGCATATCAACCTTTGTAGGTTATTTATTTCCAAATGTATTCTCCTAGAAGAACAGTATTGTACTATTTAACCCATAGCTGGTAGGATAAGGGGGTTCATACCTTTCCAAATGCTATTTGCCCGAAAGTGAACGTAATAGCACGACTGGAGCACGAACTCGCGTTCTACGATTCCGCAGCCCATCGCTTTAACCATTACACCACGAACGTTGATATGCCATTAAACGAAGAAACTTTACTCCTTCGAGAGCATCGTTAACATTTTCTACGCTGGATGCGATTCATGTGGTATAATAGTTAGCGAGCTAAACTCGCAGGCCATGGTTACTCAGTGAGTAGAT
Organism: Sepioteuthis lessoniana; assembly: GCA_963585895.1. Classification (NCBI taxonomy): domain Eukaryota; kingdom Metazoa; phylum Mollusca; class Cephalopoda; order Myopsida; family Loliginidae; genus Sepioteuthis; species Sepioteuthis lessoniana. The sequence continues at coordinate 42,535,004 of OY757929.1, read as the reverse complement.
CTGAAACACTTCTGCCGGCCTTATTCTGTTGTCATGGATCAGGTCAGGTGTGTCTTATCTCTGGTGACAATCAGTCAAGGCTGCCTGATATGGGTGCCGGGGAGGCTCAGCATCCGTGTGACGGATGACTGACATACTCCTCGAGCCTCAGAGGGCTGTCCTCCCTGGCTTTAATCCTCTCTGCAGGGACTAGGTTTATCGCTTGGCGCTTGAGGCGCCACTTTCGAGGGAAATGCCGATGAGGCCCGATGAATTTCTGAGAATGGCAGGCGTTTCTGGGCTATGGTCTTGTTCCCAGACCCACCTTAAAAAGGCCCCGTGCTGCATTCGTCCGCGGCGGGACGTACGATAAATACCGACTGCATCATCAGCAAAGAAATAAGACATCCCCTCTTTTTAAAAAAAATGGAGAGTCCTGGGTGTGTATCCTGTGGAGAAACATGCTTACTCTTCTATTCTTTTTGTGCCATGTTACTGCATTCGGTAAAAAATTGGATTAACTGTTTCGGTTCTTTTAACTGCTATCATTCACCAGATACTCTTCTACGTATAATCAGTTTTAACTTTTCCTATGATTACTCCTTAAGGCATTATTTTGTGCCTCTATTTAAAGCAATTCATTTTCTCTCTTTAAGTGTCCTCTTCCTTGCCAAATCCAGGTCAATTTGTGTTCAATGTCCTTAGATTGTCTCGTGTAATAGGAGTATCCATACAATTTCTTCCGATTCTTGTTTTCTAAATTTTTGCTTGTTGTTTCCCTCTTTGTCCTTTAGTCAATTCTATTGATATTATATTAAGCCTTTCAAGTTTTTCACACCAGCGTTAATTGATAGTTTTTTTTTGTTTGTTTTTTTACTGGAGTCTGAGTGACAGCAAGTCTCTTCAAGTCTCCAGAATTCTTCTCAGTGTTATGGCCGATTTTCGTAATGCTTTAGTTTGGATGGTCTCGACTTGTCTTCCGATTTGCAGCTCATCCAAACCCTTTATCAAGTCTTTAGGAACCGTTCCGAGTGCACCAGTTATAATTGGTATCACCGGCACTTTCTAATTATTTGAAATATTCGGACTATTGACCTCATATTTATTGTTAGACTCACAACGTTTCAGCCGATATATCTCTCTGCCTTTTTCTTGTGTTTCGATAGGAAACACCTGAAGAAAGCCGAAGGACATATCGACCGAAACATTGTGAGCATGACAATAAGAATGTGGTCAACAGTCCGAATATTCTTAGTAATAACAATTATCAAGTGTCATATCAGAAATTTAGACAAATGAAAAAAAATGATATAAGGTACTCTCATTACGGCAGCTTGGTAATTCGAGGAGTTGCTGTAAATTCTCACCGAACCAAAAACAAAAGCATATAATTGTGGTTTAATGGTTAAACCCGACGACCCGAGTCCAAGTCCTAGACGAGTCTGTTTGCCTTTCACATGGCACTAATAGCCTTGGGAGATGTATGAATCCAACTATTCTCCCTTCAACTATGGGTAAATAGTAGGGCAGACTGATTCTTAAGCTTTGGTTTAGCAGTCTAGGAGATGGGAGGCTGTGAATTGACACTTGTGAAACTTCGCTTTAGAAATTGACTTTATATTATATCCTGCTCCAGAACTGAGGTTAGGTTTATATATATATATATATATATATTGCAATTAAAAGAAAACTAAAACCTAGCTAAATAGTCATTATGAATTTATTTCCGCCAAGAACATCATCATACTCTTCGTCTCATCAGATGACTTCACACATTTACTTTGATGTTAAAAAACAGCAAATATGGATTACAGTCTCTCTCTCTCTCTCTCTCTATATATATATATATATATATATACATGAAAAAAATCTATAAAAATTTAAATTCCCAGGTGAAAGTAAAAGGGTTAAAGCAATAAAGTATTAGAAAAATTAAGAAACCAGGGAAAGAGTGTTCCAGTAAATTAACCCGTCCTAATTTGAACATATGCTAGATTTTTGAAAACTAAACTATTATTCTTCATATATTTTTCTGATTATTCCTTTTACATGTGTTAAATACCTCATTTAATTGGGCTACCATCCCCCTTATTTAAAAAAAAAACAAACCTTTCGGCACCTACTAGGATCCTTTAATTACCCAAAAATGGTCAAAGGGAATTAACTACTTCGGAAATTTAAAAAAAAAACCTAATTGCGTGTCAGTATCAAAAGTTCCAAGTAATTTTCTTCTTACATAACCGCCCCCCGTCATATAATACTATTAATTACTGAAATAAATACCATTATTTCCAATAGAAATCATCCAAAATCAGTATCCTTGCTTTTATCTAGAGTAGGAGCCTCGGTGGCTCCCATGGAGGATAATTTGAATTTACTTTTATGTCTACATTTAAACACAAGTTCGTTACGTTCATTAAGTAGTAGTCTGCAATCCTTAAAATTACTTATACTTATTTTTTTATTGTTACATCTTTCATTGAAGATGTTTGCAGTTGAAGACTGCCTGGCTATTTTCCACTTTATTTGAGGGTTTAGCACCTAATCTTTAAGGTTCCAAAATATTTCAATAAAGTGGTTTGGTATCTAAGTCGCGGATTGGAGAAAGAATGCCCGTGGTTCTCAATTACCGGCGGAGATACCTATATAAACCCTCTCGCCCGCATTATTATATTCCATGGGGGAAATGCACCCTTGGTATACGACGTTTCTCGAGATACATCGTCCACCCAAGGGACATTCCCTTTTTCAACTACAGTTTCACGACATCTTATTTGGTCCCACATTATTCCTATTTGAGGTGCCCGTGGTGTAATTGTTATCGTCGTAGGAAATGGACACGGCGACACGAGTCCGAATCCTGGACGAGACTGACTGCATTTCACATAGCCCTAATACCTTTGGGAAAGGTATGAATCCAATTATTCTTCCTCCAGCTATGGGTAAATAGTAGGACAGACTAGGTTCTTCAGCCTTGGTTAGGCAACTAGTCTAGGAGAAGGAAAACTCTGAATTCAAACCTGTTAAACTCCATTTTAAAATTGACCTTGTGTCATATCCTGCCCGAGCGGAGGGGTTGGTAAATAGGATTATTCCTATTTGATTCGTCTAGTAACCTCTTGTTGTGGTTGTTTAAGATGCTATGCATATTGTTTGTACAAGAGTAACTATTTCTACGGCGTTCCTATAAAAAGGTTTTCCTCAATGTGTTGTCCCTATTAAAGTGTCTATCCCGGAGCTTTAGGAAGTTTGACCTATGTTAATGTTGATTTGTTTATAGAATGGCGGATTAAACCAGATTACTCCTATTTCTATTTTTCCTCGTCTACTTTAACATAATGATAGTCTATTTACCCTCTGATCCATGGACTACATTATATAAACCTGGATAGGGAATACATAACAATAGCCATACATTGAGCACTCCCATAGATTTATATGAAATTCCTCATATAGTCTTTATACGAATAATCCACACCTATTGTCTTCGGACGCTGACTGGATAAAACTGATTACATATATATATGAAGGATTAAAAACTTGAGAAAAAATGTGCTATGACACAAGGTTATTTCATTCTTCGTCAAGCCGAGAACTTTTCAGTTGCTGGCAGACCCTCCTTATAAGTTTCAGGTTCGGTATCTTCTCTTTTAAATTTCTGAAACCATTCTTGACACGATTTTGCACCGACTGCATCGTTACCAGAATCTCAAGTTTCCACCGCATTTGTTATTAGATTAAATGTGCATACCAAACCATATCAAATGTGCATTTTATATTCACTCATGATTTTCACTAAATATCACATTTTGACAAACAGTTTTCAAAGTATAAGCAGGCCGAGGCAATAAAAAAAAAAACACAGAGTAAATTCTTCGAAGATTTACAAAAAAAATAAAAAAATAAAAAAGTAAGCAAGAAACGGTGCTAATAACGATTTCTTCCATGCAGGATATATCAAAATTCGTTTGTGAGAGCCTCTTTTTTGAAACTATAGGTAGCATTCAGTCTTGTAAGTAAGTAAAGTTGGCGACCGTAGTCGAGGGTGACCCGAAGGCTCCCTTTTCGATAGCTTACTACACCAAGGTGTAGGGGAGGGCGCTACTCCTTTTCCTGGATTGCTCCACTTTACCCTTGATCCGTACCTTATAATGCTGAGTGTTAAGCAAGGAGGCATCAAGTACCATTTTTTGAGTCTTTGGTATGACTCGACCTGGGATTGAACCCAGGTCTCCCGGGCCATTGGCGAACACTCTAACCGCTTGGCCAATGTCCGGTTCAGTCTTGTAGATCATGGCTACTGTTCTGATATTGATCCTTACTGGGTACTTATTATCTTGTTTCAATTTAATAGATTTTCGTGGGCCTTTCGCTCTGGAATTGTGATTCACAATCTAGTATAGTAAACTTCTCCTTACTGCAAAGCGTGTGATCCTCATTTAGTGGTACTTACTCATGCTCATGTTTCAGACTATGCCCTGTTTATTATACCCCCATTTTTATTTTTGTTTTGTAGATCAGGTTAGAATCCTAATCCTTTCACTGGTGCGTTGAACTTAAGTCAAATTCGTTCTACGTTCTGTTAGTTATTCTGTATTTTATATTCGGTTGGGAACCCTTAATGCTGTTTTGATTGTTATTTACAGTGCCGTATGCAGCTATAGTCGAATATCATACTATGTTCCGCTAATCTTGTTTTTTCTTTTTCCTTTTTTTTTTAATACGCAAAGACAAGAACAAAAAACAGTTAATTCTTGATTTTATTTAGAAAATGTTCTTTTTATTATTTCAAAGCAAATTTTCATTGCACACTTGTAGTTTAAGAAATAATTGGAGGAACAGTATGAATAGAAAGATTCCTTTTTTCAGTGATAGCTAAAAAAGTTTTCAGCATGTAAACAACAAACTACTAATACTACTACTTCAACTACTAATACTACTACAAATAATAATAATAATAATAATAATAATAATGCCCAATCAAATAATAAGCGAATGCAGCAAATTATCACAAATAGAGTATAAGATTAGACTCGACTGGGGACAAGGTGATCCACTGTGAATTGTGCAAGAGATTAAAATATGACCATACGAACAAATTGTAGATGCACAACCCAGAATATGTCCTGCAGAATGAGATGCACAAACTCCTCTAGGATTGTGAGATACAAACGGATCACCTTATCTTGACCGGACAACCAGACCTTAAAATAATCAACAACAACAACAACAACAACAAAAGAACGTACAGAATTGTGGACTTTGCTGTCCCAGTACCTCGACATTGCTAAGGAATTGAAAAAATGTGAAACATGAACGTGACAATTATAGGAACTGCAATTGATGCTCTTGATACAGTCACCAAAAGACTGATACAAAGACTGGCGGACTTGGAAATAAGAGGACGGGTGAAAACCATCTACTGCTTTACTGAGATCGGCCAGAATAGTGAGAAGAGTCCCGGAGACTTGAGGACACTTGTTGTCAATCAAACTCCCATAAAAGACCATTAGCAAATGCTGATGTGAAAAAATCTCAAGGAGTAACTATAATAATGCAATCATGAACAGAAGGAGTACGAAAGCAGGCACAACTGACAATGTATTTACCCAGCCCCTCCGCTGCAAACCAGATGTTTCACAAGTTAAATCCATAACACGAGACCCGCTGGTTTTGAATTCAGAACTTTTCTATCTCCTTAAATATTGCCAAACTAAGGCTAAAGAACTCAGTCTATCCTACTATTTTACCCATAGCTGTGGAGAAGAACAAATGGATTCATGCTTTTCCTAAGGTCATTGGCGGGTAGTGAAACGCAATCAGTCTCGTCCAAGATTTGAACACGGATCACCGATTCCATTTCCTACGACAACAACCGACATCTGTCTGGTAGAACAATATACAAAAAAGGGTGCTTTTTTTTATTGTTCTCATACATTGATTCTAATAATCGTTTTTCGTGTATTCAAAGTTTAAAATCTTTATCATCGTAGTTATTAACTTGTTTTGTTATTATTTTTTTACTTCACGTAGCTTTTCCACACCGGCTCTAAGTGAGGTTTTTTTTTTGTGGAGAGGGACGCACAGAATGATAGCAAGTTTCTTTAGCTCTCCTGTTTTCCTCTAAACAAATAAGCCAAATTTTGCAATGTTGTGGTTCACAGTTTGAGTTTCTGTCCAGGTTTTTTGGACCGTTTCAAGGACCTCGGATATGTTTCGTATCACCGTCACCTTCAGCTTCATCAGAATTTTCAGATCTCAAGTAAGTCCAAGTATTTGTCTAGCTTCTTTCACTTTCACCGTGGGGTTTTCTGGTATTGCAAAGCCTACTTGATGACAAGTTCTTTTTTTCTTGTGAATTAAAAAAGGGACTAGTTTTCTGGTCTGTATTGAGTTATCTGTTTGTGTCTCGAAGCCTCAAAGAATTTTTTGCATTTCGTTATTAAGGACAGATTCTGGTTTATACATATGCCATTTGTTAGTAAGAGAAAATTTCAGCACAATTCCCGATGAATTACCTTACCTATCCAGTCGTTCCTGTTATCTTGTGCTTGTTTTCTGCATTCACTTAATTAGGAATTCATTGTTTCATCTTTATCCCCATATAAACTGCGTTTACTATTTTCCTGTATATCATCGACTTTTCTCAGATATAATCAGTCCTGTTGGTTTTTTTGTACTGGTATCATTAGAGATTCAGTTTCTCTCTTCAAGTTTCCTCTTCGTAACCATACCCAGGCTATCTAATGAGCAATTTCCTTGATTTGTTGCTTAAAGTATGTATAAAATGGTTTTCCTTCCCATTTTCGTTTTAGGGAATTTTAACATTTTTATTGCCCTGTTGTTATGGATGTTACAGGCTGCTGCGATCGGTCTCTCATTGATCCTAATATATTATTCTGTTCCTTGTATTGCTCCATCAAAGCAGTCCTCAATTCTTGTGAGTCTTCTTTCTCTTTCTTTTCTTATTCTTTTTATTCGTTTATTTATTCATTCATTTATTTATTTACTCTCTCTTTTTGGACTCATTTCCGCTGTAAAGTACAACTCAGATAACTACCGTATTATGGAAACTGGAGGTACTCACGGTGTAATGGTTAGCGCCATAGAAATGGACCCGGCAGTTCAAGTTCAAAACCTGAACGAGGCTGTTTGCTTTTCTCATAGCTCTAATACATTTGAAAAAGTTACGAATCCAATGATTCTCCCTCTAGTTATGGGTAAATAGTAGGGCAGACTGACAGTTTAACGTTGGTATAGTGACTGGGCTAGGAGAAGGAAAAGTCTGAGTTCCGACCAGTTAAACTGTGCTTAGAAATAAATTTCATGTTCGTTCCTATTCATACGTAATGGTTTAGTTTGGTTTGTTTTTATGGCATATCAACCGTTGTAGGTTATTTAATGCCTAATCCATTTTTATACAAATAAACAGTCCTATTTCAAACAATTCGGTTTAACATTAGTACTCAGTTTAAATGTCAAAACATTCCGATTTCAAGCAATTAAGATTAGCATAAGTTTACAGTTTACTTCTATTTGACACACAGATAGTACCCAATCGGGTACTACCACTCTGGGCTAGAATGGACCTGGGAGCAATGGCAATAAAGGGGTACTCTGCATTCTTCAAAGTTCCTGTATTACTAGAGCCTTACAATCAGATTATTTAGTATCATATCTAGGACACTCATTGGTGGTGGTGGTGGGGAGTCTTACTGAAGATATGCAGTCGGTGTATTCTACAGCTCCAGCTGACTGGGTCATATTTGTGCGGAGGGGCTGGATAAATGTGTATATTAGAAAATGTGGAAGCGAAAATGTTAACTGATATTGATAGACATTTTCAAAACTATTCGTATTTCTCGAACCAAATAGGCTTATTTCGTGACCAACTCGTTCTTCTCGTGCATATATTTTCAATACGTAAACAAAAAACTATCAAACTGACGAAGCAACTATTTTTTGCTGATATTGCAAGTTATAAAAAGAAAATTTGCCCACGACCTGTTTAGTCGAGTTTTAGCCGTTGTCGAATCAGATCACCCCACTCTCCATCCACCGACTCCCTCCAACCCTTTCCCATAAGACGAATACAAGATAGAATGAGCAAGCCGTTTAATTGGTAAACTATGGTTGCCTATGTAATACAAGTCCCCAACAGCAGAAGTAGATATAGAATTAGATATTTCTGGTCGGTTTGGTAATAATAATAATAATAATAAAACACATATAAAAAAGAAATATATTTGAATAACACAGCTAACGGAATATATCAGCGTGGCCTGTGGTATCAGACATCATTATAAGAGAAAGAGGCGGGAAAGAGAAAAGGAACTGAAAGAAAGAAAGAAAGAAAGAAAGAAAGAAAGAAAGAAAGGACCTGGCTGAAAAAAACAAGAAAAGAGAAAAATGACCAAAAAGAAGAAGAGAAAGACACTTAAAGAAGAAGAAGAAGAAGTATGAAAAAGCAAGAAGAATAAGAAAAACAAATTAAGAAGAATGAAAAGGACGGAACATGAAAAAGCGAGAAGAAGAATGAAAAAGCGAGAAGAAGAATGAAAATGATGGAAGAAGACTCTGAGAAAAGATGACAAGTTACTGAAAGAGAAAGAAGACGAAATAAAGCAGAAAAAGGACCAGGTGTTAAAAACTAAATAGGGTGTCTACGTTTAAAATAAAAAGTGGAATGTCCTAAAATAAAATGACATGTGAAACGAATGAAATAACATTGAAAGGAGTGCAAGACGAGAAGAGACGAAAGCCAAATCTTCCTGAATGAATGAAGGAAGAAACCAGAAAAAAAATGGTCTGATGCGGTGACAGGTATTTAATTCGATAGAAAGGAGATAAGAGAAGCAAATTGATGAAACGATGAAGCATGAATGAGAGATACTTTGGCTTTTGGTATATGAACCATTGTTGGTTATTTAATGCCAAATCCTGTTTTTGCATTTATATTAGATATATATGATTAGTAAATTCATTTTGTAGATACATAGTTAATGAGTCTGGGTTTATTCTTTTGTACACAGTTAAATAATTTCAAGTATTTCTATCTTACGAGAATATTTTTATTTACTTCTAATCATCTGTTTGCACATAGTTAAATTGTTTCAAGAAATGCTATGTAACAGTAACAATGTGACATCAGTCATTTTTTTTTTGTACATATTTAGGGCTTTCGATCATGTGGAAATCAAACCTGACCGATAAAACGAAACGCAGTTTCTTCCAGGCAGCGGTCGTATCGATACTGCTATATGGATGCACTACTTGGACGCTGACTAAACGGCTGGAGAAGAAGCTAGACAGCAATTACACAAGAATATTGCGAGCAATCTTGAACAAGTCCTGGCAGCAACACCCCACAAGGCACCAACTATACGGCCACCTGCCTCCCATCACGAAAACTATCCAAGGTAAACGAATCAAACATGCAGGACACTGCTGTCGAAGCAAGGACGGGCTCATAAGTGATGTACTCATATGGACCCCCGCATATGGCCAAGCAAAAGCAGGACGACCAGCTCGAACATACATGCAGCCGCTATGTGAGGATACGGGGTGTAGCCCTGAAGACCTGCCAGAGGTGATGAATGATAGGTAGAAGTGGTGAGAAAGGGTCAGGGATATCCGTGCTGGCGGCACGACATGATGATGACGATGATCACTAACAATTCAATTAGATATCGATCATTTGCTCACACACAGTTAAACGATCAAACAGTTCTATTTCAAATAATTCTGTTTAGCAAACGTCAACTGTAGAATAAGAGAGACGTGACGACCGCCTCGTGTCAATGTCTAGAATAGAATGCAAATGGCCGCCTCCTTTCTCTCATTATATACAGATCTGTCTTAGAGCAGATAACTCTGTTCTGCCTCCACATCCAGAGCCAGATCGTTCAGCTCGGCTACAACATCAACAAACATGGTCCGACGTATTGCTATGTATCATTAACAATTCAATTAAACATTTGTTTATATACAATTAAATGGTCAAACATTTACATTTTTAAAAACTTCAGCTGAGCATAAGTAATTTGCATTCAATTTAAATTTCAAGCAGTTCTACTTGACCCATAGATAGGACCATTTCAGGTGTAACCACTCCGGGTCAGAATGGACCTGGGAGCAATGGTAATGAAGTGGTACCCCGCATTCCCAAAAGCTCCAGCATTGCAGGAGCCCCACTCTAAGAGTGTTCAGTGTCATATCAAGGACATTCATTGGAAAGGGGTACCATACTCCTCTGCAGAGGCGCAATCAGTGTATTCTACAGCCCAAGCCGATTGGTCCACTCGTTGCTTGGGTCTTACACATCTACAGAGAACCAGTCGGTGAATTCTACAGTCCCGCAGCCGAGAGTGTAATAGAAAAGAGTAAATCATATCAGTGATTGTAGCAAATCAGTTCTCATGAATAAGTATTACTGGACAGATATTTATTATTTTTTTTTTTAATTGTGGCAGTAATATCAATAATAGACGGAGTATTCGGACCATCATCCAGAACAGAGAAAAGAGTGTAGGTGAATTAGAAATCCGAGGAAGAATTCAGTTTTGATTTTGATTTGTATTCCTATGGACCCCCGCATATGGCCAAGCAAAAGCAGGACGACCAGCTCGAACATACATACAGCAGCTATGTGAGGATACGGGATGTAGCCCATCGGTTATTTAATGTCAAAGCCATGCTTGTGGAACAGTAGTGGTAATATATAACCCATTGTTAGAGGTGTAATGTGATTCATAGTTTTCCAAAAAGTAATTGTCCGAAAATGAACGTAATAGCACGGTTGAAGTTCGAACTAACTTATATCATCGCTGCATTTCAACACTTTCCTCATTAAGTCACAGGTACTTCCTCCACAGAAGAACGGTGACAGCCAAGACCATTCCACAGCTAAGATCAGTAAAAATACTTTGAAGAGTCCAAGAAAGATGAAGAGATTTGTTGTCACTTAAACTCCAGTGAAAATAAACATTTACTGCTGGTGTGGGAACCTCACAAGAAGTATAATAACAACAATAATAATAATAACCCAAGACTAAGCATGACTGGGTAGGAAAGGTGATCAACTGGGAATTAGGCAAAAGATTGAATTTTCACCATACTTGCAAATAGTATATGCACAAACTAGAATCCGTACAAGAAAAATAGACGCATGAAATTTTCTTGTATTTTGAGATAAAAAGTGGGTTGAAACAAATAGAAATCATTGTCAAGACCGTCCAGACAGCATTTTCGAGACCAGCCAGAATACTGAGAAGAGTCCTGAAAATCCGAGGACACATTCTGTCACTCAGGCTACAATAAAAGCCCACGAGCTAACGCTAGTGTGAAAAATTTGCAAGGTGTAAAATTATGATGATAATGATAATAACAGAAGGAATTGAACCACTAAATCAAGTAAAAGTCAAAACTCTCAGTGAAAAGGAAACTTACAAGTACTTGGGTATATTAGAAGCGGACACCTCAAACTCGTGAGGAGGAAAGAATAAATTTTAAAAGAGTGTCTCCGGAGAAAGAGAAAACTACTCAAACCCAAACTATATACCAGAAATCTTATTAAAGTTATTAAAGCCTCCACTGACCCTCTTGTACGATACTTGGGACTATAATTGAAGTGGACGAAAGAAAACTTCAACAAATGGACCAGAGAACAAGAAAACTAATGACGATGCATAAGGCTTTATATTCCAATGATGATCTAGACAGACCATATATGACATGGAAAAGAGGAAGATAACTCACCAGCACTGAAGATAGAGTCGATACATCGATAACACGACTCGAAACTACACAAAAAATATGCAGAGAAAGACTGATTACAGCAATCAGAAACAATACAAACAGCACAATTGCCCAGTCGGCTGGGGCTGTAGAATACACCGACTGCTTCTCTGCAGAGGGGTAAGACCCCCCCCCCAACAAGTGTCCTGGATATGACACTAAACAATCTGATGGTGAGGTTCCAGCAGTGCTGGAGCTTTGGAGAATGCGGAGTACCCCTTCATTGCCATTGCTCCCAGGTCCACTCCGGCCCGGAGTGGTAGCACCTGATAGGGCCCTATCTATGGGTTAAATAGAACTAACAGCATACTTATGCTAAAATGAATTGAGTAAACTGAATGCCTTGAAATAGAAACGTTTTGACAATTAAACCGTACTTACACTTAAACTGCTTGCTTATGCTTAACTGAATTATTTCAAATAGAACTGTTTTTCGACATTAAAATTGTATTTACACTTAACTGAATTATTACATATAACTGCTTGAATAGTTTGAAATGGAAATATTTTTGACAATTAAACTGTGTACTGATGCTAAACTGAACTGTTTTCAATAGAACAGATTATTTACATAAAAATGGATTTGGCGTTAAATATCCTACAAAGGTTGTGATGTCATAAAACCAAAAAAACCAAACCAAGGATTAATAGAACAAAAATAAATAGGAACTATTAATAGGAAGAAAAACAACTGTATGGATATTTCAAGCGACAAACAAGCGAAATCTCACACGAGAAAACTTGGACATGACTAAGAAAGAGAAACCTTAAGAGAGAAAATGAATCTCTTCTGATAGCAGCACAAAATAACACCATAAGGACCAACTATGTCAAAGCAAAAATAGATAAGACGCAACGAAATAGCAAATGTAAGTCATGTAGAGATAAAAACGAAATGATCAATCACATAATATATGAATACTGCAAAGTGGAGCAAAAAGAGTATAAGACTAGGCACGACTGGATGGGAAAGGGGATCCACTGGGAATTGTACAAGAAATTAAAATGTGACCATAAGAAAAAATGGTATATGCACAACGCAAAATCCACTCTGGAGAATGAAACGCACGAACTTCTTTGGGATTTTGAGATACAATCGGATCACCTTATCTCGGCCAGACAACCAGACCTTGTGATAGTTAACAAAAAAAGAGAACCTGTAGAATAGTAGACTTTGCTGTCCCGGCTGGTCACACGATGAAACTGAAAGAAAGTGAAATGAGAGATAAGTACCAAGACCTTGCAAGAGAACTATTATGGGACATGAAAATGACGGTTGATACCAATTGTACTTGGTGGGCTTGGTATAATCACCAAAGTATAGGTGCAGGGACTGGAGGACTTGGAAATATGAAGACAAGTGGAGACCATCTAAAATATAGCATTATTAAGATCGGACAAAATTCTGAGAAAAATCCTCAAGACTCGAAGAGACTTTCTGCCATTCAAACTCTAGTGAAAGACTATCAGCTAACACTGGTGTGAAAAACTCATGACAGAGTATAATAATAATAATGATAATAATAAAAGTAAGAAGAATTCCTAGAAAATCAAACCCATAAAATTCTTAGGGACTTCCTGATCCAAGCCAGAAGACCAGCTCTAGTTTTAATTATGAAGAAGAAAAAATATTGACGTCAAGTGGATTTTGCAGTATCAGTAGATCACAGCGTGAAAATGAAAAAAAGGTTAAACGTTGGACAAATACCTGAACCTTGCAAGAGCGATAAAAAAGCTAACACGAAAATCCAAGTGATACTAATCGTAGTTGAGGTGCGTAGAGCAGTCTCAAAGAACCTGGGAATTTGGGAAAGACACTCGAAAGAGACTAAAAACCTGGGAAAGAGACTCGAAAAACAAGAGATAAGATGAAGAATTAAAATCACCCAAACCCCAGCTATACTAAAATCGACTAGGATACTTAGAAGCGTCTTTGATCAGCTAAAGAGACTTGCTGTCACTCAGCCTTCAGTTAAAACCCATGAGTTAGAACTGGTCTGAAAAAATCGCAAAGAATCTAATAATAATAATAATATTGAAGAAGAAAAATGGGAAGGACGAAGGCAATTTCAAAAACAGATTATCAGCAGTATTTCGGATGGAACACGTTAAATATTTCACTCCCATCAGGCGTAGAACTTCATCTTCTTGTCGAATAAAAATTCTCGCCAAAGACGAACATGGCTTGACCGGAGACATCGCAATAAGACAGCAGCAACACAAGGCAAATAAAAAAAATGAACGGTGTGTAAAACAAATGAAACCAAAAATTTAATGAAACAAAATAAATCCAATGAGGTGAAATGAAATTATATGAGATAGACAAGCAAAGAATACGAAAATATAAACAAAAGGTGCTCGAAGGTTGTAGGAAATATAGAAGATTGTGTGTATATGTGTGTGAGAAGCAGTGTGTGAAAGAGAAGCAGAGAAACGGACAACAAGAAAGAGAAGAAGGTTAAGGAGAGAGAAAGAGTAGAACTTGGAAGAATTGTGAAGGAAAAAGGTGATGAGTGGCTGAATAAGAAAAAGAGAATGAATGAAAGTTATGAAACACGAAATAAACGCGAAAGCAAAGAAAATAAGTAACAAAGAAAATGGTTCATAAAAGAAAGAAAGAAAAAAGAATATGGAAGGAGAAAAGACAGAACTCACGAAAGAAAGAAAAAAAAAAGAAAAAACATTTAAAGAGAAACAAAAATGAAAAAATATAAAGAAATAAAAACTGAATGTAATGGGAAGAAAGGGAAAATCTCTGATTATAAAGAAAAGGTATGAAAGAAACGTTAATAAATCATAAAGAAAAAAGAAGAAAAGGGAATAAATAAGAAATAAAGACAATACAAAGGAAAGAAAGAAAGAAAGAAAGAAAGAAAGAAAGAAAGAAAGAAAGAAAGAAAGAGAAATAAATATAAAAAAAGAAACAAATAAGAAATAAAAAAAATATAAAATGAAGAACGAAAGAAAGAAAGAATGTTGTTTCTGACTTCTTGATTCATTTGAAACCATCGGAATGGATAAGAAAAAGATGGCAAAACGGCTCTTTCAGAAAAGAAGAAGGAACGGAGGCTAAAAAGCTAGAAGAGATTAATAATGGTAATAGAAAGTAAGAATAAAAAGGAAATGTTAGAAAAGAACTCTAATTCTCAGATCATTATTAGAAAATACTTGCCCTTCATATGGCTTCTCTCGCATCATGTTATACGGAAAATTTAGCCAAAAATCATATGCAGAAAACGAGGGTAACACACTTAGAATGAAATAGAAATATACAGGATGTTTCAAAAGATTTTGTATCATTTGAGATATACAGCGTTTCCGAAAAATTTATATCATTTAGTAATATATATATATATATATATATATATATATATATATATATTTATATAATGGAAAAGGTGAAAATGACTGCATAAAACTTCGATCTACAAATTTCTAAATTTTATTTTTTGAAATTAAGTGAAAAGTTTGCTGAAAAACTGAAATTACAAAAGCTTTTCTTGTATGCAAAGATGATCTAGTCAGATCGCACATATTTCTAATAGAGAAAGTCAAGATTCGTGAGTGAATTATAGTAGTCATTGTTAGCCTAAACAGAAGGGATATATTTTGTGTGTAAAAGATCTTGCTTGAGAGTATCACTTTGTAGAGAGATAAATGCATTTATGAGTTAGATATATATTTGTCTGCTGCTGTAGCTGGTATTTTTATCATGAGCTGAAGCTGTAATGTCAGTATTAATAAATCTATGTAAACACAAATATATTCGCTCAATTCTTGTCAGATATGAATGTTAAATTTTCACTCAAAAGAAATAAGCCGAAAGGTTGCGTAGATATCGATAAATTTCATAACTACTGCGAGTTGAGTAGGTATACACTATTCCATATTTATTTCTTTGCTTATTTATACAGTTTAGAAATATGGAAATGGGGATAACATTATTATTATTATTATTATTATTGGGTTTTTAGGTTTAAGTTTGTTTTACGTTTGTTGCATTGGTATTTCGCTGGTAGCGTTGGGATTTCGTTGGTTATTACCTCCTCGCTAAATGTTGATGGAAAATAAATGTGGTGGAGAAGAACGAAGACGTCGTTAGGTTTTAAATGAAGGTTTTAATCGCAGCATGAAATAAAGGGGTTTACACTGGTATGCTGCGAGGTCTCGTAGTAAGGAAAGAAGGTAGGAAGTTGTTAGAGTGTATCAACTAATTTGTTTTTAACTAGAATCCCTTGGTCTAGAAGAATAGACCATAGGGATCCATATACTAGACGGCTCTCCTCATAACGGTTGATGCTGCTTCTGTTATTCAGGAACAGACATTAAGACGTCCGTTCCCGTTGAGGATTTCTGAGAGAGAGAGAGAGAGCTTCGCGGGCTTTCTTCAAGTTTTGGTGCTGCTAGGAAATATGGTTCGGGCTGAATAGGACAGGTCATCCTGATTGGATGAAAATGTTCGGTGACTTTAACGGTCAAATTAAATTACGTTCCGAACAAAAATTTCAAGTTTCTTTCTGCTACAGATGATAAAAAAGTTAATGATTTTTATGATTCTAATTGAGTAAAAAAATTGTATTTTTATCATTCTTGGAGGGAAAATTTTCTTAGATTATTTTGTGTTATTGTCCTTCAAATTTTTCGCAGCATGTCAAATACTATCATCAGCGAAGAATCTCAAACTTGCGAAAGAGCACCAATTCGTTAATAAATCCAAAAATACAGATATAAGGCAGTATTATGAGGTGAGATTGAAAAGTCGGGTATGGCAGACCATATATGGAAGGAAAAGGAAAGCCATATGCCCTCATAGGATAAAGTTGAAATAATTGATTGGACTGAACATGGGGGGATTAGATTTCTTAAGGAATCAACACATATGTTGGGCTACAATGACCTGCTGAGTAGACCAAGTATAGAGTTGAATACAATATGGGAACCGATAATTAAGAAGGCTAGATGAAAAAAAAATCTGAATATGAGCACAGGTAAAAATCATACATAATAGTAGTAATCCTAGTCAAATAAGAACATTAAGTTTATAAGTCCCAAAAATTCACTCTGAATCATCCAGCAGGACACATAATGTAACGGTTATGGACGTTGGTTCCCTAAGCTTAAAAAGAGACAATCATCTGGAGGTTACAGGTTCAATCCTGATTGCAGGCGAGTAACAATATAGGAATACTTAACACTTGTACCCGGTTATGGCTGACAGAATTAGAACAGACGACCGCCGTGGATTCAAAAAAGTTCGTAGTTCTAAGTTCCGTGAAGGTTACCGAGTTCGACAATCACCTGAAGAAGGCCGGAGGATATATCGGCCAAATCATTGTAGAAATAAGAATAAAGGTGAAGACAATAGTCCGAAAGCCCTTAATGATAAAAAAACAGATATAAGGGTTCTTCCTTGCTATGATTTTATAGGGTTCGTAGTTCTTTTCGATGTATTTTTCTTCAAATTAGAATCTCTTATTTATTAGTGGGGTTGGGTATCTCTTCCGGTGGAGGGTTACGCGCAATTCTTCTAAGCGAGTTTTTCTAGGGGTTTTATTAGTGACTATGGCGAATATTCTACGTACTAAAGTGTAAGCAAAACAAAGGAGGCGACCATAGTCGAGGGTGACACGACGGCTCCCTTTTCGCTAGCTACTACACCGAGGAGTAGAGCAGGGCACTACTCCTTTCTCTAGAGTGCTTCACTTCACCCTTGATCCTTACCTTATAATGCTGAGTCTTAAGCAAGGCTGAATTATGAGCCATTTTTGAGTCTTTGGTATGACTCGAACTGGGATTGAATCCCGGCCTCCTGGACCATTTGCGAACACTCTACTCATTAGGCAAAGTGTAAAGGATGGATTTTATGTATTTTTGGTAGTGATGACTTTTGAAATAGATGTATTGTTGAATGTGGGTTTTTGGTAAATGTCTGGGATAATTTGGCCACTTCTGTTTTTATGTGGATGTCTAAAAATGGTAGTTCCTTAAAGCTGTATTCCGTGGTGAATTTTATTTTAGGTTGTAGGTTTTGGAGTAAATTGTTCAAATCTTTACTATAACCCCATGAATATTTCCAGTATATGAAACAATCTTCGAATTATCTTTTCCATGATCTAATAAATTCTGTTTTTATATTGTTGTGGTACTTTTACCAATGATTTCATACAGATCTTTTACTAAATATGCTATGGTTAGGGTGACGTATTTTAGAGACATTTTAGTTACCATTGCTGTTTCTAGGGTCTGAATATAATTTAAGTTACTGAATTGGAAAGAGTTATTATTTAGGATTAGATCGATACCATCTGTGATAATGTTTTGTTAAGTCTTGGGTGTAGTGTTTCTGGGTATTTGTCTATCCAAAATGAGATGGTTTGCTTTCCTAATCCATGGGGATATTACTGTACAGTTTTGTGACGTCAAATATAATCATCAGTGTGAAGGGGTCGTTTTTCTTTTGTGTTATGGAGTTTAAAAAATCGATGTCATCTCTAATATTGCTTTTATGTTTTATGGTTGTAATAACATGTCAATTAGTTTGCTAAGTCTTTTTGTTGGGCATGATGGGACTGCTACTATCGGTCTAAATTTGAGGTCACTAAGGTCTGGAATTTCTATGTATTCAGATTTGTGTGCTTCTACAGCATTTTTCATTTCCCCGGACTTATGAATTTTTGTTAATCCGAAAAAATTGCTAGTTTTTGGGATGTAGCTAGTTCAGAAATATTTTTCTTTTTTTGTTAATGTTTCATTGTGTGTTTGGAGAACTCTATAATTTTTATATGATATTTTTCCCGATGTTTACATCATCATCATCATCATCTTGTCATGCCATCAGCACTGATATCCCTGACCCTCTCTCGCCACCCCTCCCTATCGTTGATTGCTTTCAGCAGGTCCTCACAGTGCAGCTGTATGTACAGGGTGACCAAAAAAAAAAAAAACAGAACCCATAAACTTTTTTTATTACTTCTACAAAAATAAAGCAAAATAATTCTAATTTTGTACATTCAAAATTCTGGCTAAAAATGTTTTATGTTTGTATTGCTTTAATATGGTTTCTTTTTTGCCAGAAAAACGGTTTCTGTTCTTATTGCCTAAAAATGGTTTCTCTTTGAATTGCCCAAAATGGTCTCTCTTTGAATTGCCCGAAATGGTTTCTGTTTGTGTTGTCCGAAATGGTATGTTGTATAGTCAAAAAAATGGTTACTGTTTGGATTGTCTAAAATATGGTTTCTGTTTGTATTGCCTAAAAATGGTTTGTACATTTATTGCCTAAAAATGTTTTCTGTTTGTATTGCCTAAAAAAGGTTTGTTTGTATTGCTTTGGAACAGGGGGGGTGCATAAAAATGGTTTCTATTTACATTGCTAAAAAGGTTTTTGTTTATATTGCTAAAAAAATTTTCTTTTTTTTGCCTAAAAACGGTTTCTGTTTGTATGCCTAAAAATCGTTTCTGTTTGGATTGCCTTAAAAATGGTTCCTGTTTGTATTGCCTAAAAATGGTTTCTCTTTATATTGCTAAAATGGTTTTCGTTTGTAATACTTAAAAATTGTTTCTGTTTATTTATCTAAAAAATGATTTCTTTTTGTATTGTCTAAAAATGGTTTCTGTTTGTATTGCTTTAAAATGGTTTCTGTTTGAATTGTCTAAAAATCGCTTCTTTTTGTATTGTTAAAAATGGTTTTTGTTAGTAAAATCTAAAAAGCCCTTTCTGTTTGTTAAATTTAAAAAATGATTCCTGTTTGTATTGCTTAAAAATGGGTTTTGTTTGTAAAATTTAAAAAATGTTTCCTGTTTTTGTTGCCTAAAAATCTTTTGTTTGTATTCTCAAAAAATTGTTTCTTGTATTATCATTTATAGGGTGATTTATATTGTTTTAGAAGAGGTTTCTTACTTTGTTTTCATCCTAGAATAGTTCCTGTGTTTCTTCTGTAATATTGTTTTCTATAGTGGGTGTTATTTAACTATTTTTGCATTTGTGGGTGTGTATAGTTTTAGCGTCAATTTTTTGTGTAATTGTATTGAAAGTAATTCATTTTATTTTTAATTCTATCTAAGAAGTATTTTTTATTAGGTGGCCGTGAATTCTTGGATGTTTTGGCCAATTTATGCGTGTTTAGTGGTATTTAAGGGATCAATCTTTCTTTTGTATGGGATTGTTTGGGTATGATGATTGTGTCTGTGGTTGTTGTTCTGTGGTTTTTGTTTTGTTGTGTGTTTGCGTAGGTTCTTTTTTTTTTCGTTTTTTTTTTTTTCTGTTTTAGTTTTTCATCTTTTTTTCCGTAGTTTTTCTTTCCTTTTGGGGTGGATTTTTCAGCCATACAGTTTAACTTTTTTTGTCGAGTATTTTTCCTGACTTTTCGTTCTCTCTTTTTCCCTCCCATATTGCCGACAGAAATTGCGGTATTTCTGTGGGGCCGAGTTCTCTGATTTTTGCAATTAGTTCTAAGTCAATCTCCAGATATTTTGTCTTCTAGTGTGAGTGGCGCTCTCCTTCGATATTTTTGTTTGTGCTTTTAATCTTATTAGGTTTAGTTTCCCAGGAGTTTCTTTCTGTGTTTTGTTAGGTTATTTTTTCTTTGATTTTTTTCGGGATGAATAGTTAATCAATGTTCATGATTTCTTTATAAATTTCAGCCGTTTCTTTGATTTAGTAGATTTCCACACATTTTAATATTTTATTTATTTATTTATTTTTGTCCTATGCTTCTTCTGTTGCGTAGCCATATACACGAATATGGCCATGTGCGAAATAGACATGTAATGTTCATTACAACAGAACATATGAAGAACAGGAATCTCAAAAACACGTAACGACTTCTTGTTCAGGTACGAAACCTTTTTATTAACTTTGAGTTAAAGGTTTCGACGTAAGGAGGAGAGACACAATCTTCTATGCTGTCTTATTCATTTGGCCCCCAACTCGAGCGGCTCCCATAGGGCGCAAACTCGCCTCGCGCCTGCGAGCTCCAAAATTGATCCTTCTCGTTTGGCTTCCAAAACCCGACTCTTATTTTCTTCAAATTCTCACACAAACTTCCGTGTGCTTCCGGTGCGTGACGTCACCCGCACCTTGTCACCTAGTATCGTCTCGGACTGTTATGACATCTGAGTGACACCTCCATCCGCCCGTGCGCACCCGCGTTAACACCTGCTTCAATCTTACACCAAACCAACCCATGTGCTGAGCCGAAAGGTTCTCAGCCTAACTAAACTCAAAGGCATGAACCGAAATCCCTCGGCTATTTCATAACACTTCTTTTGTCTGAGTTTCCAATATATTTCATAAGTATCCATAATTTTTTTAAAAGTATTCTAAGACAGATTTGTATCATTTTGGACGAATTTCATTTATTGGGGTGTTGAATAGTCTGTAATGGCGTCTATTTTTGTATGTATATTTCTTATTTCCTCTTCGAGAAGTTTTTTGTTTTTTTCTTTATATTTTTATAAAGTTGTTGAGTATATCTTCCGTCATTTTTCTCTTGAGGCATTCTCTCTTTGTAGTGGGTATATGAATTTTTTTTCGTAGGCCCAATGAGCGAAAAAATGTAAATACTTTAAAATGAATAGGTCCACAAGTAAATTTGGATTTAGGTTGATTATTTTTCCTCAAAACGTGTTCCTGACGTTTCAAGTCATCTTCAGGAAGTAAATAGTTGATTTGAGTGTTCTTTTTGGTTTCCATGATGTATATCTATACACATAAGATACATGATATATACTTATATGTTAACGCCTTCCTCTACACCTCGGTGTAGTAGCTATTGAAAAGGGAGCCTTCTGGTTGCCCTCGTCTCTGGTCGACTATTTATCATTAATATATATGTATTTCATATTTTTTATATATATATACATATTTGACATATAAAGTAAAGTAAAGTTGGCGACTGTTGTCGAGGGTGACCCAAAGGCTCCATTTTTAAGGGCTACTGCAACGGAGTGTAGGGGAGGGTCCTATTTCTTTCCTTGGATTGCTCCACTTTACCCTTGATACTCACTTTATAATGCTGAGAGTTAAGCAAGGAGGTCTCACGTACCATTTTTTAATTCTTTGGTATGACTCGACCTAGGATTGAACCTTGGTCTCCCGGACCATTGCCGAACACTCTACCCACTAGGCCAATGATGTACATGAGATTATATATATATATAATCTCATGTACATCATTGGCCTAGTGTGTGATTATACAACCTAGATATTACTATATTGTTGTCCAGCATCATCTAATTTTTTCCGTTATTAATGCTTTCCTTTATTCCTTTCAGTTTCCTCCTTTACAAAAATAATTCAAATGATCACAATTACCCGACTTATTATAATGTCCTCCTAAAATGATGATAGAATATATTCCCGTCATTGAATGTAATTGATCAGACTTCGTAATGATCAAGATCAAATTGGATTGTCACGTTCAAGGAAAATTATATTCCCCAAACGTGACTGTTATTTTGCAGTCGCAAGAGAATCTGGCATTACCCCGAGGCGTGATAAATTAAAAAATATGACAGTAGATATTTGTAAATATAATGGACTTCTCGATTTCTGTCATAATAGTAACAGAGTGTGTTCAAAAAGTATCGAGATTAAAACTATTATATATACTCGTGTATTGAACGACTTTTTAAGACCAATTCTTCACCTGAAAAACAAGGGATCGTTCATTACACAAGATAAGTTTTTTTTTAACTTTAAAGCTTACCTTCTTTCTCGGGCATGATCTCAACATAAGTCACAAAACGCAGTAAGTCGAAGAGCCATCAGATATGCCCGTGTAATGAACGACTATTTAAGACCAAGTTTTCACCTCAAAAACAAGCGGTCGTTCAATATAAGCGATACATTTTTGAAATTTTAAAGCTTACCTTGTTTATCGAGCCTAGTTACAATAAAAACCAGAAAACAGAAAAAGTCGATGAACTATCGCATATACTCGTGTAATGGACGACTCTCTAAGACCATTTTTTCACCTCAAAAACAAGGGGTCGTTCAATACACGAGATATGTTTTAGCTTACTGTTCTTACATACAACGTATGATAAAAATTCTATTTTGTGGCTAAAACTTTAAGTAGGTTCGTCACACCATTTTTTTTTTCATTAATCCAGGCTATACAGCATATTTACTGTGACGAAAAACGAGCAGTGAACCCAATCTTTTTCAAAATAATCCCCGTGGAAAGTTCTTTGGCGAAGAAGCTAACGTGCAGAACTGCAACATCGTAGTAAGTGAGTTCGAGTTCAAGTCGTGCTAATACGTTCACTTTCAGACTAAAACTCTTGGGAAATGTATGAAACCCCTTATCTTCCCAATTATGGGTTAAATATAACCACTTATGTTCTTCTACATGGATAGCATTGGTATAAAATAACCCACAAAGTTTGAACAAAATAACCTAAGCAAACCAAAAATAGTCCTTTTCACAGTCATTCCAGTGAGGTTGGTGTTACTTGAGCCATCTATGAAACTTCATTTTTCATATAGTGTGTATCTATTTCAATTTTTCAGCGTTTCAAGTCTTATCCTTGAGATGAACTACAAAGACAGAAAAAGTCACACCGGGCTAGATCTCGGCAGAATAGAGAGTGCAGCACTCCCACAAACCCTATGTTTTGCCAAAGACTTCCAATCAGAAAGTTTCAACATGCCGACATCATAACTTTATTCATTATATATGTAAAAAAATTAGTAACTCCGATTGGTTGAGAGTTATTTCTAAGCGAGAGTTACGAGACGATGGAAAAGAAAGGGAGCATATCTAAAAAAAAAAAAAAAAAAAAAAGAAACAAATGGTAAAGTCCAGACTGGTATAGTAGCGGATGCCCGAGTTAAACATATAAACATATCAGCAGCAAAGCAACGAACGAGTTCTGACTGGTTGGCAGGAACTGAAAAGAAAAACCGTTAGTGGGATTAGGCGTGGGATAGAAAACAGGAAAGAGTGAGTTGACAGCTGGACGCGACAGTCAGTTGGACACGACGATGAGAAGACAGCCGAAAGTTGCGGCTCCCATTTTGAGGTAAGCACCGAAAAGAGACCTCACACTAGACGTGATGCTGTAAAGACGAAACCAGTGAACAAGCAAGGTTAGAAATATAACAGAAACGTGAAAGGAAATTCCAGGTCTGTGTTTCCCCTCTATCTCCCCACATGAAATTTTGTTTCTCATCGTCTAGCTAACGTAGTCGACTCAGTTTTCATACACTTTTTTCCTCTACCCGGCGACGACTAAAAATGTAGTAGCGAATAAACATTTGTATTAGTGGACCGAGATGTGTTTTTGTGTGTTCGGCACTTTTTCTCATGACGGAGTTATCACGGAGTCCGACAGACACTTACAACATAGCGCTACACGCATACACCCTCTGGTCATGTGGTGATACAAATATCAATGTGAAGTTGTTGTACAAACGTCGATTTAGACCGTATCAGCAAAACTTCCATTTGAACACCGTAGTTTTGCAAACTTTTATTCGTAACGTGTTATGCTACAACCGTTCATTTACAGTATAACAGTACATATAGGCTATCACTTCATTTATTTTCATTTCACATGCTTTGGGGGCTTAGAATACGATGAGTGTATTCCCTGTAGAAAGATTAAATACCTAAAAAAGGGTTGTCTTGAGTATGAAATTAAATAGCATCTGTCGATGAGGCTCCTGTTCTGGTGATCAAGGGAATGTGGAACACCTTTTCGTTGCATTACTTCTAGCAGCCAAATGACCCTGAGTATATGTACCCATTTATGGGCCAAATAGAAAATATCTGTATTTGAGGGGAATACTTGACGCCATATAGCTGTAAATTATTTTTATGAAGAATAGTTATTGGAAGTTATAATTGTTTACAAAAGAATTATTATGAGACACTTGAAACTTTATAACTACGGGTAAACAAATAACTGCCATCAACTTGAAATAATTACTTGAAATCATAGAATCATTGATAATAGTTAGGAATACTTGAAAACATGCAAATGAGTGCAAAATATTTCTGTTAAATAAGAATACTTGATATAATATAGTTGTAGGGAAAATGCATTTAGGAAACAACTACCAGAGAAACGTAAATACAAATTTTCAAAACCCAATTCCCATAATTCTAGGCATAAAATAACCCTAGACGTGTTGACATAGTGTTAAAAGCAATCACTCAAAGAAGTAAATATCTTCATTTCAATTTTAAGATTCAATCCCCATAAATTATCATCACAGGCACACATATATATCACGCCTTATATATATATATATATATATATATATATTAGAATGAAAAGGTCCTTAAATGATTTCAGATTTGGTATTAAGGTTTTGTAATTATTATTCTATGTGTGTATATATTTATGAGGCATGTGTTTCAGATATTTCATTGGATTGAATTTGTGTATATATATATATATATATATATATATATATATATATATATATATATATCCTCGTATGAACAAAAGAAACATCCGTTCAGCCAAGAAACTATCAGATACTGATTCTAGATTTAGGCATGATTTAGGCGTCAAGGCATCATAAGTACTAACCCAGAAAGCGACCGTTTTTCGTCACGTTGTTGGAAAGACTGGTTAAAACGCATCCACTTCGTATAAACGTTGTTGTATTCAAACCATTCCAGTAACAAAGTGCTAATTCATTTCCGTAAGATTGGAAACATATATCTATGTATATCATATATAGTCAGCGGCTACTACTCCGGGCCAGAGTGAACCTAGGAGAGATGGCAATGAAGGGACACTCCGCATTTCCCAAAGATCCAACATTACTGAAGCCTTACCATCAGATTATTTAGTGTCATACCCAGGACACTCGTTGGGGGAGTGTTACACCTCTGTGTAGATGCAGTCAGTGTATTCTACAGCCCCAGCTGACAGAGCAAGGGTGTGTGAGTGATATATTTCCTATATAACCAAATCATGATATATATGTATTGCATATACATATATATGATATTGATATGCATGTGTGTGTGACATATCATGTATATCACTCATACAAGATATAGGATCTAACTGGCTATCTCTCCCCCCTTCTCTCTCTCTCTCTCTATATATATATATATATAGCCATATCAACCCTGTTTCACGGCTCTTCTACTTTCTTTATAGATACGAATTTAAATGTTTTCTGTTTCCCTGGTTTATGCATATGTGAATATAATATGCGTTAAAGGTCTGCTTATACACCTGGACACTCAAACATTTATTCATACAATTTATATTTATATCTATCTATCAATATATATATATATATATATATATATATATACGTGTGTTTGTGTTTTAGCACGGGAAATATAGCTAACTAGATTGAAATTGATAAACATTTGATGCGCTTTAGATTTTCAGATATTAATTGACTTATTTAGTTACAAGAAGACTGAAATAGATATGACGATATGAAAAATTTTTGAGAAATGTTGATATCAACAACTGGAAGAGAAATGAAAAATGAATTGACTTAGATAGATAGATAGATAGATAGATAGATAGATCTACGAAATAGTTAGACTGATATGAAGAGTAAATAAAGGATTGTAATCCGACAATATGTAGAAAAACTGATAACAACGATCCAAGTGGAAGGAATGATTTATTAACGGGTCGACACTATAGCGTTTCGGTTCTACTGAACCATCATCAGGACCATGGGGGGTGGGGTGATATTAATAATTTTAAGTTAACGATGGATGATTAGAAATGTGAAATACAAAAACCTTCGGGAAAATATGTATAGTAAGAAAAAGTTAGCCGTTTAACTGGCAAATCAGCGTTTGATGTTTAAATTACGTCATTTGACTTATTAGGAATATTGTATAGAATTATGTACGTTGTTTAACGAGAAAGATTACGAGACAGAAGAAAGAAAAGAAAGAAAGAAAGAACAAAAGAAGAATAAAAAAGCATGGAAATTATGAGATATACGGAAAATATTAGACTGATATGTACCTGAATGAAAGAGATTGACGGATAGGAAACAACAAATTGTAATAGATACTTAGCGATGTAGGAATAAATGCGTGTAAATTCACGACGAGACTTATCTTGTTTCCTCCTGTTTTGTGAATGCATTAGTACAGCAATTATGAAGAGTCCATTTTGTCCGTGAGCACTCGCATATAATTGTATTTCGCATTTCAGTGACGGTGTCACTAAACGCAAATTGGGTGCCTTTTCAACTGACAAAATGCGTGAGCGTTATATTACATGGTCACCGCAAGGACGTATTTTATGTAAGATCTAAAGGAGGAGTCATTAATTTGTATTGGCATCTAGGAATACATTGGCCTTCTAATTAACACCAGTGATGACGGGCAACAGGCACTAGAGAAATTGGATGGTGAATACTGAATGTTAGGAAAGGGTGAGGAAATGAAAGAAGGAAAATGAAGTATTGGTGAATGTGGAGTACTCTTTCATTGCCATTTCTCCCAGGTACACTGACTCGGATTGTTAATACCGGTTAAGGTCCCCTCTATGGGTTGAATAGAAGTTGTGAACAGGGTATGAGTCTAAACTGCATCTGATGGCGAGGCCACAGTCGTGGAGAGTTGAGGAATGTGGAGTAGTCTTTCATTTTTATTACTCCCAGGTACTCTAACTCGGATTGGTAATACCAGTTAAGGTCCCCTCTAAGGGTCAAATAGAAGTTGTGAACAGGGTATGAGTCTAAACTGCATCTGATGGTGAGGTAACAGTCGTGGAGAGTTGAGAAATGTGGAGCAGTCTTTCATTTTCCTTATTCCCAGGTACTCTGACTCGGATTGTTAATACCGGTTAAGGTCCCCTCTAAGGGCCAAATAGAAGTTGGGAACAGGGTATGAGTCTAAATTGCATCTGATGGTGGGGGCACAGTCGTGGAGAGTTGAGGAATGTAGAGTACTCTTTCATTTTTATTACTCCCTGGTACTCTGACTCGGATTGGTAATACCGGTTAAGGTCCCCTCTAAGGGTCAAAGAGAAGTAGGGAACTGGGTAGGAGTCTAAACTGAATATGATGGTGAGGCCACAGTCATGGAGTGTTGGGGAATGTGGAGTACACCTTCAATACGATAGTAGCAATTCGAAATCATTCAGCTGTGAACAGTGTTTCCATATTTGATAGGAATACTTGATAAATGGAAATAAATATGTTAAATGCCAATACTTGAAACTATTTTTGTGTAAACAAATGATCCCTAACACTTTTTAAAATGATTTTGCTTACAAAATATTGATTTATAAATTATATATATATTGAAAGTCAAATCCTGACAATATATATATATATATAGAAGTTAGACGAACCAGACACGCAGGACACTGCTGGAGAAGCGAGGACGAGCTCATAAGTGATGTACTCCTATGGAACCCCACATATGGCCAAGCAAAAGCAAGACGACCAGCTCGAACATGTATACAGCAGCTATGTGAGGACACAGGATGTAACCCTGCAGACCTGGCAGAAGCGATGGATAATAGGGAGAAGTGGCGAGAGAGGGTCAGGGATATCCGTGCTGGCGGCACGACATGATGATGATGATGATGATATATATATATATATATATCGAAAGTCAGATCCTGATATAGATATCATGCAATGACTGGTGTTGGTACAGCAGCATTTCTTCCAATAAAGCTTTCTTCAGATGATGATTCTCGGTTGCGATATGGATGGTTTGGGGACCGAAGCAACATTACCACTAACCCAGAGCGCCACAGCAGTAACTCGCAATACCACAAGACTTTGTTGGATTGTTTTCACTCAGTGGGATTGCGATATCCACGCTGATGCAGTTAGAGCCTTATCTTGGGTCTTTTTTTAATGTATTTCCTCTTGTCTGATGGAGAAAGTTCAAGATTAGTCAAGAATATATATATGAATATATATATCGAAAGTCAGGTCCTGATAGTTGGATTTGGTTGAAAGCGAAAAGTTTTCAGGTTGAATGAAATACACGCAGAACCACTATTCCCGTGTGATTACGTAAGAAACGGTTACTGTAAAGGCGTAGATAGTAAACGCATTTTTTAGAATCACAAACTGCACACTAAAAATGAAGATTAACGTCTAATGTAGTCTCTGCTCTTAATTAATCTGGCGTTTATATATATATATATATATAATTCTTTTAACACCCTGTCCGGTGGCAAAAGCTGCTTGGTAGGGCCAGGAGTGGCAGTAACGCCTTGAGCTACCCAAACTGTGTTATCAACCCTGGTTGGTCGCTGATGAGGGCAGGGTATCGCACGTGCTTTCACACGTTGTATGATATCGAAAGCCAGATCCTGATACATATATATATATATATATATATATATATATGACAGGATTTAGGATTCAATAACCCACAAGAGTTGACTCGCCATAATACATTAGCCAACCAAATTTTTAAACCAAAAGTTCGTTATATCTATGGTGTACACTAACTTAAGTGTAACAAAATTTTTTGTTAATACCGCTCTATAATTTGTTTTTTCTATTCTGAATTTTCAGTAGCAGACCATAACTTGAAAGGTTATTGACTATATGGTAATCTGATCTCTATGATAAATTAAAACGGGAATTCTTCCAATAGCCGAGTCAGTACAACTATAAGGTTGCACCACTTGAACTTTAACCGAAAATATGACGAAAAAGCTAGATGGGAACTACACATGCTATTTGCTGTTCTGAATAAATACTGGAGCATCACCCTAATATTGTAAAAATGTGTAATCACCCTAGTATATATATATATATATAGAGAGAGAGAGAGAGAGAGAAAGCTAGTCGAAAGCATGATCTCAAATCACAGATTTACTAATTGGATATGAAGAGATAATGAAAGATTTTATGAAAATGTGTGAATGGTGCGGAAAATATTTAGGCATTCCTTATTTT